>JARQOD010000005.1:9883120-9958530 GCA_033576555.1 Oophaga sylvatica | reverse complement strand
TAAACACGCCCAGGCGATTCATGATCGCCTATTTCATATATGATATATAACGTCATATGTACTTATGTCAGGGCAATTGATAATCGCTTAGCTTATGAATCTCTATATATGGTATAGCCCAGGTAGATCAAATGCCGTAAACTAAATCAAAAATCAAAAATACAGCGTTTAGGTGCACTCATATCAGTGCGGTTTTGTGCCTTAACGTAATCATACCAAGGCGATAGATAGTCGCATGATGAGTATGAAATATAACATAGGCATATCCAACGCCACAGTCCAATTTGTGGAAGTTCATAATTCATATACACTCATATCAAAGACAGTTCAAGTAGCAAACTGACAATATGCAAAAAATAAAGCGATACTTTAGCTCTCTCTCAATTTTCCAGCTACCACTAAGAAAACATAGCTTTAACGCCTCAACGCGTTTCGCCTAAACAGGCTCATCAGGAGGCCAGATGAAAGGATTCTGATGTCCTGTGCATGGTGCAGTGGCTACTGCGACTATCTATCGCCTTGGTATGATTACGTTAAGATTCATAAGTTAGCGATTATCAATTGCCCTGACATAAGTACATATGACGTTATATATCATATATGAATTAGGCGATCACGAATCACCTGGGCGTGTTTACATTAAGGCTTTGAATTGCTCTGATAAGAGTACATCATAACGCTGAACACTTTGAGAAGCGTTTTGTGACATCTGATATGCCTAGACTACACCATATATATTCATTAGGCACGTGATTACAAATCGCCTTGGTACAAGTGCACTGAGACACTATACTGCCTTATCAGGGGTACATCTAGATATTGAATTCGTTGTCAATCAATCTGCGATACATGATATGCCTAGGTTACAATGTGTACGTATATATTTACCAGCCATGCGATGTTAATAAAGGCTGCTGAAACTAGTTGGTAACTAGGCTATTCTATCTAATTAGCTCCAATCTCACCAATTTTGGTCATAAGTAAACGCTACACAGTTACCACCACAGATATATGACCTGTGTTCTCTGTTTTTACACTATTGGGACATAGGGATGTACTAGCACAGAAGGTCTCTGTCTAGATATAGGGTCCCCTTAGCCATTGGGCAGTGGGATCCACTAAGTCCGCAGGGTACATCAGGCCAGTAGGGTCAGCCATCGGTGAGCGGGGGCGCCATAACGCTCCCCCCTAGGGTGCCAACCTCCGCGGTAAGGCAGGTAACAGCACAGTGACTTACTAGGGACATCCAGATGGGCCCAATATTTTAGTTTGAACACTATATGTATATTTTGTATGTCATTTGTTGGTGCTACTTATTAAGGTAAATTATTAATAAAGTATTTCATTTTCAGACTCAGATTAACCAGTAGGCTCGACTGGACGATGGACTCATGACCGCAACAACCGTAGGAGGCGGCCAGGGAAAGAAAGGTCGTGTGAAGGGGCACACTTGGAAAGTGGGTTGATTAAAAAGGGTCTGATGACACAGACAGAAAGACAAGGCCAACATACTGACCACTAGGAGCGGGGAGGCCTAAAAAAGGGGTGATGTTGAATGATGCCCAAAATCGACTGAGATGGCCCCCTCGACTTGTAGGGCAAGGTGACATAGGTGACCTGTCTCGAGACCCTCGGTTTAGGACAAGTGTTCAACCCACAAGTTTGCTGCAGCTAGGGGCGCTGTATGTGCTCCTCAAGATATGCATGGAGGCGTGATTTGGATGGTAAAAAAGATCCCGGCATTGTTGTGCATGGCAGGTATGTGTCGCAGAGGTCCTCCGCGCTGTAAGCCAGTAATGTTGTTCTGGGACTTGTAGTCCCACAAGAGTTGTGTTTATATTACTAGGGTGGCTTACAGGGTTAGTCGGAGAGCTGGGTGGGACTGGCTAAACCACACATACACTGCCCACTTGTGGTTGTGAGTTTTGAGGACCTGAAGTGAGGTCATGACCATGTGACCAGACTATGTGATCCATACCTCACCTGTGGGAGTGGTTACAGGTGTATAAGGAAGGAGTTGGCACATGGAGAGAGTGCTGTGAGTGTGGTGGGAGTCTGTCTGTCTGGACAGAGCTCCCATGACTTCCAGGTTGGATGTCGCACAGACTGGGGAAGCAGTGCTGGCAAGTCTGAGCCAGAGGAGTGGATGGTCTTGAAAACCGTGAGTGACGCTGACCGGGGTCAGAGCGAAGTGAGAAATGTTTATTGGCTACCTCTGAGGTTAAGAGGTATCCGGGAACCTGCGAGGCCAACATGTTACAGACAGGAGTGTTATGTTTTGGTAGCTGAGGAGAGCAGGCAAAAACGGCAATACACCAGAGAGGTTGGAATCTACTGGATTGCAGTACCCTGACAAACCACCACAACTAAAGGAAGTCGTGGAGCGTTCCTACGTTGGTCCTAGACGCCTCGTCACAGCCTGAGAGGTTAACTACACCTAAAGATAGAAAGAGAAAAGATATCTGCCCCGGAGCAGATCCCCAAAGAACATAGGAAGCCCCCAAACATGTAATGGCGGTTAGACAAGAGGAAATACAGACACAGACAGAAAATAGTATGAGCAAACGCTGGGGCCCAATCTGCCTAGACAGAAAAGGATAGGAAGGATACTTACTGCAATCCAAAAAACCCTCAAAAAAGCCAACACTACTAATTGCAAAAACACCTGAGATCACACGACCTCTACCATCTAAATTAGTTCTCTGGTGTAACAAAACTAAGCCACAGCCACTAAAAAAATGGAAAAGGCAAATGAACAAACAACAGTGGCTCCAGAGGAACCGAGAGGAGACCAAGCCCCCCGTGGAGGGGAACCTGGCCAACCTCACAGAAATGCAGAGAAATAAGCAAATGGCAAGCACAAAAGCAAAAAACAGAAAATATCTTATCTGAGAGCAGGAGAAGAGGCAAGACTCAGCAAGCTTCCAAGTGAACCAGGAAACAACGTTGAGACAAGAACAATTGATTACCGGCAACCATGATGGGAGGGAACCTCCCTTATATCCAGCCAGTCTGTGATTCCTGATTGCCAATCCTCATTGAATGGTTCAGTACTGTTTGCAACCACCAGAAGGAGCCTCTGCTCAGAATTCATTTCTAAAACACTCACAACAGTACCCCCCCTTGAGGAGGGGTCACCGAACCCTCATTTGTGCAACCAGGTCGGCCAGGATGAGCTCTGTGTTACGCATGGATCAGTCTCCTAGCATGGATGTCCGAAGCAAACACCCAAGAATTGTCCTCCTGACCATAACCTCTCCACTTAACCAAATACTGGAGTTTCCGTCTAGAAAAACGAGAATCCAATATTTTCTCAACCACATACTCCAGATTGCCCTCAACCAAAACAGGGTCAGGAGGCGCAGCCATAGGAACCACTGGCTCGACAAACCTCTTCAATAAGGACTTGTGGAACACGTTATGGATCTTAAATGTCCCTGGAAGAAGTAAACGAAAGGAAACAGGGTTAAGAATCTCCATGATCTTATAAGGTCCAATGAACCTAGGCTTAAACTTAGGAGATGCAACTCTCATAGGGATATTTCTTGAGGACAACTGGACCAAGTCCCCCACTTTAAACCGAGGACCATCAGTCCTATGCCGGTTGGCAAACCGCTGGGCCTTCTCCTGAGAGAGGGACAACCTCTCCACTACCTGGTCCCAAATCTGCTGCATACGCTCCACAATAGAGTCAACACCCGGACAGACAGAAGCCTCCGTCTGTCCCGAAGAAAATCGAGGGTGAAACCCAAAATTGCAGAAAAATGGAGACATCAAAGTGGCAGAGCTTGCCCTATTATTAAGAGCAAACTCAGCCAAAGGCAAAAAAGAGACCCAGTCATCTTGATCAGCAGACACAAAGCATCTCAGATAAGTCTCCAATGTCTGGTTTGTTCTCTCAGTTTGTCCATTGGTCTGAGGATGAAAAGCAGAGGAGAAAGATAATTGAACACCAAGTTTAGAACAAAAAGTCCTCCAAAATCTGGAAACAAACTGGACTCCTCTGTCAGACACAATGTTCTCAGGAATGCCGTGTAACCGAACCGCGTGCTGAAGGAACAAAGGCACCAATTCGGAGGAGGAAGGCAACTTAGGTAACGGCACAAGATGTATCATCTTGGAAAACCTATCACAAATCACCCAGATAACGGTCATTCTCTGAGAAACAGGCAGGTCGGAAATAAAATCCACAGAGATATGGGTCCATGGTCTCTTGGGCTCAGGCAATGGCATCAACAAACCACTAGAGCGAGAGCAAGCCTTGGAGCAAGAGCAAGTCCCACAGGACTGCACAAACTCCCTGACGTCAAGAGACAAAGTAGGCCACCAAAAGGACCGACTCACCAAGTCTCTCGTACCAAAAATTCCGGGATGACCGGCCAACGCGGAACAATGAATCTCAGACATCACACTCTTTTTCCACTGGTCTGGGACAAACAATTTCCCAACAGGGCAGCGCTCGGGTTTATCCTCCTGACACCCCTCCAGAGCCAGTCTCAAATTGGGCGAGATGGCGGAAAGAACTACACCATCTTTCAAAATAACAGCAGGATCAGATAACTCAGGAGAGTCCGCAAGGAAACTCCTCGAGAGGGCATCCGCCTTAATATTCTTAGTGCCAGGAAGAAAGGAAACCACAAAATTAAAAGTGTGAAAAACAAGGCCCACCTGGCCTGTCTAGGATTAAGTCGCTTGGCTGATTCCAGATAAACCAGATTCTTAAGGTCCGTGAGGACCACCACCTGATGTTTGGCTCCCTCCAGCCAATGTTTCCACTCTTCAAAAGCCCACTTCATGGCCAATAACTCCCGATTACCCACGTCATAATTACGTTCAGTTGGAGAAAATTTTAGAGAGAAAAAAGCACAAGGTTACTTTTAGAGGTCTCAGGATCTCTTTGGGACAAAACAGCACCTGCCCCAATTTCAGAGGCATCAACCTCCACCTGAAATGGCAGAGAAACATCAGGCTGCCGTAGAACAGGAGCAGAAGTGAATCTCTGTTTAAGTTCCTGAAACGCAGAGACTGCCTCAGGAGGCCAATTCACCACATCAGAACCCTTTTTGGTCAAATCAGTCAATGGTTTAACAATAACAGAGAAATTACCAATAAATTTACGATAAAAATTGGCAAAACCCAAGAATTTCTGAAGAGCCTTTAATGAAGTAGGTTGGACCCAATCACAGATGGCCTGAACCTTGACCGGGTCCATTTCAATAACAGATGGAGACAAAATGAATCCCAGAAATGAGATCCTCTGTACGCCAAAAAGACACTTTGATCCCTTCACATACAGAGCATTCTCTCTCAAGATCTGGAACACAGTCCGAACATGTTTCATATGAAAGTCCCAGTCATTGGAAAAAATCAAGATATCATCCAAATAAACAATCAGAAATTTATCCACAAAATCCCTGAAAATATCATTCATGAAGGACTGGAAGACGGAAGGAGCATTAGTGAGCCCAAAGGGCATCACTAGGTACTCAAAATGCCCCTATGGGTATTAAACGCCGTCTTCCATTCATCCCCATGCTTAATGCGAATAAGGTTATACGCCCCCCTGAGGTCAAGCTTGGTAAACCAACTAGCACTTTTCACCCTGGAAAACAGGTCAGAAATCAAGGGTAACGGATATTGATATTTCACAGTGATATTGTTCAAGAGACGATAATCAATACACGGCCTTAATGAACCATCCTTTTTGGCCACAAAGAAAAAAACGGCACCCAAGGGTGAAGAGGATGGTCTGATATGACCCTTCTCCAATGACTCCTTGATTTAAGACCGCATAGCGTCATGTTCAGGTGCAGACAAGTTAAAAAGGCGACCTTTAGGGAATTTACTACCAGGCACTAATTCAATAGCGCAGTCATAGCTCCTATGAGGGGGCAAGGATGCAGATTTACTTTCGCTAAACACATCAGAAAAATCAGTCAAAATGTCAGGAACATCTTGAGCCTGGGGAGAGGCAGAAAAAACAGGAGTGTTGGCATTAACACATTGGCAGCCCCAACTGGTTACAGACACAGATTTCCAATCCAAAACAGGATTATGAGACTGTAACCAAGGGAAACCTAGTACAATAATGTCATGCAGATTATACAGCACCAAAAATTTGCAACTCTCCTGATGATCAGGTTCAACCCTCATTATCACCTGAGTAGAGAACTGGAGTTTATTCTCAGCCAAAGGGGTAGAATCAATCCCCAGTAGGGGAATAGACTTCCGTAGGGGTATCAAGGGAAACCCACAACGTTTAGCAAAATCAAAATCCATCAGGTTAATAGCTGCTCCCGAATCAACAAAAGCCTGAGCAGAAAATGTGGACAGGGAGCAAATCAGGGTAACAGTCAACAGAAATTTAGTCTGAACACTACCGAAGACAACTGAGCGTGCAAAACGTCTTCCTCGCTTAGGCAGACTGAAATAGCATGAGAGGCATCACCACAGTAGAAACATAACCCATTGCGTTTTCGAAACTCATGACACTGTGCCCCAGAAGCCACTCTATCACACTGCATGGGTTCAGAAGCTTGTTCACAAGGCAATACTATTCCACGCATACTTCTACGCTCACGCAAACGTCTGTCAATTTGAATCGCTAATGACATAGAATCATTGAGACCAGAGGGAGCAGGGAAACCCACCATAACATCTTTTACATTCTCTGACAGACCCTTCCGAAAAAGGGCTGCCAAAGCATCATCATTCCATTTGGTCAGGACTGCCTACTTACGGAATTTCTGACAGTACAACTCAGTGTCCTCAAGCCCCTGATTTAATGCCAACAAGGTTTTTTCAGCTTTATCAGTGACATTAGGTTCATCGTACAATAACCCCAGAGCCAGAAAAAATGCATCAACATTACTCAAAACAGGGTCCCCAGGTGTCAGGGAAAAAGCCCAATCCTGAGGATCGCCGCGCAGGAGAGAGATGACAATTTGAACCTGCTGTGCTGCGTTCCCTGAGGACTTAGGTTTTAAGGCAAAAAACAACTTACAGTTATTTTTGAAATTCAGAAATTTAGTTTGATCCCCCAAAAACAAATCTGACATAGGGATCCTGGGTTCCACAACTGGCAACCCAACAAGATAGGTAGCAATACTCGGAACCTCAGTGGCAAGCTGATCCACACGGCCAGACAACTGTGCAAACTCCATTGAGGAAAAAAAAAAAAATCCTCCTCAGCACCCAGAGAAAAAGAGGGAAAAAATGCAACAAACAGAAAAAAAAAATCTCTGACAACTCTGACAACCTTTTTTCTTTCCACACTATTTTTCCCTTCTGTGAGTACCATATAATTTTCAGTGTGGCCGGTGATACTGTTATGTTTTGGTAGCTGAGGAGAGCAGGCAAAAACGGCAATACACCAGAGAGGTTGGAATCTACTGGATTGCAGTACCCTGACTAACCACCACAACTAAAGGCAGCCGTGGAGCGTTCCTACGTTGGTCCTAGACGCCTCGTCACAGCCTGAGAGGTTAACTACACCTAAAGATAGAAAGAGGAAAGCTATCTGCCCCGGAGCAGATCCCCAAAGAACATAGGAAGCCCCCAAACATGTAATGGCGGTTAGACAAGAGGAAATACAGACACAGACAGAAAATAGTATGAGCAAATGCTGGGGCCCAATCTGCCTAGACAGAAAAGGATAGGAAGGATACTTACTGCAATCCAAAAAAACCCTCAAAAAAGCCAACACTACTAATTGCAAAAACACCTGAGATCACATGACCTCTACCACCTAAATTAGTTCTCTGTGTAACAAAACTAAGCCACAGCCACTGAAAAAACTGGAAAAGGCAAATGAACAAACAACAGTGGCTCCAGAGGAACCGAGAGGAGACCAAGCCCCCCGTGGAGGGGAACCTGGCCAACCTCACAGAAATGCAGAGCAATAAGCAAATGGCAAGCACAAAAACAAAAAACAGAAAATATCTTATCTGAGAGCAGGAGAAGAGGCAAGACTCAGCAAGCTTCTAAGTGAACCAGGAAACAACGTTGAGACAAGAACAATTGATCACCGGCAACCATGATGGGAGGAACCTCCCTTATATCCAGCCAGTCCGTGATTCCTGATTGCCAATCCTCATTGAATGGTTCAGTACTGTTTGCAACCACCAGAGGGAGCCTCTGCTCAGAATTCATTTCTAAAACATTCACAACACAGGAGTCTGTGTATGCTGACCGGGGTCAGAGAAAAACTGTTCATGCCCGTGAGAAGGATTTGTGGGAAAGAGACTGTGTTTTGATGTTTACTGGATACCTCTGAAGCTAAGAGGTCTCTGGGGACCTGTGTGGTCGACACCAACAGGTAACGGACAGGGATTCAAGTGGTGCTGACCAGGGTCAGGAAGAGACTGTATTTTGTGTATTGGCTGCTGTAATAAACCAAATGGACTGCTGTTTTAACCCTGAGCGTGCCAGTGTTTAACTTAAAGACCAGCAAAGCGAGTAATCCCTGTCCACAGACAAGGTGGAATGTTACACTATCTATCTATCTATCTATCTATCTATCTATCTACCCTATCTATCTATCTATCTATCTATCTATCTATCTATCTATCTATCTATCTTTTATCTTACATGTAGTTGTGTCGACCCGCCACCACAATTGTGGATTACCAGGGCAATGGGGTACTCAGAGCCGAGCCCATGGAAGTCTATGGGGTTTTTGTCACAGGTAGCTGTGGCTCGGTCTGTGGCCCGGGCGGTCTGGCGTATGTTGGGGGATATATTTACAGGGGATAGATTTATATACAGTTCGTGACGCCACCTGTAGTCTTCTGGTAATTAGTACCAGCGCTGCTGTAGATCTCTGAGGGGATGGTGGGCAGCTAGATGTCGGGTCCCCTACAGGTGGGACTGGTCCCTCAAAGTCTATGAAGTTGGTGAAGTCGGGTCAGAGTTTTACAAGCAACATTCACGCATCTTCAACGTCAGCAACGTCTGTCCAATTTAATCGTAAGACATGTTCATGAGCCAGAGTGGGAGGGCTACCATAGACATTGTTACTTTCTTGACAGAGCTCGAAAAGGGTTGCAGCCATCATTCTTTGTCGACTCACTTACGAATGACAGTACAACCAGTGTCCTGAAGCCTGATTTAATCCCTAACAAGTATCCAGCTTATCTATGGGCTGTACTAACCCAGACCAGATCATCAACTTTCTGTGTCAGGAGCCATTTCGCCTGACAAAAATGGTGCGTCCGAACTAGAAATTCGTTATTTTAAATCGATTTACTGATCCCAAAACATCTGACATAGGTCCGTCCACACTGCACCCCAAGATAGGGTACATAGAACTATGCATGACGGGCATTGTCTTGGCCCGCACCCAAGAGTGGTAAATCAACTCCTGGCTTTTTCTTACCACATATTTCTTTGTATACAAATTAGTGGATCCTTTCTTGGTAGCTGAGGGGAGCCGGCATACAAGTGAGGGACTTCTGATCATCCTGTAACACACAATAAACACCTGTGCTCTACTTGGCCTAGACCTCGTCCGCCGGAGTTAACTATAAGATAAACTCGCCCACAGACAGAACAAGGAGCCCCAAACATGTAATTCTTACAAGAATTCACATCAACAGAAATAGTTACAATGCTGCCATTGCTAACAAAAGGAAGGAGCAGTCTACTGAACCAAAACCCAAGCCATTTTAAAAACATGGATACATGACTTCTCCCACTAAATTCTTCTGTGTCCTCCATGCATCTGATGAAGGTACAACAGCTCTGACTCAGGGCGCTGGAATGGTGAAATGAAACCACCTTTACTGAGAAAAACTCCACTTTACCAAAACTTGAGATAAGACAAATCCGGACTGGCTCCCTTCCACCTCCAGATTCTTCTCTCATTGAAGGTCCAACACAGACTTGCAAATCATTCCAACATCACAACACACTTGGGACCGGAACTTTCCCTTTTGAAGAGGTTTAAACTGCCCTACTACCTAGGGTGTGTTCGACAGTAACGGTTAGTGTGCGAAGGTGGAGACTATTTGTATGCTGGTAAAACATGCTGCGTTTACCCTACTGCAGTTTCTTCCAGGCGGTAACTCTGTGCCCTAGACAAGGTGAGTACACATATTATCTATCTATTATATTATCTATCTATCTATCTATCTTTATCTATCTATCTATCTATCTATCTTATCTAATTTATATCTATATGATCTATCTATCTATCTATATATCTTATCTTTATTCTATTCCTATTTTATCTGTCTATTATTTCTTATATGTATGTATCTTTCTATGTATCTATCTATATATCTATAATCTATCTCTATCTATCTTATCTATTACTATCTATCTATCTATCTATATATCTGTACTATCTATATTTATCTATCTATGTTTTATCTTTATACACTGCTTAAAAAATAAAGGGAACACTTAAACAACAGAATATAACTCCAAGGAAATCAAACTTCTGTGAAATCAAACTGTCCACTTAGGAAGCAACACTGATTGACAATCAATTTCACATGCTGCTGTGCAAATGGAATAGACAACAGATGGAAATTATTGGCAATTATCAAGACACACTCAATAAAGGAGTGGTTCTGCAGGTGGGGACCACAGACCACATCTCAGTACCAATGCTTTCTGGCTGATGTTTTGGTCACTTTTGAATGTTGGTTGTGCTTTCACACTCGTGGTAGCATGAGACGGACTCTACAACCCTCACAAGTGGCTCAGGTAGTGCAGCTCATCTAGGATGGCACATCAATGGGAACTGTGGCAAGAAAGTTTGCTGTGTCTGTCAGCGTAGTGTCCAGAGGCTGGAGGCGCTACAAGGAGACAGGCCAGTACACCAGGAGACATGGAGGGGCCGTAGTAGGGCAACAACCCAGCAGCAGGACCGCTACCTCCGCCTTTGTGCAAGGAGGAACAGGAGGAGCACTGCCAGAGCCCTGCAAAATGACCTCCAGCAGGCCACAAATGTGCATGTGTCTTCACAAACAGTTAGAAACCGACTCCATGAGGATGGTATGAGTGCCCGAAGTCCACAGATGGGGGTTGTGCTCACAGTCCAACAACGTGCAAGACGCTTGGCATTTGCCACAGAACACAGGGATTGGCAAATTCGCCACTGGCGCCCTGTGCTCTTCACAGATGAAAGCAGGTTCACACTGAGCACATGTGACAGACATGACAGAATCTGGAGATGCCGTGGAGAGTGTTCTGCTGACTGCAGCATCCTTCAGCATGACCGGTTTGGCAGTGGATCAGTAATGCTGTGGGGTGGCATTTCTTTGGAGGGCTGCACAGCCCTCCATGTGCTCGCCAGAGGTAGCCTGACTGCCATTAGGTACCGAGATGAGATCCTCAGACGCCTTGTGAGACCATATGCTGGTGCGGTTGGCCCTGGGTTCGTCCTAATGCAGGACAATGCCAGACCTCATGTGGCTGGAGTGTGTCAGCAGTTCCTGCAAGATGAAGGCATTGAAGACTGGATTGGCCTGCCCATTCCCCAGACCTGAATCCGATTGAGCACATCTGGAACATCATGTCTCGCTCCATCCACCATCACGTTGCACCACAGACTTCCAGGAGTTGGCGGATGCTTTAGTCCAGGTCTAGGAGGAGATCCCTCAGGAGACCATCCGCCGCCTCATCAGGAGCATGCCCAGGCATTGTAGGGAGGTCATACAGGCACAGGGAGGTCACACAGGCACGTGGAAGCCACACACACTACTGAGCATCATTTTGACTTGTTTTAAGGTCATTACATTCCACTTTAATTTTGTGGGTGGCTCCAAATCCAGGCCTCCATTGGTTAATAAATTTGATTTCCATTGACAATTTTTGTGCGATTTTGTTGTCAGCACATTTAACTTTGTACAGAACAAAGTATTCAATGAGAAGATTTCATTCATTCAGATCTAGGATGTGTTATTTGAGTGTTCCCTTTATTTTTTTGAGCAGTGTATTATCTTTCTATTATCTATCTATTATCTATCTATCTATCTATCTATTCATTTATCTATCTATCTTCACTCTCCTTCAGTCAATCTATGAATAGTAGATTTATGTTCCCCTTGATTACAGTTTGCATTTTCTACACTAAGATAAGTATAATACAGCAATGGATTATTTAAAGCATTTCCTATCGATACCTGCAGGAGTTCTTATGTGTGTTAGGTGTTATTTTATAGGGTCATTGTCTGGCGTGAAGGTTTTACCCATTTTATTACGCATCACATTTATCTATAATAATTCTGCAGAACGGTGGGCGATTGTCTAATTAGGTCTGCACCCAAAATCATGCTACTGAATATTTTTCTAATACTACCGGATTTGCAGCATTACATTGTGGTCTGTGCTTGTGGGAGCCTCGGCTTGCGACTAGTCTTTTATCTTGAGCTAAGTGTTCCCAAGAATTTCCCCAAGGACCCGACTCCTGTCTGATGAAGCACAATATTGCTGCATCTTAAACCAACCAACTGCGTTTTCCCTGAACACATCCCTATCCCAGTCTCCCAGCATCACCTCCAAACCTTCTTTAGCCTGGGGCAAAGAAAGCCTATGCTGTGATTGAGATTCCATTTTCCCAAAAGTCTATATACAGCAGTACCACTGGGTCAGCAAATCAGCCCAGCTACTTCTTTTATTACAATAGAGAATCACATTCTTCGACATTTGCATTTCACCCAGAAAAAAAATGCTTATTATCAGCAGAAATATCTGTAAAATAATAATAAAAAAAAACAATGTTGTGTTTGTACTAAAGAGATTTTGGTGCCGATTTGTAGGTATCGAAAAAGAATGGTAAAAGACAAAAAAGAGAAGGCGGAGGAAAAAAGAAAACACAAAAACAAATCCACAAACTAATAGAAAGCAAAGCAAAAAAAATACATTCAACAAAATAAAGAATGAAAAACAAGTGAAAAAATACATTCAACAGAATAAAGAATGAAAAACAAGTGAAAAAAATAAATTCAAAAAAGCAGAAACAACAAATTTATGTAAACAATAAAAGTGAAAAAAACAAAAAGAAACAAATTTCTGAAAACAATAAAATTGAAAAACAAAAAGAGCAAATTTATGAAAACAATGAAAGAGAAAAAGAAGCAAACATTTTTTTCTAAAAAACAAAAACATCAAATTTATGAAAACGGTCAAAGTAAAAAAACAAAACAGCAAGCAAAAATGCATGAAAAGTGAAATAAAAAAAAAAACAAAAAGGCAAAAAATAAAATATTTAAGAAAAGGAAAAAAATACAGCCCCAAATGCATAAAAAACACAAAATAGACCAAATAAAAAAATAAAAAAGAAACTTAAAACAACAAATATAAACTAAAAATTAAATAAAATTAGAAAAAAAGAACAAAATCACATTTTGTGTATGAATACTATGATGGTGCACATCAAACTTTTCATGTGCCTGTGTCTTTACATAAAGTCACAGTTTTGTTTTCTTATGAATTTTCCCCAAAAAACTGTCACATGAAGGAGTTGTCTCCTGAAAGAATTGTTTCTATGGACAAATATGGTGCCTCAAGACACGTCATCATATCGTGGCTCAAGGACTGCCTAAATGTCTCTTGTGTCGACTCAAAGAAACCATAAAGTTCCACTAGACAGGAAGCAATATGCATCGACTATCAAAGTACATGGTTTGTGTTAAAAAACCCTTGAATCAATGTCATTAAAGCTACATTCCCGCCACTTGTGATCATTGTTAAATTGGAGGTTTAACCCCTTCAAAACCTTTGGTTTTTCAGTTTCTGTTTTTTGCTCACCTTCTTCCAATAGCTATAACTTTTTTTTTGTCACTATGGTAATGTGAGGGCCTGTTTTTTGTGAGACGAGATGTACTTGTGAATGATATAATTGGTTTTACCATATCGTGTCCTGAAAAATGGGAAAAAAATTCAAAGTGCGGTGAAATTACAAAAAAGTTCATTTCCACAATTGTGCTCTCTTTTTTTCACCACATTCACTAAATGCTAAAACTGACCTGCCATTATGATTCTCCAGGTCATTTTGAATTCGTAGATACCAATCATGTATAGGTTCTTTTTTTATTCTTGAAACTCCTTGGAAAAGAAACATCATCCAGCATAGACAAGCACAATTTGAACTACCTACTTACAGAACCACAGGTAGGCTTCCATTTTCTACTAAATAGTTTTTGCTAAACAACTCCTGATGAAGAATCATATCCAAAACGCGCGTCGGGGTGTGCACCACAGTTAGGATCCTCGACCATCCTGGTAATATACAATTCATTCATTCATTGCTTGTCAGTTTTTTGCTGTTTCTCTATACCTCTTCTACTTGGTCCCACACTTTCACTGATGTGAACCATCTAACTATTAGTAACTGCCTATATACATAGCTCCCTTCTCACTGCCTGCCATAAGTATAGATACAATGAACCTCATGGCTTAGTTGCCCATATACGTTTCATACAGCATTGTTCTGGCTATGTATATGTATTCTTTACTTTTATTGTATTACTCAGTAGTCATCCTAAGAGTAACATCTTTTTCTGCTCCATGCTTTAATATTTAGGGTCATTGTATACCCCATACTCTGGCTATAGTTAGCCCTCCATGGCAACACATGTTTATGTTTTCTATTCTCTTGGTGGTTCAGACTATGACATTTTTTATAATTTGTGTATTCATAGATTTCATGTATTTTCTGTAGTGTGGGCACCCGCTTTTTGTTGTGCCATTATGTTGCCATTCACTTAATGGGAATCTGTCACCCCATTTTTCGACCATCAGTAGTGTTGAGCGATACGATACTGCAAATATCGGGTATCGGCCGATATTGGCTGTATCGGGCTTTCGATTCCGAGTACCGATATTTTCGTCATATCGGATACCGGAATCGGGATTGTCACTGTCACTGTCAGTGTCCGTCGGTCGGGTCTGTCAGGAGTCAGCGGCACTTACCTGGCAGAAGATCTCCGGCGGTCACGGGCTGGACTGCTTCATGGCCGCCATCATCTTTCCCCGGCGGTCACATGCAGTTTCTCGCGATAACTGCAGTGACTGCTGGGTAATCCCGGCCGTAAAGCAGTCAGTCCGATGACGTCACCGCCGGGGAAGCAGGTAATCAGCTGTGCTGCGTTGCGATGACAGGCTCTGCCTGTCATTGCGATGTAGCAGAGCTGGATCGTCGTGGGACTGTCGTTACTATGGACTGCGTCGGACAGGTGGTATAATGTTGGTTTGTTTTTTTTCTTTTTTTACAGGAGATCGATGGCGTCGCAGGAATGAGTGTATAATAAAAGAAATGAAAACTGTGTTGTCTCTTTTATTTCATTAAAAGACTTTTTTCTTGCTTTGTCTTTTTTTTATACATTTAATAACTTTGGGATTAATAATGGATCGGTGTCTTATTGACGCCTCTCCATTATTAACCGGGCTTATTGTCACCGTGCAATCAACGGTGACATTAACCCCTTATTACCCCACTTGCCACCGCTACAGGGCAGTGGGAAGAGCCGGGTAAAGTGCCACAATTGGCACATCTTTTGATGCGCCAAATGTGGGGCTGCTGTAGCCTGGTATTATCAGGCTGTTGAGGGCCAAAATCCATGGGCCTTGACAGTCTTTTAATACCAGGCCGCAGCAGTCTGCATTTTACTTGGCTGGTTAACAAAAATAGGAGGACCCCTACTCCGTTTTTTTTTCGAGGGGATCCCCTATTTTTGTTAACCCGCCAAGCTAAGCAGACTGCTGTGGCCTGGTATTATCAGGCTTGCAAGGTCCATGGATATTGGATCCTTACCAGCCTGAAAAACCAGGCCTCAGCGGTCTGCTTCATCTGGCTGGTTAACAAAAACAGGGGGGACCCCACGCCAATTTTTTTCGAGGGGATCCCCTATTTTTGTTAATCAGCCAAGATATGCAGACTGCTGTGGCCTGGTATTATCAGGCTGGCAAGGTCCATGGATCTTGGCTCCTTAACAGCCTGAAAATCCAGGCCTCAGCGGTCTGCTTCATCTGGCTGGTTAACAAAAATAGGGGGGACCCCACGCCAATTTTTTTCGAGGGGATCCCCTATTTTTGTTAATCAGCCAAGATATGCAGACTGCTGTGGCCTGGTATTATCAGGCTGGCAAGGTCCATGGATCTTGGCTCCTTAACAGCCTGAAAATCCAGGCCTCAGCGGTCTGCTTCATCTGGCTGGTTAACAAAAATAGGGGGGACCCCACGCCAATTTTTATTCGAAGGGAACCCCTATTTTTGTTAATCAGTTCCCTCTGACGTCACTGATTGTGTCCCTGGCTGACCTGAAGTGAAAGTGGAAAGCAATCAATTAAGCTTTCCACTTCCTCTCCTGTCAGCCAGGAGAGGAACTCATTCATTTGGGGGTTTACTGTGAGGCTGCAGCATTAGCTGCGGTCCCTGCAGTAAACATTAACCCTTTCTGAAGGATTACACCGTGGGACCTGACTGTGCATGGGATAGGTAAGAATAATTTTGCTTTTTTATTTTATTTTTATTACAGGAAATGGTTTTTGCAGTCAAATAAAAGATGGTCAAAAACATGTGTCTTTATTTCATTAAAATGATTTTTAATTAAAGTGTGTGTGTTTTATTTTTATTTCATGCAATAGGATTAATAATTGATAGTTGTCTAATTGACAGCTCTCAATTATTAACCTGGCTTAAGGTCACCTTTCAATTGCAATGTGGCTTTAACCCCATATTAACCCATTCGCCACCGCTACAGGGCAATGGGAATAGACGGGCAAAGTGCCAGAAAGGGCGAATCTAATTATAGATTTGTCTTTTCTGGGGTGTCTGGGGGCAGATGTTAGTAGCCAGGGGGGGCAAAAATAATGGTCCCTCTCTGGGCTATTATTATCTGCCCCCATTCGCTGGCTTGGTCTGTCTGGCGGGAGCCCACGCATTTTTTTTAAACAATTTTACACCTCATATATATATATATATATACATGTCATTGAATTTGTGACACATATATATATATTTATATTTATAGTTCATACACTTCTACATAGTATAATAGCCGCTAATTCAATTGCCGGCTTTTGTGAAAATGCAGAACCCGACATGAAATGACACTTGGTGTACATAGGGTTAACCATGTCTTTTCATGTCCTTTGCTATCTGATTTGCACAAACAATTACATCAGTCTATGTGTGCAAAATTTCACACCTGTAGGGGTTAATTAAAGGTGTAAATTCGTAGCAAAAAAGTCCGTTTTTTTTACAACGAATTTACACCTTTAATTAACCCCTACAGGTGTGAAATTTTGCACACATAGACTGATGTAATTGTTTGTGCAAATCAGATTGCAAACGACATGAAAAGACATGGTTAACCCTATGTACACCAAGTGTCATTTCATGTCGGGTGCTTCTGTCTTTTCACAGAAGCCGGCTTTACCCGGCAATTGAATCAGAGGATATTTTACTATGTAGAAGTGTATAAACTATACATATATGTATATATATATGTCACAATGACATGTATATATTATATATATAATATATATGTATTCTATGTGTGTATATTTAGTGTTTACAAGGAAATAAAGGTTTTTTTTAGTTGCGATATTTTGTTCCCATAGACTTACATGGGACTTCCGGTATCGGAATCGGATATCGCCGATATTTAGTGATATCGGCGATACCATTCCGATCCGATATTTTTAGATATCGAGCAGTATCGCTCAACACTAACCATCAGCTGTAGCCACCGCCATCAGGGGCTTATCTACAGCATTCTGTAATGCTGTAGATAAGCCCCCCGATGTCACCTGAAAGAGAAGAAAAATGAATTATATTATACTCACCCAGGGGCGGTACGGCATCCGATTCGGTCCGGAGGGAGTCGCGGTCTGGTCCGGCGCCTCCCATCTTCTAGTGAAGACTTCCTCTTCTTTGCTTCCTGTCACGGCTCAGGCACAGGCACACTGATCTGCCCTGTTTGAGGGCAGAGTAAAGTACTGCAGTGCGCAGGCCCCGGACCTCTCTGACCTTTCCCAGCGCCTGCGCACTGCAGTACTCTGCTCTGCCCTCAACAGGGCAGAGCAGTGCGCCTGCGCCGCGACGGGAAGCAAAGTAGAGGACGTCATCGCTAGAAGATCGGAGGCGCCGGAACGGACCGCGACTCCCTCAGGACCGAATCGGATGCCTTACCGCCCCTGGGTGAGTATAATATACTGTAACTCGTTTTTCTTCTCTTTCAGGTAACATCGGGGCTTATCTACAGCATTACATAATGCTGTAGATAAGCCCCTGATGGCGGTGGCCTCATCTCATAATCGAAAAATGGGGTGACAGATTCCCTTTAATAAAGTATTATCTAATTTTCTATCCACGGCTTGGTCTCTATCATGACCTCATGTTTGGTGTTTTTTGTTCTCTATTGGTTATCTCAGTTATTTTTAGCCCATATTGTATTTTTCAAACTATTAACTCTGGCCTCTAGATTGTTACACCTTAGGCACTACCTCTGTTGGCGCCTTCATGAAGGAGGGGCAGGTTTGCATTTAATTCTCCTAACGTGCATGTGGCTGCCTGTTGCATTTTACGCATGATGTCATCTTACTTATGAAAGTTGGTTTTAATCAACGTATAAATGGTAACACAAAATGATGTAGTATGTTGGTTCTTTCATGCAGATTTCGATAAGGGATTTTCGCCAAAAATGCATATAATAAAACTCAGTGTGAACATACCCCAAACTTTTTGTAGCACATGGCATTTCCAATTTTTTTTTTAGGATAGTAGGACTTAATACGGACAACGCTAGTATGATTTTTTGTCACTTTCTCATGCATATGAAATGTCAATTCATAGTAGTTATCATTAAATAATGTTATGGGCATGCATATGCCCTAAATAATTCAATTAATATTTACAATCCCTCCAAAAAATTAATTATCTCGCTTGACATGTGTTACTTTTTGAATAGAAATAATAAGTGAATCCCAAACAACTCTTAATTTTCATTATCATTGACTCCATGCTCCCAATTGGCAGCCAATCTAGCGCGGTTTTCTTCCATTTCATTAATTAGTCCTCGGAGGAGATGAGTTCTCTACCTTTATAGTGACACTCTATGAATATTTCCTGGCTGCTAACATTAGAAAAAAATGTCTCACAAGACACTGAGGAACTTACCCGGATTTTTAGCTTGTCATTACTTTTTTAGAGGAAGGTAATCTTAATTAGTATGAGGTTGTAATTAATCATAAAAACAACATAGAGGAATGACCAGAGTCACGTAATAGTCTATGTATCATGTACTGTATGAGTGAAATCCGAAACCTGCACCTGGACAGGTCTAAGAGAACTGTGCTGAACAGCTAAAAGTTTTCAAGTCATGAAACTTTTACCAACTGATTGATGAATGTAGTCTGACTGCCAGCGGTCAACAAAATTCACATATTTGTAATGGGTTAAAATCTAGAATATAAAGCTATTTATCTATCTATCTTTCCATCTATCTGTCTGTCCATTTCATCTATCTATCTATCTATCTATCTATCTATCTATCTATCTATCTATCTATCTATCTATCTATTATCTATCTATTGTGAAACAGTGGGGGGGATCATATGTGAGGGTTGATATGAGTCTTATTAAACCCACTGGAGTGCCTTGTGCTCACAGCAGGACGCCTGTGAATCACAATGCAAAATAAAAGAAGCGTGGATTGGGTCCAAGTAGTTGACCCAGTAAGATTCTAAGGAAAACCCGTTAAGGACTTTTATTTTTGGAGTGAACTACAGGAAGGTAGTGGGGTGGTTCACTCTCTCCAGCCGGGTCTTACAAGTGGCCCATGGCCACAGATCCCATTTACAACCCTGCAGCAAAGGGTTAGGTGTGTCAGTGTTTGCAAATTGCAGAGCAAGTGGCTCTGCAACATCCGGTTTATGTGTGCAGTCAACACAGAGCCAAGGGAAGCAAACACCTGGCGTCCCCTCAGCGTGACATGGTGGTGCAGTCGCCCATGGCAACCGGGCTTGGACACGGACAGTTTTGATGCCTAGGCTGCGATCTGGAGGATACCGTTTGCTTTTTATCTTATGAGTTTTAGGACATTAAAGACATTTTTCTTTGAACTTTCCTGTGGTCCCTGCCTATCTGTCGCACTGCACCAACCCCGCTACGCTATATATGGTGGAGAATGCGGGCAATGTGAACTGAGGCATACCCAAAGCCAGCTGCATGTCAGTTGTTGCGACTGCAATGCTGCAGCCCAAGCCGGCCCACAAAATGGTGGAGCTGTTGAAGCAATTGGTCCATTAGTAAGCTGCAGAAGCAGGAGTTGTAACAGCAGCAGCAGCAGACCAACAGTTTGATCCTGCAACAGATTGCGGCCCTGCAAGAGGCGCCTTCATCCATGACCCTGATCCGTTCTGAGGCCTCGTACAAAGTCCGGTCAGAAATGAGGAAGATGAGTACTGAAGACGATATGGAGCCTTTCCTTACAGTGTTCGAACACACAGCAGAGCGGACAGTTTGCCGCTTTCCCAGTGGGCTGAAGTGGTGGCCTCCTTCCTGACAGGAGATGCCCAGAAAGTCTACTTTGACTTCAGTCGGGATGATGCCCTGGACTATGGGAAACTGAAAGGTGAGATTCTTGCCAGACTGGAGGTTAACACACATGTACATGCACAACGGGTGTTCCTATGGCCCTTTGTGGAGATTCGCCCCGCCAGGTCTCAGGCATATGACTTGCTGCAGCTGGTAAAAAAATGGCTTTGGCCTGAGACCTTAAACCCTTTCCAGATGGGAGAGAGGGTGGTGGTCGATCGGCAAGTAAGAACTCTGCCAGTTGCTATTCAGCGTTGGGTGGGCCAAGGGGATCCCGGCACCATAGACCAGGTGGTAAGTTGGATTGAGCGACATACAGCCACTCAGGACTTTATACGGGACTCTGCTCCACTACGGTTATCACGTCGGGCCCCACCAGCCCAGGAGCCTGGGAAAGGTCCCCAACCCTCTGCTGTGGTCAATCAGGACTGAGCCCGTACTGAAGGGGTACCACGGAGTGAGAGTGATAAGAGACCCGTTTTCCCTAAACTGGCCCTAAGGTCAAGTCGTGCCGCAGCTATTAGGTGTTGGCGGTGCTAAGGGCCAAGACATGTGGCTGCCAACTGCCCCCAACAGCTGAACCCATGGACTGTGGGTATACTCACTGTATATTGATGTACGCCCAGGCCGTTTTCACCACTGAGCTGCACAGGTGAACTGCATCTGTGCCAGGTGCGCATCAACGGACACCAGGCTGAGGCCCTCCTGGACTCAGGGAGCCTAGTGACACTTGTCCATGGGTCATTAATCTCGGGCTTAGAACCCACTGGGAAAAATGTGGGTGTTGTGTGTATACATGATGAACTCCACGAGTACCCGACAGTGGAGGTCTCACTTGTTGCGCCGTGCGGGGAGATTAAACATGTGGTGGGGGTAGTGAAGACCCTTCCTTATGGGACTGTCATGGGAATAAATGTTATTCCGGGCATGGAACCTGAATATCCCGAGTCAGAGATACCTGCTGTCGCCAACCTAGGGACAGGTAGTGAAGACCCTTCCTTATGGGACTGTCATGGGAATAAATGTTATTCCGGGCATGGAACCCGAAGATCCCGAGTCAGAGATACCTGCTGTCGCCAACCTAGGGACAGGTAGTGAAGACCCTTCCTTTTGGGACTGTCATGGGAATAAATGTTATTCCGGGCATGGAACCCGAAGATCCCGAGTCAGGGATACTTGCTGTAGGGGTCGCCAACCTAGGGACAGAGTGTAACCGCGATAGGTTTCCCATAGAGGTATTGGCAGGAGAGGTCGAGGAGACCCCATCGATCCCTGAGCTGGAAGAGTCCCCTAAATGTTTGGGACAGTTCAGCTCCAGGATCCCACTCTGACCCAGGCATGGGAAAGAATAATCAAGGTAAATGGGGTGGCTTATCAACCGGGTGCGGAAACGATGTTTCCACTTATGGCGATCAACCAGGAGATACTATACAGCAGGGGTGGGGAATATTTTTTCTGCCAAGGGCCATTTTGATTTTTATACCATCCTTCGGGGGCCATACAAACTCCGCTCAAAAAGTACATTCAGACTCTGGCACTGGTGTCAGGACGTAATCTTTCATTGCATGGCCTTCAGTGTTCAGTAGTGAACACTACATGTGTACTTACAGAGCAAGAAGAAATTAATGAGCTGGTGGCAATCAAAATACAGCTCCCTGCCAAAGCACAGCAGTCCCTGAGAATCTGCCCGGGGGCCAGATAAAAGGTTATTGAGGGCCGTAAATGGCCCTGGGGCCTGAGGTTCCCCACCCCTGCTATACAGGGTTGGTAAAATCCAGGACGAGGTGATAGAACTGTAACGGGGGTCAGGGTGGTAGTCATGGTGAGGGGCTGCTGCTGTTCCATCACACCCTGATGCTCCGCTACATAATTAAAATGTCCATTCTGAGGTGTAGTGTATGCGGTGCAATTCACCCACCTGTGGGTCAGAGTTCTCCTCAGGCTGCAGAATTCCCACTTTCTTCAACAACACACAAAGATTCTCAAAGTCCAAGTTCATTTCCAATAAAACTTTACTCAATTCGTGCATCTTCATAACAGACTTATTCCAGCAATCTTCAAAAGACATAAAAACTTCTCCTCCTCAGTTCTCCCTGATCTTTCCTGTCAACATGACCTCTGGCAACGTGGCATCCAGTCCCGTAGTTCCCTGGGTGAGCAAGCTAGCTGATTCTAGGTGCTCCCCGTCTACTTTCCCCAAAAATTCAGGTTGCCACTGCAAATCCTGGTCGGACCGTAAGTCCCGGACGTCACAGAAGCCTAGCCACTGATCCTTTCAGGCTGCCTAGATCCACCTGTGCCCACAGTCTTTCATTCTTCAGAACTCTCCTTTCCAGTTCTTCTTGTCTCTCGCTCTTAACAACAACTACTACTTCTCCCAAAACTTCCCCTAACCTCTAACTAACTCCTCCCATACTCTGTTCCTATTGGCCTAACACTATCTTATCTTAATCTGACATCTACATCTAACTCTATAGTGCCCCCCTTGATACTAACCCGAAACTACTGTCATAACCCTTGCCAATGTTACATGCTGAACCTATCTGAACCATTAACTGTCCCTATTCTCATTCCTAACACAGTATAATATGTAAGACATTAGAGCATGACACAAAGTGACATATTACTACTCACAAACATATACTTTACACAGTATAAACAGTAATCACATATTCACATAGTACCCAGTTTCACCAGGCAAGCATGCACAGGAATGCAGGGCCCAAAGCAGCCACCTGCACACCCCCTACACACCTCCCTACTAAAAGTATGGTCATCCCCGACCATGCGGTACCTGTAAAATATACACATCATTTGTACAAGATAATGCAAAGACATTATTAAAACATCAGTAATCACAACATTTATTACACATTACATAAAAGAACATTGTTCCAGTCAACCACGTTTGACCTACTCCTGGTGAGGACTGGTACCGGTCCCACTTAGCTGAGACCCCGGAACAAACAGTTCAGTTCTCACCAGCTCACCATCATGTGAGCACAGTCCTTGTATAACCCGGCTCGATCCTCGGGTTCTCCAGACAAGGTTACGGGTTAAGTTGACCCCGGTCCCTGTCCTTACGTGAACTGAAAAAACAGACAGTTCTCCATAGGACTCTCAGGTCCACTGACCAGTCCTTCAACTGCCTTGAATGTCCAATTATGCACAATGGGTCCACTTGACCCCGGTCTCTCTGCTTTCGGGACCCGGACACACAGACAATTCACCACAGGACTCTCCAGGTCCATTGACCAGCCATTTTGCCTGTCTCGTGTGTCCACACTAACATCATGGCCCACGTGGCCAGTTCACTACAGCTCCAACAGTCCAGGAGCATACAGTCCTTTTTCTTCTGACCCGGCTCACTCATCAGATCCTCCTGTACATGTTCCCCCCTCTTCCCTCCTATTTCCAGAAAACGGTCCCTTTAAAATACGTGTGCTGCATTTAACCTCCTGAAAATAAGATTCAGGTTAAGAAAAGACACTTTCACATTTTTAAAACACAGTCTTTAAAGCAGCCACATACAGTTCACAGGGCACCGTCTCACCAGCAAGGTCTGAGTCCTGCAATCCAGCAGGGGAAGTGAAACAGGCACAACAAAACTAGGAGGGGAGGGAAAACAAAATTCTCCAACGTTCTAAACTGCGGCCACTCTGTCCGCTCTAACTTCAGTACTCCTGTCCTCAGGGACGCCAAACAGTCCCAGTCACACACTTCACGGCTCCTGTCCACAGGGACGCAGAACTGTCACAATTATCCACTTTTCAGGGCTCCTGTCCTCAGGGACGCAGAACAGTCCCAATTTCCATCAGGTGCAACTAGCACAATTTACATGGGACCAGTTTCATTCACTGCCCCCGTTCAACATCATCAGGGCTTCGCGCCCATTCTCCAGACATCCTCTCTGGCACTGCAGCTTCCGGGGTGTGCCAGAGCGGGTAATGGTAGGCCTTATTGGCTCCGAAGGCCTCAGATGCAGCGCCTCCCATGCCCGGTCCCAGTCCAGGTATGCCCACATCTCCACGTCATCCTCAGGTGGCAGCAGATCCACTGCCACTGCGTAAAAGCCCCTGGGTCCCCTCTCCTAACAGAAGGCGATCCGATCTCGTTCCTGCAGGGCGCTCACAAACACCTTGTCGAAGGTGTGGACCTCCTTGATGAACCCGTGTCATGCTGCCTGGTTGGTGTAGACCAAGATGCCATTGGTCTCCCTGCCGGCCATGGCGCCTCTCCCCTGCTGACGCAGTTGGGTTCAAATTTCCTGTTCCCTCCTCTTTTTCACCTCCACCACCTTTGTGATCCAGGCCACCTGCCCGGAAGATGGGAACGTGCCTTCAATCCCCCTGATGTTGTGGCGGGGGATCACAGGACATGTGGCCAGATGAGGTGGGGGTGTGAGTAGGAGATGGAGGTCACAGTTCCCGGGGTCGGATGTCCGCATATGAGGGCTGTGTCACTGGGGATGGGGGACGCTGGGTGTTGCCTGCTTGACCGGGTGCCAGGGTTCCAGACTTGGGGGCTGGAGATCACTCATCAGTGGCTCCGATGCAGCAGCTCCCTCTCCATCAGCGTCCTCATCTGCCTTGGCGACTCGCCTCTGGTCAGCTGGGCTCGGCGTGGGCTCCTCTGGGTCCGTGGTCTGCGTTGTATAGTCGTCACAGTCCACGTCCTCCCAGTTTAGGTTCTGGAGTTCAGAGTCCTCCGATCCAGCTCCCCGTGTCATCCAGGTGCTGCAACCCTCTTCCGAGTCAGCCTCCACCTTCCGGGCACCATCTTGCTCCTCCTGCTCCCCATGATGATCAGATTCTGGCAGCCACCAGAACTGGTCCCCGTCGTCCAGGGGAAACTGGTCCAGCTCCAATGGTCCCTCGAAGTCCGAGCCTCCCCACAGCCATCCGGGGTGAGACCACTCCCGAGCTTTTCTCCATTCCCACTCAATGCATCCGATCCCACCACAGCTCCGGGTGCAGGAGTGAGCCATCTCTTCTGCCACCGTCTCCCGTAATGGCGCCGTCCATCCAGACACGTGCAAGTCCTCTTCCTGGCCCCTCCCAGACCAGTGTGGCGCCGGTATCGGTCGGTTCTCCCCTTCAGCATAGGACTCCTCCTTCTCTTCAGGAATCTGGTACAGGAGGTACATTCTCTTCTTTCTTAGCTGCGTCAACCGTGGGCGGGCACTGCTCATAAAGGGATGTGGCCTAGGTACAGTGAACTGTCCCCTCCAGACAGGCTTTCGCGCCTTTTCTTTCTTAGGACGCCCACGATGGCCGGAGCTATCGCCACCCTCCGCACCATCATCCGCCATTTTAAAAGTACTCACAGCCGCCATCTTTGCCGTGCAGGGGGTTCCTCCGTTTTGTTGATCCTGCCGATTACGCCACTTTGTAACGGGGGCCAGGGTGGTAGTCATGGCGAGGGGCTGCTTCTGTTCCATCACACCCTGATGCTCCGCTATGTAATTAAAATGTCCATTCTGAGGTACTTAAAATGTCCATTCTGAGGTGTGGTGTGCGTGCGGTGCATCCACCTGTGCATCCACCTGTGGGTCAGAATTCTCCTCAGGCTGCAGAATTCCCGCTTTCTTCAACAACACACAAAGATTCTCAAAGTCCAAGTTCATTTCCAATAAAACTTTACTCAATTCGTGCATCTTCATAACAGACTTATTCCAGCAATCTTCAAAAGACATAAGAACTTCTCCTCCTGAGTTCTCCCTGATCAGAGCAGAACCGAGCTTACTCCAGAGATATGGGAGCAGAACTGAGCTTACTCCAGAGATATGGGAGCAGAACCAAGCTTACTCCAGAGATATGGGAGCAGAACAGAGCTTACTCCAGAGATATGGGAGCAAAACCGAGCTTACTCCAGAGATATGGGAGCAGAACCGAGCTTACTCCAGAGATATGGGAGCAGAACCGAGCTTACTCCAGAGATAAGGGAGCACAACCGAGCTTACTCCAGAGATATGGAAGCAGAACTGAGCTTACTCCAGAGATATGGGAGCAGAACTGAGCTTACTCCAGAGATATGGGAACAGAACGGAGCACACTCCAGAGATATGGGAGCAGAACATAGCTTACTAATGAGATATGGGAGCAGAACAGAGCTTACTACAGCAGTATGGGAGCAGAACCGAGCTTACTACAGAGATTTGGAGCAGAGCTGAGCTTACTCCAGAAATATGGGAGCAGAATCGAGCTTACTATACAGTCATGGCCAAAAGTTTTGAGAATGACACAATTATTATATTTTCACATGATCTGCTGCCCTCTGGTTTTTATGTGTGTTTGACAGATGTTTTTATCACAGACAGAAATATAATTGCAAACATATGAGTAACAAAAGCTTATATTGACAGTTAGAATGAGTTAATGCAGCAAGTCAATATTTGCAGTGTTGACCCTTCTTCTTCAGGACCTCTGCAATTCTCCCTGGCATGCTCTCAATCAACTTCTGGACCAAATCCTGACTGATAGCAGTCCATTCTTGCACAATCAATGCTTTCATTTTGTCAGAATTTTTAGGTTTTTGTTTGTCCATCCGTCTCTTGATGATTGACCACATGTTCTCAATGGGATTAAGATCTGGGGAGTTTCCAGGCCATGGACCCAAAATCTCTATGTTTTGTTCCCTGAGCCATTTAGTTATCACCTTTACTTTATGGCAAGGTGCTCTATCATGCTGGAAAAGGCATTGTTGATCGCCAAACTGCTCTTGGAGGGTTGGGAGAAGTTGCTCTTGGAGGACATTCTGGTACCATTCTTTATTCATGGCTGTGTTTTTAGGCAAGACTGTGAGAGAGCCGATTCCCTTGGCTGAGAAGCAACCCCACACATGAATGGTTTCAGGATGCTTAACAGTTGGCATGAGACAAGACTGGTGGTAGCGCTCACCTTGTCTTCTCCGAATGAGGCGTTTTCCTGATGTCCCAAACAATCGAAAAGGGGATTCATCAGAGAAAATAACTTTACCCCAGTCCTCAGCAGTCCACTGCCTGTACCTTTTGCAGAATATCAGTTTGTCCATGATGTTTTTTCTGGAGAGAAGTGGCTTCTTTGCTGCCCTCCTTGAGACCAGGCCTTGCTCCAAGAGTCTCCGCCTCACAGTGCGTGCAGTGTTATGTTTCGGTAGCTGAGGAGGACAGGAACAACAGCAGGGCAGCCGAACACCTGAGATGTTGGTAACTGATGGGTTGCAGATTCCTAAACTAACGACACAAATAGAGGTAGCCGTGGAGCGTTCCTACGTTGATCCTAGACGCCTCGTCACAGCCTGAGAGATAACTACACCTAAAGGCAGAAAGATGAAAGCTATCTGCCCCGGAGCAGATCCCCAAAGAAAATAGGAAGCCCCCAAACATATAATGGCGGTTAGACAAGATGAAAACACAAACACAGGCAGAAAATAGACTGAGCAAACGCTGGGGCCACAAGCTGACTAAATAGGATAGGACAGGAGAGATTACTTTCTGCAACCCAGAAAACCCTACAAAAATCCAACAATTCTGATTACAAAAATACTGAGATCACACAATCTCGCCACCCACTAAATCAGATATCAGTGTGAACAAAAACCAAGCCGCAGCCGCTGAAAAAACAGGAAAAAGCAAATAAGCAAATAACAGTGGCTGCAGAAAAACTGTGAGGAGCTCAGGCCCCAGGAGGGGACCTGGCTGACCTCCACAAAAGTGCAGAAAACAATGCAAAAAGCAAGCACAAAAAGAAAAGCAAAAAATATCTTATCTGAAAGCAGGAGATGCAGGCAAGACTCCAGCAAACTTCCAAATGAACCAGGAACCACAATTGAGACAAGAACAATTGATCACCGGCAACCATCATGGGAGGGAACCTCCCTGATATCAGACCAGGCCGTGATTCCAGATTGCCACTCCTCGCTGAAGGGTTCAGTACTGTCTGTAACCACCAGAGGGAGCCTCTGCTCAGAAACCATCTCTAGCACATTCATAACAGTACCCCCCCTTGAGGGGGGGTCACCGAACCCTCACTTGTGCAACCAGGCCGATCAGGATGAGCTCGGTGATAGGCACGGATGAGTCTCCTAGCATGGATGTCCGAAACAAACACCCAAGAATTGTCCTCCTGACCATAACCTCTCCACATAACCAAATACTGGAGTTTCTGTCTAGAAAAACGAGAATCCAATATTTTCTCAACCACAAACTCCAGATTGCCCTCAATCAAAACAGGGTCAGGAGGCGCAGCCATAGGAACCACTGGCTCGACAAACCTCTTCAATAAGGACTTGTGGAACACGTTATGGATCTTAAATGTCTCTGGAAGAAGCAAACGGAAGGAAACAGGATTAAGAATCTCCATGATCTTATAAGGTCCAATGAACCTGGGCTTAAACTTTGGAGATGCAACCCTCATAGGGATATTTCTTGAGGACAACCAAACCAAGTCCCACACTTTAAACCGAGGACCATCAGTCCTATGCCAGTTGGCAAACCGTTGGGCCTTCTCCTGAGAGAGAGACAACCTCTCCACTACCTGGTCCCTAATCTGCTGCATTCACTCCACAACAGAGTCAACACCCGGACAGACAGAAGCCTCCGCCTGTCCCGAAGAAAATCGAGGGTGAAACCCAAAATTGCAGAAAAATGGACACATTAAGGTGGCAGAGCTAGCCCTATTATCAAGAGCAAACTCAGCCAAAGGCAAAAAAGAGACCCAGTCATCTTGATCAGCAGACACAAAACATCTCAAATAAGTCTCCAAGGTCTGGTTTGTTCTCTCGGTTTGTCCATTGGTCTGAGGATGAAAAGCAGAGGAGAAAGATAATTGAACACCAAGTTTAGAACAAAATGTCCTCCAAAATCTGGAAACAAACTGGACTCCTCTGTCAGACACAATGTTCTCCGGAATGCCATGTAACCAAACCACGTGCTGAAGGAACAAAGGCACCAATTCGGAGGAGGAAGGTAACTTAGGTAATGGCACAAGATGTATCATCTTGGAAAACCTATCACAGATTACCCAGATAACGGTCATTCTCTGAGAAACAGGGAAGTCGGAAATAAAATCCATAGAGATATGGGTCCATGGCCTTTTGGGCACAGGTAATGGCATTAACAAACCACTAGAGCGAGAGCAAGGCTTGGAGCGAGAGCAAGTCCCACAGGACTGCACAAATTCCCTGACGTCACGAGACAAAGTAGGCCACCAAAAGGACCGACTCACCAAGTCTCTGGTACAAAAATCCCGGGATGACCAGCTAACGTGGAACAATGAATCTCAGACATCACACTCTTCTTCCACTGGTCTGGGACAAACAATTTCCCAATAGGGCAGCGCTCAGGTTTATCCTCCTGACACCCTTCCAAGGCCAGTCTCAAATTGGGCGAGATGGCGGAAAGAACTACACCCTCTTTCAAAATATCAGTAGGATCAGATAACTCAGGAGAGTCCGCAAAGAAACTCCTCGAGAGGGCATCCGCCTTAACATTCTTAGTGCCGGGAAGAAAAGAAACCACAAAATTAAAACGTGTGAAAAACAAGGACCACCTGGCCTGTCTAGGATTAAGTCGCTTGGCTGATTCGAGATAAACCAGATTCTTATGGTCCGTGAGGACCACCACCTGATGTTTGGCTCCTTCCAGCCAATGTCTCCACTCTTCAAAGGCCCACTTCATGGCCAATAACTCCCGATTACCCACGTCATAATTACGTTCAGTTGAAGAAAATTTTCGAGAGAAAAAGGCACAAGGGTTACTCTTAGAGATCTCTGGAACTCTTTGGGACAAAACGGCACCTGCCCCAATTTCAGAGGCATCAACCTCCACCTGAAACGGTAGAGAAACATCAAGCTGCCATAGAACAGGAGCAGAAGTGAATCTCTGCTTAAGTTCCTGAAAAGAAGAGACTGCCTCAGGGGGCCAATTCACCACATCAGAACCCTTTTTGGTCAAATCAGTCAATGGTTTAACAATACCGGAGAAATTACCAATAAATTTACGATAAAAATTGGCAAAACCCAAAAATCTCTGAAGAGCCTTTAATAAAGTAGGTTGGACCCAATCACAGATGGCTTGAACCTTGACTGGGTCCATTTCAATAACAGACGGAGACAAAATGAATCCCAGAAATGAGACCTTCTGTACGCCAAAAAGACACTTTGATCCCTTCACATACAGTGCATTCTCTCTCAAAATCTGGAACACAGTCCGAACATGTTTCATATGAGAGTCCCAGTCATCGGAAAAAATCAAGATATCATCCAAATAAACAATCAGAAATTTATCCACAAAATCCCTGAAAATATCATTCATGAAGGATTGGAAGACGGAAGGAGCATTAGTGAGCCCAAAGGGCATCACTAGGTACTCAAAATGCCCTCTGGGGTATTAAACCCCGTCTTCCATTCATCCCTGTGCTTAATGCGAATAAGGTTATACACCCCCCTGAGGTCAAGCTTGGTAAACCAACTAGCACTTTTCACCCTGGAAAATAGGTTAGAAATCAAGGGTAACAGATATTGATACTTCACAGTGATCTTATTCAAGAGACTATAATCAATACACGGCCTCAATGAACCATCCTTTTTGGCCACAAAGAAAAAACCGGCACCCAAGGGTGAAGAGGATGGTCTGATATGACCCTTCCCCAATGACTCCTTGATATAAGATCGCATAGCATCGTGTTCAGGTACAGACAAGTTAAAAAGGCGACCTTTAGGAAATTTACCACCAGGCACTAATTCAATTGCGCAATCGTAGCTCCTGTGAGGGGGCAAAGATGCAGATTTACTTTCACTGAATACATCCAAAAAATCAGTCAAAAAGTCAGGAACATCCTGAGACTTGGGAGAGGCAGAAAAAACAGGAGTGTCGGCATTAACACATTGGCAGCCCCAACTGGTCACAGACACAGATTTCCAATCCAAAACAGGATTATGGTACTGTAACCAAGGGAAACCTAGTACAATAATGTCATGCAAATTATACAGCACCAGAAATTTGCAACTCTCCTGATGATCTGGTTCAACCCTCATTATCACCTGAGTAGAAAACTGGGGTTTATTCTCCGCCAAAGGGGTAGAATCAATGCCCAGTAGGGGAATAGACTTCCGCAGGGGTATCATGGGAAACCCACAACGTTTGGCAAAGTCAAAATCCAACAGGTTAATAGCTGCTCCTGCATCAACAAAAGCCTGAGCAGAAAATGTGGACAGGGAGCAAATCAGGGTAACAGTCAACAGAAATTTAGTCTGAACACTACCCAAGACAACTGAGCGTGCAAAACGTCTTCCCCGCTTAGGGCAGACTGAAATAGCATGAGAGGCATCACCACAGTAGAAACATAACCCATTGCGCTTTCGAAACTCATGACGCTGAGCCCCAGAAGTCACTCTATCACACTGCATGGGCTCAGAAGCTAGCTCACAAGGCAACACTATCTCACGCATACCTCTGCGCTCACGCAAACGTCTGTCAATTTGAATAGCCAATGACATACAATCATTGAGACCAGAGGGAGCAGGGAATCCCACCATAACATCCTTTACATTCTCTGACAGCCCCTTCCGAAAAAGGGCTGCCAAAGTATCATCATTCCATTTGGTCAGGACTGCCCACTTTCGGAATTTCTGACAGTACAACTCAGCGTCTTCAAGACCCTGATTTAATGCCAACAAGGTTTTATCAGCTTGATCAGTGACATTAGGTTGATCGTACAATAACCCCATAGCCTGAAAAAATACATCAATATCATTCAAAACAGGATCCCCAGGTGTCAGGGAAAAAGCTCAATCCTGAGGATCGCCGCGCAGGAGAGAGATGACAATTTGAACCTGCTGTGCTGCGTTACCTGAAGACTTAGGCTTTAAGGCAAAAAACAACTTACTGTTATTTTTGAAATTCAGAAATTTAGCCCGATCCCCCAAAAACAAATCTGGCATGGGAATCCTAGGTTCCACAACCGGCAACCCAGCAAGATAGGTAGCAATACTCCGAACCTCAGTGGCAAGCTGATCCACACGGCCAGACAACTGTGCAAACTCCATTGAGAGGAAAAAAAATCCTCCTCAGCACCCAGAGAAAAAGAGGGAAAAAATGCAACAGGCAGAAAAAAAAAATCTCTGACATCTCTGACAACTTTTTTCTTTCCACACTATTTTTCCCTTCTGTGAGTACCATATAATTTTCAGTTATGGCCGGTGATACTGTTATGTTTCGGTAGCTGAGGAGGACAGGAACAACAGCAGGGCAGCCGAACACCTGAGATGTTGGTAACTGATGGGTTGCAGATTCCTAAACTAACGACACAACTAGAGGTAGCCGTGGAGCGTTCCTACGTTGATCCTAGACGCCTCGTCACAGCCTGAGAGATAACTACGCCTAAAGGCAGAAAGATGAAAGCTATCTGCCCCGGAGCAAATCCCCAAAGAAAATAGGAAGCCCCCAAACATATAATGGCGGTTAGACAAGATGAAAACACAAACACAGGCAGAAAATAGACTGAGCAAACGCTGGGGCCACAAGCTGACTAAATAGGATAGGACAGGAGAGATTACTTTCTGCAACCCAGAAAACCCTACAAAAATCCAACAATTCTGATTACAAAAATACTGAGATCACACGATCTCGCCACCCACTAAATCAGATATCAGTGTGAACAAAACCAAGCCGCAGTCGCTGAAAAAACAGGAAAAAGCAAATGAGCAAATAACAGTGGCTGCAGAAAAACTGTGAGGAGCTCAGGCCCCAGGAGGGGACCTGGCTGACCTCCACAAAAGTGCAGAAAACAATGCAAAAAGCAAGCACAAAAAGAAAAGCAAAAAATATCTTATCTGAAAGCAGGAGATGCAGGCAAGACTCCAGCAAACTTCCAAATGAACCAGGAACCACAATTGAGACAAGAACAATTGATCACCGGCAACCATCATGGGAGGGAACCTCCCTTATATCAGACCAGTCCGTGATTCCAGATTGCCACTCCTCGCTGAAAGGTTCAGTACTGTCTGTAACCACCAGAGGGAGCCTCTGCTCAGAAACCATCTCTAGCACATTCATATCAGTGCAGATGCACTCACACCTGCCTGCTGCCATTCCTGAGCAAGCTCTGCACTGCTGGTAGCCCGATCCCGCAGCTGGAGCACTTTTAAGAGACGGTCCTTGCGCTTGCTGGTCTTTCTTGGGCGCCCTGGAGCCTTTTTGGCAACAATGGAACCTCTCTCCTTGAAGTTCTTGATGATGTGATAGATTATTGACTGAGGTGCAATCTTTCTTGCTCCGATACTCTTCCCTGTTATTCCATTTTTGTGCATTGCAATGATGACTGCACGTGTTTCTTTAGAGATAACCATGGTTAACAGAAGAGAAACAATGATGTCAAGCACCAGCCTCCTTTTAAAGTGTTCAGTGGTGTCATTCTTACTTAATCATGACAGATTGATCTCCAGCCATGTCCTCATCAACACCCACACCTGTGTTAATGGAGCAATCACTGAAAAGAGGTTAGCTGGTCCTTTTAAGGCAGGGCTGCAATGATGTTGAAATGTGTTTTGGGGGATAAAGTTCATTTTCTAGCCAAATATTGACTTTGCAAGTAATTGCTGTTAAGCTGATCACTCTTTATAACATTCTGGAGTATATGCAAATCGCCATTAGAAAAAGTGAAGCAGTAGACTTTGTACAAATTAATATTTGTGTCATTCTCAAAACTTTCGTCCATGACTGTACAGATATGGGATATATATAGTGCGATGTCACCAGCTCCCACCATAAATATAGTGCGATGGCCCCTGTTCTCCTCACATATATATAGTATGACGGCCCCAGTTCTCCCCATTTATATAGTATGATGGCCCCAGTTGCCTATATATATAGTATGATGACCCCAGCTCTCCCCACATATCTATTATGATGACCTCAGTTCTCCCCACATATCTAGTATGATGGCCCCAGTTCTCCTCACATAAATATAGTATGATGGCCCCAGTTCTCCCCATATATATAGTATGACGGCCTCAGTTATCCCTATATATATAGTATAATAGCCCCAGTTCTCCCATATATATATATATATATATATATATATATATAGTAGGATGGCCCCAGTTCTCCATATTAAAAATAATGAAGTCTATACTCACCTCATCCTGATTCCCGACACTGCAGCCTTCAATTTTCTCTTCCTATCCGCAGAGCGGCATGAGACAATAATGTCATCACGCCGCCTGTGTGAGCACACTGAAGTCTCAGGAAGCTGTGTTCTGCAGCTTATGAGACAGACCAGGGCTTCCACTAGGAATTTCGGGGCCCCATACTGGCAAAATTTTCAGGTTCCCTTGAGACTCCGCCCAGGTTCCACACCAGCTCCGCCTCCACCGTCCCACCGCCCACTCTTTGAAAAACTCAACTTCACCACCACATCCTCACCGATCAGATATTAACAGTTCCCATCAAACACCAGAACACATTCATAACCAGCAGCTTTTGTTCTGGCCAAAATAATTTTTAAGCTGATACCACGACACGGTAGACTCTTTCGGCCGGGCCCTATTCTACTCTAAACTGTTAAAAATAAATATATATTTCTGCATTTTTCTTTAAGGGAATGAGTCACATACATTTACATTTTTTTTAAACAACCATTAATACCACATACAAAGGACAAATATCGTCACACCATGACCAGACCACATATTACCACCCCATAGTGAACAAATAATACCACATACAAGGAACAAATACTGCCACAACCTTGGCCAGACCAAATATTACCACCACATACTGACCGAATAATACCACATACTAGGAACAAACACCGCCACACCATGGCCAGACCACATATTACCACCACATAGAGGCTGAATAATACCACATACAAAGAACAAATAGCGCCACACCATGACCAGACTACATATTACCACCACATAGAGACTGAATATTACAATACTGATCATTAATTTAAAAAACCCCACAATACTAGGTGCCAATGTATACAGGAACTCTGTATTTACTGTCAGTGTACAGGTAATACAGTGATCACTGGTGACACTATACACAGGAGCTCTGTATATAGTGTCAGTGTACAGGTAATTCAGTGATCACCAGTGACATTACACACAGAAGCTCTGTTTATAGTGTCAGTGTACAGGTAATACAGTGATCACCGATGATAATGTACACAGGAGCTCTGTATATAGTGTCAGTGTACAAGTAATACAGTGATCACCAGTGACATTATGCACAGGACTGCTGTATATAGTATACAGTGTTTAGTGTCAGTGTACAGATAATACAGTGATCACCAGTGACATTATACTGTACACAGGAGCTCTGTATAAAGTGTCTGTACAGGTAATACAGTGATCACCGATGATAATGTACACAGGAGCTCTGTATATAGTGTCAGTGTACAGGTAATACAGTGATCACCAGTGACATTATATACAGGAGCTCTGTATATAGTGTCAGTGTACAGGTAATACAGTGATCACCACTGCCAGTGACATTATACACAGGAGCTCTGTATATAGTATACAGTGTGTAGTGTCAGTGTACAGGTAATACAGACTCATTAGTGGCATCTCTAGCTGAAGTCATTCATCTTTGCTTTTCTTTTTCATCCAGCACAGACCGCCATTACTTCTTCCAGCCAGGACTTGTCTCTGCATAAAATAACAGTTACCTAGAGCACCACTTCCAGAGCACATTTCTCACTTTTTCCCTTTCTTCTACACTACACATCTGAATACAAAGGTGCATCCACAATCAATATATAATTGGTTATTATGCAACCCACCATTCCAAATATAAATTATAATCCACCACTGTGCACCCACTAACTATAAATGCCACTTTCCCCATTTAATATTTAAATTAATTAGCACCTGTACTCTTTCCCCCAATTCATTACCAGGCACTTCATCCTCAACGCCTCCCACTATGTACCTCCCGCTCTAATCCTAACCCCAATTCATTATATTTACATGCCCCTCCCACCTCAATTCATTGTCATGTCTTTCTCTCCCACACTCTATTCATTATCAACTGCTTTACCCCACATTCAATCCATCATTTACTCCCCCACCCTCAAAATTCATTATTTGTTCTCCCCATAGATCATTTGCTCTCCCCAGCCCCCACCTTCAATTCATCATTTGCTCTCCCCACCCCCACCTTCAATTAAATCGCTGTGCCCCGTCACTCACACTGAATTCATCATTTGCCGTCCCCCGTCCTCTCCCCCACTTCATCATTTGCAGTCCCCCCACTTTAATTTGAAGTCCCTTACTTCATCCATTGCAGTCCCCTATCACCCCACTTCATCTGCAGTGCCCCTTCATCATTTGCAGCCCCATATCCCCCTTTCATTTCATCATGTGCAGTCCCCCCTCAGACACACTTCATCATGTGCAGTCCCCTTCCCCCAACTTCATCATGTGCAGTCCCCCTTACCCCCACTTCATGTGCAGCCCCACTCCCCCATCATATGCAGCACCCCTTACCCATCTCCATCATGTACAGTCCCAATCACCCCCTCCATCATGTACAGCCCTATTCACCCCCTCCATCATGTACAGCCCCACTCACCCCCTCCATCATGTACAGCCCCACTTACCCCCTCCATCATGTGCAGCCCCACTCCATCATGTACAGCCCCACTCATCCCCCTCCATCATGTACAGCCCCACTCCCCCATCATGTGCAGCCCCATTCACCCCCCTCCATTATGTACAGCCACACTCCCCCATCATGTGCAGTCCCCCTTATCCCCTCCATCATGTACAGCCCCATTCACACCCTTTCATCATGTACAGCCGCACTCACCCCCCTCCATCATGTACAGCCCCCTTACCCCTCCATCATGTACAGCCCCATTCATCCCCTTTCATCATGTACAGCCCCACTCACCCCCTCCCTCCATCATGTACAGCCCCATTCACCCCCTTTCATCATGTACAGCCCCACTCACCCCCCTCCATCGTGTACAGCCCCTGCAACCCCTTCATCTTGTACAGCCCCCTCTATCATGTACAGCCCCCGCACCCCCTCCATCATGCACAGCCCCCTCCATCATATACAGCCCCCGCAGCCCCCTCCATCATGTACAGCCCTTGCAGCCCCCTGCATCATGTACAGTCCCCGCAGTCCCCTCCATCATGTACAGCCCCTGCAGCCCCCTGCATCATGTACAGCCTCTGCAGCCCCTCACACACTGAATTCATATTATAAAGAAAAAAAAAGTTTTGCATACTTACCTTAGAGTCACAGCCGCTCCCCAGCAGCGCCTTTCTGCTTCCAGCGTCCGGTACATGTCAGGCGTGCGCTATGACGTCATCGGGCAGGCCCGACACCTGGAAGTAGAGAAGGAGGAAAAAGGAGCTGCGCAGCTGTCAAGGTGACTGCCGAGCACAGCTCCTGGCCCCGTGTCAAGATCCCGTCTGGGTTGGAGCCGATGTTACTGCAAACACTAGGGGAAGCAGAGGCAGGTAGCGTAGTCAGATGGCAGCCGGAGGTCGGTACACAGGAAAGGCAGTTCGGTAACAGAGGAGCAGGCAGATAACGTAGTCAGGTGGCAACCGGAGGTCGGTACACAGGAGAGCAGTGTTTGTAGCAATGGATCAGGCGGATAACGTAGTCAGGTGGCAGCCGGAGGTCGGTACACAGGAGAGCAGTGTTTGTAGCAATGGATCAGGCGGAGAGCGTAGTCAGAAGGCAGGCCGAGGTCGGTTCACAGGAGAGCAGTGTTTGTAGCAATGGATCAGCAGGAAACGCTTGACTAAAGGCTTGGAGCTCAATAATCTCGCAATGACACACCCACAGGGCCAGGTTTATATAGGGTGTGTAATTGGCAATCAGAGGCCCAATCAAAAGAGCACTAGGTGTAGCCAATCAGGAAGAACAGTCAATGGTATCTGGGTTCAGCAAGGAACTTTGCAGCCAGCAGAATAGCTCAGATGGTAGAGCTGCTGGCCAGTGGACAAGAGGTACTGGGTTCGACTCCTGACACCCCGGCTTGAACACTGTGACGTGGGCGGCTGTGTCTGCTGCCGGCCGCATCACAGTACAGCGCGCACAATTTGCTGTGTGGCCGGCCCTGTACAGGTGCTGGGGGAGCAGCCCAGGGGGCATTTGCCTCTTTGCCACCCGGTCCAGCCCGCCCCTGCCTCTACCCATTATAGAGGTACCTTTCGAGCGGATTGCGATGGATCTGGTAGGGCTGATAGTAAAATCTGCCTGGAGCCACCAGCACATATTAGTAGTCGTAGACTTCGCCACCCGGTACCCGGAGGCCATTCTGCTTTGGCACACTTCAGCTAAGCTTATCGCTTGGTAGTTGTTTGCCATGTTTTATCACCTTGTGCTACCGAAGGAGATCCTTACTGATCAGGGGATTCCTTTGATGTCCAAGGTGACGAAGGAACTGTGCAAGCTTCTCAAAGTAAAGCAGTTGTTCATGTTGGTGTATCACCCCCAGACCGACGGATTAGTTGAACGAAACCCTCATGTCCATGTTGAAGAAGGTTGTTTCCAAGGATGGAAGGGATTGGGACATGTTGTTGCCCTACTTGATGTTCGCTATTCGCGAGGTACTGCAGACTTCCACGGGATTTTCAACCTTTGAGCTACTGTATGGCAGGCCTCCTAGGGTCTGCTGGACATAGCCAAAAGGACGCGGGAGCAGGAACTTACGCCACAAAAGAGTGGAATTGAGCAAGTGGCCAATATTCAGGACCGAATTGCAGCGGCCATTCCTATAGTAAAAGAGCAATTGGTGGATTCTCAGGCAGCGCAGAGCCTCGTATATAACAAAAAGGCCACGGTACGCTCCTTTAAAGCAGGAGATCGGGTCTTGTACCCACAGCCGAAAGCAAGCTTATGGCCAAGTGGCAATGGCCATATGAAGTTCGGGAGAAAGTGGGGGAAGTGAACTACTGAGTTTACCAGCCCTGGAAATGAAAACCTGAACAGTTGTATCATGTCAATCTGTTGAAAGCAGGAAGGACTGGGAGAGTATGCTTACAGACGCGACTCCAGACATATCATCTGGCGACCCTCTGATATCGGCCCGGATGGAGACCGAGTCACATACATTTACATTTTTTTTAAACAACCATTAATACCACATACAAAGGACAAATATCGTCACACCATGACCAGACCACATATTACCACCCCATAGTGAACAAATAATACCACATACAAGGAACAAATACTGCCACACCTTGGCCAGACCAAATATTACCACCACATACTGACCGAATAATACCACATACTAGGAACAAACACCGCCACACCATGGCCAGACCACATATTACCACCACATAGAGGCTGAATAATACCACATACAAAGAACAAATAGCGCCACACCATGACCAGACTACATATTACCACCACATAGAGACTGAATATTACAATACTGATCATTAATTTAAAAAACCCCACAATACTAGGTGCCAATGTATACAGGAACTCTGTATTTACTGTCAGTGTACAGGTAATACAGTGATCACTGGTGACACTATACACAGGAGCTCTGTATATAGTGTCAGTGTACAGGTAATTCAGTGATCACCAGTGACATTACACACAGAAGCTCTGTTTATAGTGTCAGTGTACAGGTAATACAGTGATCACCGATGATAATGTACACAGGAGCTCTGTATATAGTGTCAGTGTACAAGTAATACAGTGATCACCAGTGACATTATGCACAGGACTGCTGTATATAGTATACAGTGTTTAGTGTCAGTGTACAGATAATACAGTGATCACCAGTGACATTATACTGTACACAGGAGCTCTGTATAAAGTGTCTGTACAGGTAATACAGTGATCACCGATGATAATGTACACAGGAGCTCTGTATATAGTGTCAGTGTACTTTGCAGGCAGCGGCAGCCGCGCGTTTGATTCGGACCCTGAATTGCGCACGTCCAGAAGTTGTTTTTGTAGCTCAATTACTTCCTGTTGTATCGCCGTGAAATCAGTTTGTAACTTGGCATATTTTCCTTGAGAGTCAGTACAAAAACTTTGAAGCTCCGTAACTTGCCGTCTCAGGGTGTTCACAGCGGACTCCATTTTGGCGCGAGATTATTCTGTCAAGATCCCGTCTGGGTTGGAGCCGATGTTACTGCAAACACTAGGGGAAGCAGAGGCAGGTAGCGTAGTCAGATGGCAGCCGGAGGTCGGTACACAGGAAAGGCAGTTCGGTAACAGAGGAGCAGGCAGATAACGTAGTCAGGTGGCAGCCGGAGGTCGGTACACAGGAGAGCAGTGTTTGTAGCAATGGATCAGGCGGATAACGTAGTCAGGTGGCAGCCGGAGGTCGGTACACAGGAGAGCAGTGTTTGTAGCAATGGATCAGGCGGAGAGCGTAGTCAGAAGGCAGGCCGAGGTCGGTTCACAGGAGAGCAGTGTTTGTAGCAATGGATCAGCAGGAAACGCTTGACTAAAGGCTTGGAGCTCAATAATCTCGCAATGACACACCCACAGGCCAGGTTTATATAGGGTGTGTAATTGGCAATCAGAGGCCCAATCAAAAGAGCACTAGGTGTAGCCAATCAGGAAGAACAGTCAATGGTATCTGGGTTCAGCAAGGAACTTTGCAGCCAGCAGAATAGCTCAGATGGTAGAGCTGCTGGCCAGTGGACAAGAGGTACTGGGTTCGACTCCTGACAGTACTCCCCTCCTTCCAGGATGGCCTCTGGACATCTCAGGAGCTGGCTTATCCGGGTACCTCTGATGAAAGGCTCTTGTTAGTCTAGGAGCATGGATGTTGTCCCTTGGTTCCCATGAATTTTCCTCTGGTCCGTAACCCTTCCACTGCACCAGATACTGTAGTTTACCTCTGAATTTTCGGGAGTCCAGAATCTTATCCACAATGTATTCTTCTTCACCACGGATCCTTTCTGGTGGAGGAGGTGGCTGAATTCTTCCTGGAAACGGGTTTTCACAGAAGGGTTTGAGCAAGGATATGTGAAACACTGGATGAATCTTTAGATTGTTGGGAAGTTCCAAACGAAAAGCAACCTGGTTAATTTTTGCAGAAATTTGAAAAGGTCCAATGAATTTCTGACCCAATTTGGAGGATGGCACATGTGTCTTAAGGTTTTTAGTGGACAGCCAAACTTTTTCTCCAACCTGAAGAGCAGGGGGCACTCTCCGATGTTTATCTGCTGCTTCCTTATATACTTCCTGGGTCTTGAGTAATATCTCTGATAATTCCTTCTGGGATTCCTGTAATTTTGCAAGCCTGTCATTTACAGCAGGAATGGGAGTGTTCACTGGCAGATTAGGGATAAATACTGGATGTACTCCATAATTAGCAAAAAATGGGGTTTGAGATGTAGCGCTATGTATGGAGTTGTTGTAGGAAAACTCTGCTGTTGGTAAATAGTCCACCCAGTCATCCTGAAGATAGGAAATGAAGCAACGGAGGTATTGCTCCAAAGTCTGGTTCGTTCTCTCCGTCTGGCCATTGGACTGAGGATGGAAAGCGGTAGAAAGATTCACCGTGACTCCCAAGGCTGTACAGAAACTCTTCCAAAATTTTGACGTAAACTGAACGCCTCTGTCAGACACCACGCTGTCAGGAATTCCATGTAACCTGAATACCTCTTTGATTATCAGTTCTGCAGTTTTTTCAGCAGTAGGAATTCCTTCAGTTGGAATAAAGTGGGCCATTTTTGTGAGTCGGTCCACTATGACAAGCATGACTGTCATCTGTTTGGAAGGGGTAGTTCCACAATAAAATCCATGGAAATAGATCCCCAAGGCCTGGATGGAACTGGAAGTGGTTGCAAGAGTCCTAGAGGAGACGATCGTGGGGTCTTGTTTCGTGCGCATGTTAAACAGGTTGAAACATATTTCCTCACTTCCTTCCTACAATTAGGCCACCAAAAGAAACAAAGTAGTAAGTCTTGTGTTTTTGCAACTCCAGGATGTCCTGCCAGTTTAGAATCATGGACACTTTTGAGGACTTCAAGGCGAGAAGATTCAGGTACATATATTTTGTGTTTCTGCATCCAAAACCCCTCTTTGAATGAAAGATCGACGTCTTCCGAAGGATGGTTAAGGAAAGAGTCCTCTTGATATCCATCTTTAATTCTATTACATAGTCCTCTAGAGTGCAATATTCCCAAAAAATTTTTAGGGCCTAGAATTGTATCGTCATTACTGGACCTCTCCTGAGGTTCCGAACACATCCTGGACAGGGCGTCAGCCTTGCCATTTCTTGAACCAGGCCGGTAAGAAATTATAAAATTGAATCTTGAGAAAAATAAGGCCCATCGTGCTTGTCTTGCAGACAATCTTTTTGCTGTACGGAGGAATTCAAGATTCTTGTGGTCCGTGAGGACAGTCACAGGGTGATTGGCACCTTCCAAAAGATGTCTCCATTCGGAGAAGGCAACTTTAATGGCTAACAGTTCTTTATTACCGATGTCGTAGTTCTTTTCTGCAGATGACATGGTGTGGGAAAGAAACGCACATGGGTGAAGTTGCATTTTGTCCCCAACTCGCTGAGACAGAATGGCTCCCACTGCAGAGTCCGAGGCATCCACTTCGACAGTAAATGGCAATTCAGGATTTGGGTGTACTAACAATGGAGCAGACGTAAAAAGAGTTTTCAATTTGTCAAAAGCCTCCTGTGCCTCCGGAGACCAGAAAAATGCTTTGGTCTTTTTTGTTAGTGTAGTAATTGGTAGTATGATCCATGAAAAGTTCTTTATAAATTTTCGGTAAAAATTTGCAAATCCTATGAAACGCTGGACGTCTTTTAAATTTCTTGGAACAGGCCAGTCCACTACAGCATTGATTTTGCCGGGATCCATGCTCAGACCTTCTGGGGAGATGATATATCCCAGAAATTGGATACTGGTTTGTTCAAACTCACATTTTTCAAGTTTAATGTAAAGATGGTTCTCCTGTAGTCGTTCCAAGACTAACTGGACGTGCCTGCGATGCTCTTCCAAGGTGTCTGAAAATATAAGAATGTCATCGAGATAAGCCACAACGAATTGGTCCAAGAAATCTCGAAATACATCATTAATAAAATGTTGAAAGGTGGCTGGGGCATTGCTAAGACCAAAGGTCATAACCAGAGATTCAAAATGTCCATATCTCGTTCTGAAGGCGGTCTTCCACTCATCTCCTGGCGAATCCGTATGAGGTTGTAAGCCCCTCTAAGATCCAGCTTCTTAAAGATTTTCGCAGAACGGAGTCTCTCAAATAGTTCAGGAATCAAGGGTAGCGGGTAGCGATTCTTGACAGTGATATTATTCATCTCTCTGTAGTCAATACATGGCCGCAGAGTGGAGTCTTTCTTTTCAACAAAGAACAGGGGTGCCCCAGCTGGAGATGTGGAAGGTCGAATAAAGCCTTTCTCTAAATTTTCATCCAGGAACTTTCTTAATACCTTCAATTCAGGTTCGGAAAGATTGTAAATCCGTCCAAATGGAATGGTTGCTCCTGGCAGCAATTCAATGGGACAGTCGTAAGGACGGTGAGGAGGTAATTGATCTGCTTTCTTCTTACTGCAGACATCAGAGAACTGCTGATATTGAGGTGGTAGTTTCTCTTCCTTCTCATGCGAAATCTCAGAGATTTGGACTTGTTGGAGAACAGGGGGTTCCTTATGACAATTATTCTTACAGTAGTCAGATGGAAAGGTGATGGTCCTTGATGCCCAGTTGATAGAAGGGTTATGGACTGAAAACCAGGGGATCCCTAGAATAACCGGAAATTTCGGAGATGAGATAAGGTGGAAACTGACAGCTTCATGATGATCCGGTTCGATACAAATCTCCAGTTCGATTGTCTCATGCGTGACAGGTCCAGAAGACAAGGGTGATCCATCCACCCTTTCCATTTCAATTGGTGTGGATTTGGTCCTACTGGAAATATTATTATCACGTGTAAATTTTAAGTCCATAAAATTCCCTCCTGCTCCCGAATCCAACAGGGCAGAGCATTGTATTTTTTGGGTGCCCATTACAACCTGAATGGGAATTACAAAATGAGATGATGTAGTATGTATTTTGTCTATTTCTGGCGTTACTGATGAGATAGTCTGCAAGATGGAATCCGACTGCTGAGAAAGGTCCATATTGCTGGCAGACCTGTTGTTGGTAAAGGCTATAGTCCTTTTGTTAGGACAGTTGATGGCATAGTGTCCAGGGTCCCCACAATAGAGGCAGAGATGTTCTGCACGTCGCCTCTCCTTCTCCTGTGCAGAGAGTGGTCTTCGGATGACGTCGATCTGCATCGGTTCAGACACGCCTTGCGTCTTTTCTTGGTGGTCCGATGCTGAAAATGAGAAGCCAGGGCTATTCCCAAGTGCTCGCAGTCTCTCCTTTCTCCTTTCAGTAAGTCTCTGGTCAATCCGGATACATAGTTGAATAAAGTCCTCCAACTGGTCAGGGGTCTCAACCCTGGCAAGCTCGTCTTTCACTGGTTCTGATAACCCTCGTCGAAATTGACTTCTCTGGGCCGCTGGATTCCAGGTGGTGTCGGCCACCCAGCGACGGAACTCCGATGTGTATTCCGCAACAGAGCGACGTCCTTGGCGCAAATTATGTAATTTGGTTTCTGCTGTGGCACAGCGGTTTGGGTCATCAAAAACTTGATTCATAGCTGCGGTGAAGGCTTCCAGGTCATTAAGGAGGTCATAGTCCTTTTCTACATAAGGTGAAGCCCAAGCAAGAGCTTCATCCGTCAGGAGATTTATCATGAAAAAAACTTTCTTCCTCTCACTGGTAAAGGGAGCAGGTTGCATCTGGAAGTATATGCGGCATTGATTGAGGAATCCTCGGTACTGCTTGCGATCCCCACTGAACTTTGCAGGCAGCGGCAGCCGCGCGTTTGATTCGGACCCTGAATTGCGCACGTCCAGAAGTTGTTTTTGTAGCTCAATTACTTCCTGTTGTATCGCCGTGAAATCAGTTTGTAACTTGGCATATTTTCCTTGAGAGTCAGTACAAAAACTTTGAAGCTCCGTAACTTGCCGTCTCAGGGTGTTCACAGCGGACTCCATTTTGGCGCGAGATTATTCTGTCAAGATCCCGTCTGGGTTGGAGCCGATGTTACTGCAAACACTAGGGGAAGCAGAGGCAGGTAGCGTAGTCAGATGGCAGCCGGAGGTCGGTACACAGGAAAGGCAGTTCGGTAACAGAGGAGCAGGCAGATAACGTAGTCAGGTGGCAGCCGGAGGTCGGTACACAGGAGAGCAGTGTTTGTAGCAATGGATCAGGCGGATAACGTAGTCAGGTGGCAGCCGGAGGTCGGTACACAGGAGAGCAGTGTTTGTAGCAATGGATCAGGCGGAGAGCGTAGTCAGAAGGCAGGCCGAGGTCGGTTCACAGGAGAGCAGTGTTTGTAGCAATGGATCAGCAGGAAACGCTTGACTAAAGGCTTGGAGCTCAATAATCTCGCAATGACACACCCACAGGGCCAGGTTTATATAGGGTGTGTAATTGGCAATCAGAGGCCCAATCAAAAGAGCACTAGGTGTAGCCAATCAGGAAGAACAGTCAATGGTATCTGGGTTCAGCAAGGAACTTTGCAGCCAGCAGAATAGCTCAGATGGTAGAGCTGCTGGCCAGTGGACAAGAGGTACTGGGTTCGACTCCTGACACCCCGGCTTGAACACTGTGACGTGGGCGGCTGTGTCTGCTGCCGGCCGCATCACAGTACAGCGCGCACAATTTGCTGTGTGGCCGGCCCTGTACAGGTGCTGGGGGAGCAGCCCAGGGGGCATTTGCCTCTTTGCCACCCGGTCCAGCCCGCCCCTGCCTCTACCCATTATAGAGGTACCTTTCGAGCGGATTGCGATGGATCTGGTAGGGCTGATAGTAAAATCTGCCTGGAGCCACCAGCACATATTAGTAGTCGTAGACTTCGCCACCCGGTACCCGGAGGCCATTCTGCTTTGGCACACTTCAGCTAAGCTTATCGCTTGGTAGTTGTTTGCCATGTTTTATCACCTTGTGCTACCGAAGGAGATCCTTACTGATCAGGGGATTCCTTTGATGTCCAAGGTGACGAAGGAACTGTTCAAGCTTCTCAAAGTAAAGCAGTTGTTCATGTTGGTGTATCACCCCCAGACCGACGGATTAGTTGAACGAAACCCTCATGTCCATGTTGAAGAAGGTTGTTTCCAAGGATGGAAGGGATTGGGACATGTTGTTGCCCTACTTGATGTTCGCTATTCGCGAGGTACTGCAGACTTCCACGGGATTTTCAACCTTTGAGCTACTGTATGGCAGGCCTCCTAGGGGTCTGCTGGACGTAGCCAAAAGGACGCGGGAGCAGGAACTTACGCCACAAAAGAGTGGAATTGAGCAAGTGGCCAATATTCAGGACCGAATTGCAGCGGCCATTCCTATAGTAAAAGAGCAATTGGTGGATTCTCAGGCAGCGCAGAGCCTCGTATATAACAAAAAGGCCACGGTACGCTCCTTTAAAGCAGGAGATCGGGTCTTGTACCCACAGCCGAAAGCAAGCTTATGGCCAAGTGGCAATGGCCATATGAAGTTCGGGAGAAAGTGGGGGAAGTGAACTACTGAGTTTACCAGCCCTGGAAATGAAAACCTGAACAGTTGTATCATGTCAATCTGTTGAAAGCAGGGAAGGACTGGGAGAGTATGCTTACAGACGCGACTCCAGACATATCATCTGGCGACCCTCTGATATCGGCCCGGATGGAGACCGAGAAAGAGGTAAAGATAGGAGACACTCTCTCGAAACAGCAGTCTTGAGAGGTGCGGAAATTAGTACAAGAGAATACGGATGCATTCTTGGAACTACCCGGCCGTACTTCTGTCACCCAGAATGACATTGTCACCGAGCCTCACGTAAGGGTGCAAATGAAACCATACCATGGCCCTGGAGACAAGCCATCGAGAGTGAGGTAAGACAAATACTCCAGCAAGGAGTATTTGAGGAGTCCCGGAGTGACTGGGATAGCCCCATTGTGCTAATCCTCAAGCAGGACAGATCATTATGGTTCTGTAATGACTTTTGTAAACTGAATGAGGTGTCAATGTTCGACCTTTATCCAATTCCCCGGGTGGACAAGCTGATCAAATGACTAGGGCAGGCCCAGTACTTTACCACGCTCGATCTGACCAAGGGTTACTGGCAGGTACCTCTCATGGAGTCAGCAAAAGAGACCACCTTCATAACATTGGAAGGTCTGTACCACTATGTCGTCTTGCACTTTGGACTACATGGGGCACCAATAGCCATGCTCCAGAGACTGATGGACATAGTGCTAGAACCTCATTGGAGGTATGCGTCAGCATACTTGGATGACATCATCATCTTTAGTACTGACTGGCATACCCAATTGTCCTGGGTACAAGCAGTAGTAGATTCGCTCATAGCAGCAGGCCTGACGGCGAATCTCAAGAAATGTGCGATAGGGCTCCAGGAAGCCTGGTACTTAGGATACGTGATCTGCCCTGGGGTTTATTAAACCCCAAATAAATAAAATCGAGGCCATACAGAACCGGCCCTGACCTGTTGCCACCAAACAGTTGAGAGCATTTCTCGGCATTGTTGGGTATTACCAGAGGTTTATACCTAATTTCTCTGGGAGAACAACACCCCTAATCAATTTCCTAAAGGGAAAGAAATCGGTCATGGTGTGGTGGAACCCTCAAGCGGAGAAAGCAAGCATACCAGTCTATGAAGGTGGTGCTGTATGGACAGCTCGTCCTCATCAGCCCCAACTTCAAGAGAGACTTCGTTGTGCATACAGATGCATCTAATGTTGGTCTAGGAGCGGTCCTGTCGCAGGAGGTGAACAGAGAAGAAGATCCCGTCACCTACCTAAGTAGGAAACTTACCCCGGCAGAGAAAAATTATAGTGTAGTTCAGAAGGAGTGCCTGGCCATTAAGTGGGCCTTGGAGTCCCTATGCTATTATTTGCTCTGTCGACCGTTTTGCTTGATGACAGATCATTCACCCTTGGTCTGGATTAGAAGTGACAAGGAAAGGAATGCTCAGGTCACCTGATGGTTACTGTCACTGCAAAATTTTAATTTCACCGCGGAACATCGTGCAGGGAAGGTGCACGGGAATGCAGATGCCCTGTTCCGTGCACCCTCTATGGTGACAAGTGTTCAAACCCATAAGTTTGAACAGGGGGGGCATATGTGAGGCAGTGAGGGGGATCATATGAGAGACTTGATATGTGTCCCCCAGGATGCGAACGGAGTCTTAATAAACCCGCTGGAATGCTTTGTGTTCACATCAGAACGCCTGTGAATCACAAGGCAAACTAAAAGAAAGTGTGGATTGGTCCAAGTAGTTGACCTAGTTAGATTCTTAGGAAAACCCGTTAAGGGCTTTTATTTTTGGAGTGAACTATAGGATGGTAGAGGGGCGGTTCACTCTCTCCAGCTGGGTCTTACAAGTGGCCCATGGCCACAGATCCCATTTAAAACCCTGTAGCAAAGGGTTGGGTGTGTCAGTGTTTGTTTGCAAAATGAGCAGATGGCTCTGCAATATCCCGCTTACATGTGAAGTCAACACAGAGCCAAGGGAAGCGAACACCTGGCACCCCCTCAGCATGACACAGAGGTGCAGTCGCCCACAGCAAACAGGCTCAGACACGGACATTTTTGACGCCCCGTTTGTGATCTGAATGAGGAACTTTATAACCAAAATGTTGCCTTCCACTATGGTCTAATAAACTACACTTTTTATGCCATACTATTTTTGGTGTGCTCCATCCATTCATTATTTTATCTATCTACATTGGGGAAAACAAATATTTGATACACTACCAATTTTGCAAGTTTTTCCACCTACAAAGAATTGAAAGGTCTGTAATTTTTATTGTAGGTGCAATTCAACTGTGAGAGACAGAATCTTAAAAAAATCCAGAAAATCACATTGTAGGATTTTTAAATAATTAAATTGCATTTTATTGCATAAAATAAATAATTGATGCAATAGAAAAACAGAACTTAATATTTGATACAGAAGCCTTTGTTTGCAAGTACAAAGGTCAGACGTTTCCTGTAGTTCTTGTCAAAATTTGCACTGCACACATCACAACAGGGATTTTGGCCCACTCCTCCTTACAGATCTCCAGATCTTTTAGGTTTCAGGGATGTCATTAGACAACATTGAGTTTCAGCTCCGATTTTTTATTGGGTTCAGGTCTGGAGACTGGTTAGGCCACTCCAGGACCTTGAAATGGTTCTTATGGCGCCACCCCTTAGTTGCCTTGACTATGTATTTAGGTTCATTGTCATGCTGGAAGACCCAGGCATGACCCATCTTCAATGCTTTTGCTGAGGGAAGGAGGTTGTTGACCAAAATCTTGTGATACATGACCACATCCATCCTGCCTTCTATACGGTCCATCCTGTCACCTTTGCCGAAAAGTACCCCCAAGGAATGATGTTTTCCCCCACCAAGCTTCATGGTTGCGGTGGTGTTCTTGGGTGTTGTACTCATCCTTCTTCTTCCTCCAAACACGGCAAGTAGAGTCCATACAAAAAAGTTCCATTATTGTCTCATCTATTCACATGACCTTCTCCCATGTCTCCTCTGGATCATTCAGAAGCTCACTGGCGAACTTCAATGCCCTGCAGCATTTTCATCAATGACGGTATGGTGTGTTACTAATGGTAATGTCTGAGACTGTGGCCCCCGTTCTCTTCAGGTCATTAACCAGGTCCTTCAGTGTAGATCTGGGCTGATTCCTGAGATTTTTCACAATCATTCTCACCCCACAAGGTGAGAACTTCAATAGAGCCTCAGACCAAGGAAGACTGAAAGTAATCTTGTGTTTTCTTCATTTTCTTATAATTGCACAAAAAGTTGTTGCCTTTTCACCAAGCTGTTTTCCTATTGTCCTGTAGCACATACCAGCTTTGTGCAGAGCAATAATTTTGTCACTGGTGTCATTAGATAGCGCTTTGGTCTTGGCCATGGTGGAGAGGTTGGAGGGCATGGACAAGTGTCTTTTATACAGGTAACAAGTTCAAACAGGTGCAATTAATACAGGTAATGAGTACAGAGCAGGAGGGATTTTTAAAGAAAAACTAACAGGTCTGTGAGAGCCAGAATTCTTGCTGGTTGGTCGGTGATCAAATACTTATTTCATGCAATAAAATGTAGTTTAATTATTATAAAATCATACAATGGGATTTTCTGGTTTTTATATTTAGATTCTATCTCTCACAGATGAAGTGTACCTAAGATAAAAATTTCAGACCTCTCCATTCTTGGTAGGTGGGAAAACTTGCAAAATTGGAAGTGTATCAAATACTTATTTTCACCACTGTATCTATCAGCTCGGCAGCTCTATGACAACTGTGCTGAAAAGCTAGAAGTTTTCAAGTCATGACATTTTTCCAAACTAATTGATAGATGCTGTCTGCCTGCCAATGAACAACAAAATTCAAGTATTTGTAATGCGTTAAATCCAAAATATAAATCTATCTATCTATTTATCTATCTCATATCTATATATTTCTATCAGGAAATTACAGGACAGTGAGCCTTAGGGCCCCGTCTCACATAGCGACCCACCAGCGATCCCGACAATGATCAGGATCGCTGGTGTATCGCTACATGATCGCTGCTGAGCTGCCAAACAGGCAGCGATCAGGACAGCGACACTGCGGGTAACAAGCGACGCACGTACCTAGTTACCCGCAGTGTACGTTGGATACCAGCGCACTGATGCAGGGAGCTGGTAACCAAGGTACACATCGGGTTTCCAGGCGCTGCGCGGTGCCTGGAACCCCGACGTGTACCTTGGTTACCAGCTCCCCTGCAGCCCCGTGCCTGGAAACCCGATGTTTACCTTGGTTACCAGCAGACCAGCGATCAAAAAAAAGTCCAGGCATTTCTGACAGACCAGCGATTCACAGCAGGGGCCTGATCGCTGGTACGTGTCAGACATAGCGAGATCGCTGCTGAGATCGCTGTTTAGTAGCGATCTTGGTAGCGATCTCGCTATGTGAGACTGGGCCCTAACTTCTATCTTTGAACAAATTGCTAAACAGCATGTATGGAAGTATTGGATGATAATACAGTAATTAACCAGAGCCAGCATGGGTTTTTAGCAAACCAGTCATGCCAGACTAATCTAATTTCCTTCTATGATGGAATCACTGACTGGGTGGATTAGGGAAATGTGGTAGATATATTATATCTCAGCTTTAGCAAAGCAATTGATAAAGTATCTCATACTATCTGTATTGAAAAAATGGCCAACTATGGAATTGACAAAGCTACGGTTAGGTGGACTCACAACTGGCTCAGTGATTGTACTCAAAGAGTGGAGATAGTTGCACATCCAATTGGAAGAGTGTTTCAAGTGGGGGACTACATGTCTCTTTCTTGGCCCCAGTATTGTTCAACCTTTTTTCTAAGTGATCTAGATAAGGGAAATAAAGGTACACTAATCAAATTTGCAGATGATGCAAAACTAGTAGGGATAGCTAAAACTAGAGAAGTAAAGGGTATGCCACACTAAACAACATCGCTAACGGGATCGCTAAAAAACGTCACTATTTAGCGATCCCGTTAGCGATGTTGTTGTGTGCGGCATCTGCCAGCGACGAGCTTCCTGCTGTGATCTCGCTCGTCGCTGGAATCGTTCCGGACCCTATTTTATCGTCGGCGCTCCCGCTGGGTAAGTATTATCGCTGAGTGTGGCACCTTTTATTTAGCGATTTAGCGGTATTTTGTACCGCTAAAGTCGTTAAGGAGATCGCTAACCGCGATAGCGTCCTAACGACATCGCTAAATAAAGCCGCTACTAGCGATATTAAAACGATCCCGCTAGCGATCGCAATTAGTATGCGTCTTTATCGTGATCGCTAGGCGGATAGTTTAGTGTGGCAGTACCTTTAGAGAAAGGACTCAGAAGGATCTAGATAAGCTTGAACAATGGACAGTGACTAATAGAATGGTATTTAACAGGGAGAAATGCAAGATTCTACATCTGGGCAAGAAAAATGAAAATTTCATCTATAGAATGGGAGGAATAGAACTAAGCAACAGCCTGTATGAGTGAACAGTGTGATGCAGTCAATAGCAAAGAAAACCCATATATAAAAGTATAGTTAGGTAAAAAAAAACCTCACCAAATATGTATAGAAACCAAAAAAGGTCTAACAAACAACCCAAAGAGTATATGCTCAATAAAAAATAAATTTTATTCAGAACAATTAAAACACAGAAATAATGACCCAAGTAATAACTTAGAGGCTACTGAACAAACCTGCAGGGAGACACTGTGAAATACAAGCTACAATAAACATCTTATATTACACACAAAATCAAAATATCAGTTCTGTAATAAGAGTACTAAGGGTTAACTTTCCCCAATCAGCTTTAAACAAGACAGAATGTTGTTGTAAAGTGTGTATGTCTCGACCCGCCACCACAATTGTGGGTTACCAGGGCAATGGGGTACTCAGAGCCGAGCCCATGGAAGTCTATGGGGATTGTCACAGGTAGCGGTGGCTCGGTCTGTGGCCCTGGCGGTCTGGCGTATGTTGGGGGAATATTTACAGGGGATAGATATATTTACAGTTCGTGACGCCACCTGTAGTCTCTGGTAATTTGTACCAGCGCTGCTGTAGATCTCTGAGGGGATGGTGAGGCAGCTAGATGTCGGGTCCCCTACAGGTGGGACTCTTCCCTCAGGTCGATGGTTAAGGCAGGGTTGTGCAGGCATGCAAGTAAATAACTCAGTCTCACACGGTCAGCGTCTTTCCATACCTTTACTTGTAAGATGGTAAGGCAGGTCCCAGGGAGGCTGATCCAAGGAGAATGTATTTCGAGATAGCAGCTGGACAAGTTAGGGGCCTCCTTTACTTTCACAACGATGAGTACAACCAGCATGAAGCGTAGTTCCCTCTATAACTCCAGCTATTCCAAAGCTGTACTGCCCAGTCAGTTTTGTGGTCGGAGCCTTCCTGTGAGAGAGCTGAGTTCCTATTCTTGCTGATCAGGCTCAAGGTTCTCACTCCCCCTGACCCCAGTTACGTACCGACTATTTAGGGGCTGCTTTCCGCTACCTAAGGTCCGGTAAGCCTCTGGGTTTCCTACCACCATGCATGAAGCTATGGTGATGCTTCGGTCTCCAGTGACCGGTAACAACGTGCAGGACTTCTCCAATCCTATTGCACTCAGAATTTCTACCACTGTGCCTTTCGCCTTGTCCTCGCTGGTAGCATAAGCATTTCTCACTTCACAGGTTAACAAAGTCAGTCCCTTACTTAATTCCTTTCTTGAGCTTGTTGCCAGACTCTCAGTAATCTTCCAGGCAGGAGCACGTCTCTGAACCTTCACCGTCCTTGGGACAGGAGACTGAAGTATATCTGCAACTCACTTCTTTCTTCTTAATAAATGTCTCAGTCTGTCTTCTAGTGGGGCACAGCTCTGACCAGGCTGAGGTGATCTGGCTCACCTGTACTGGACTCCACTTTCTGAACTGCACAACGACTGCACTCAGCTCTGCTGCTGACTGACTCTACTGTCCGAAGACAGGAAACAGACTAGGGAAAACACTCCCTGAATGCTACATGTGACTAGACTTTGTATACCTGAGGGCGTGTCTAAGTGTGTGTTGAAATGAATGTTCATTGAGCATTAAACTGCTATCTCTCCACACATCCTCCAGGGTACTGCGTGTGCCTTACACCAGGGCTACACATTCCCCATGGTAAATGACAGCACTCCCGGGCTGTAAAATACAAAGAGACAATTTTGTTTATGCATTAAACATCAACATTAAACATTAATTCGTCCCATCCGGGAGGTAAGGATGTCTTGAACGTTGCGAACAAAACATTATATATAGAAAAGTACAATTATTAAATAACATTTTCATATAAATAGACAATATGCTTGTGAAGGACCCGCACCAAACCTTCAACGTGGGTCCTGGGTGGGCTGCAGGACATCCGAATGCAGACCTCACTCAGTGCCACACCACACGGGTTTTGTATTCAGAGGTAGTTGTGCTGGTTTTATGTAAAACCAAGATTAGGCACCGAAGCGCAACTATATACAGATAAGTTCTGGGCTGGCACAGTCCTCAACCTCGAAGTCCATTGTAAAACAAAGACACATTATATCAAATCACATTATAATAAAGTGCAAAAACTTTTTATCTGATTACCCAGCCGGGCATTCTATTTTTGGCAATATATATATACGTTATATACACATTTAACTTGTGCAAAAATTGGCAAACATTCTTAAACTTTTTACAACATTACTTATGGTAGACCCCTATCTGGATCTCACCGGTTTTTCTTTTACTGTTTAATTATTTCAAATACATTTTCCACCCCGGGGGCTGGAACAATGCGATGGTCGCACAGGACCGTTCCTATTCCTGGGCCCAGTGCCCAGCACCAAGATCATCGACTCCACCATCGGGGTCTGTGTGGCTGGTGTGCACTGGGCTGGTGGGGATGTTGGGGGTTCCAGCAGGGTGTCATCATCGCTGGTTACCTGCAGGGCCGGTTCACTCCGGTCCTCTAGGCCGCAGGGCCCGTCCTCCTCTGGGGACGCTGCTGCAGCATAAGATACTGGGCAAAAAGCAGGCTTTTGTAGTGGCTCAATTGAGATCGCATCAGACTCTTGCGATGTAGATTGGGTCGCCGATTGCGATGCAGAGTAGATCGCCGATTGCGATACGGAGGTGTACGCAGGGGGCGATGCCGATGCACAATGCTGGTGTGATGCAGAGCAGGAAGCAGGTGTGCGCAATGGCTCAGTTGGGGACGCACTAACCTGCTGCTGTTGCTGCTCCATCATTGACGGCTGAGTCCCCGACGGTGTCCCTACCGGGGATCGATCATCTGCTGCGGCCTCCTGGCCGGGCGGGCGTTCCGGAACTGGCGGTACCTCCTCAACCTCCTTCGCCTCCACCGCTTCACCGGTGGGATCAGGATTGGTACTTTCGGGGGCAGCCTCCGGTTGCTCCTTTGCCTTGGGCAGCAGAAGTTTTGGTAATTCCAGACGTAGGGGGTCATCGAAGGGAGAGATCACCGCGTCCCACAGCCGCCGCTGCTCCAGGGTACGCCGGCGTCTCTCGATCTCTTCAAATCCAGGTTGTGGCAAAATCATCTTTCTTAGTCGTGCATTTTCCTCTTTAACTTCCAGCAATGCTTGCTGCAGGTGCAGGACCACGGATGACTCCGGTGCTGGTGGCAGCTTGGCTGGGGCACGGGGCCTGCCTTCCTCCGCTTCCCTGCTCGGCTGCACACGTCCTGCTTCCATGATGTTCCAGAAGATTCTTTCATCTTCCTCCAGAGACGTCCGGTCTCTTCCGTGGAGGCGGGGTTTGCGTCTCCTCCTCTTTGCAGGAAAGGTGAAGAGGAGGCGGACCTCCTTTGCTGTAGGGCAGGATCGCATGTTGTAATAACACTTTGAGAGGGCAGGCATTTTCTTCGCGCCACAGGGGGGTACACGCCCACGAAGGTACGCCCACCTTCTTCTCCAGCGCCTAAGGGCGCGAATATGGCGACAAAGATGGCGATTTTTGGCGCCAAAAGTGCAAACAGTCCTTTTCACAAAAACAACTCCATAGGCACACAGGGCTCGCAATTTTGCGAGTTTCGCATCCTGTTCGTGACGCCAATTTTGTCTCGACCCGCCACCACAATTGTGGGTTACCAGGGCAATGGGGTACTCAGAGCCGAGCCCATGGAAGTCTATGGGGATTGTCACAGGTAGCGGTGGCTCGGTCTGTGGCCCTGGCGGTCTGGCGTATGTTGGGGGAATATTTACAGGGGATAGATATATTTACAGTTCGTGACACCACCTGTAGTCTCTGGTAATTTGTACCAGCGCTGCTGTAGATCTCTGAGGGGATGGTGAGGCAGCTAGATGTCGGGTCCCCTACAGGTGGGACTCTTCCCTCAGGTCGATGGTTAAGGCAGGGTTGTGCAGGCATGCAAGTAAATAACTCAGTCTCACACGGTCAGCGTCTTTCCATACCTTTACTTGTAAGATGGTAAGGCAGGTCCCAGGGAGGCTGATCCAAGGAGAATGTATTTCGAGATAGCAGCTGGACAAGTTAGGGGCCTCCTTTACTTTCACAACGATGAGTACAACCAGCATGAAGCGTAGTTCCCTCTATAACTCCAGCTATTCCAAAGCTGTACTGCCCAGTCAGTTTTGTGGTCAGAGCCTTCCTGTGAGAGAGCTGAGTTCCTATTCTTGCTGATCAGGCTCAAGGTTCTCACTCCCCCTGACCCCAGTTACGTACCGACTATTTAGGGGCTGCTTTCCGCTACCTAAGGTCCGGTAAGCCTCTGGGTTTCCTACCACCATGCATGAAGCTATGGTGATGCTTCGGTCTCCAGTGACCGGTAACAACGTGCAGGACTTCTCCAATCCTATTGCACTCAGAATTTCTACCACTGTGCCTTTCGCCTTGTCCTCGCTGGTAGCATAAGCATTTCTCACTTCACAGGTTAACAAAGTCAGTCCCTTACTTAATTCCTTTCTTGAGCTTGTTGCCAGACTCTCAGTAATCTTCCAGGCAGGAGCACGTCTCTGAACCTTCACCGTCCTTGGGACAGGAGACTGAAGTATATCTGCAACTCACTTCTTTCTTCTTAATAAATGTCTCAGTCTGTCTTCTAGTGGGGCACAGCTCTGACCAGGCTGAGGTGATCTGGCTCACCTGTACTGGACTCCACTTTCTGAACTGCACAACGACTGCACTCAGCTCTGCTGCTGACTGACTCTACTGTCCGAAGACAGGAAACAGACTAGGGAAAACACTCCCTGAATGCTACATGTGACTAGACTTTGTATACCTGAGGGCGTGTCTAAGTGTGTGTTGAAATGAATGTTCATTGAGCATTAAACTGCTATCTCTCCACACATCCTCCAGGGTACTGCGTGTGCCTTACACCAGGGCTACACATGTACTTACTCAAGTGTAGAGTTGCTTGCTATGGTGTCCCCACCACCTCCTTTAAGCACATTTTGTTTCAGGAGGCGTGTCTTGGGGAGGAGTTTAGATGCAATTAAATAGTGTTAGCCAGCGAATCATGGTGCTCAGTTACAGGGGGTGTATATAAAAGACATGTGATTAATAGTGCATAGTACTATTTGGTCAAAGGGGGCGTCTAGATCATTTGATTGATCACATGGGGTACATTTGATCAGTACGTCCCACAGTCCTATTACGGCGCATGAGCCGCCCTCCACGATCACCAAAAGGTCACTCCACCTCGTGGCCCCATGAAACGCAAGTGCCAAGCCGTCACCATGGAAACGGCATGTGTGCAAGCCTGCATATTGGCCACTTGTCAGAATATCTGTGTCATTGGAAAAGCTGCGCATGTGCACATGGACTATATCGTAGGGGATCATCGATTTACTACATGTATATGGTGATGGAAGGCATAGAAATCCTTCTAAACCATAATATCATTAGCTTTATTGTATCATACAGTGTGAAAAAAGGTGCAGACTAACAGTATAAAAGATATCATTGTTACGTAAGTGAAATGAGTCGTATATGAATCATAACTAGAGTTGACGTCTAGGTCGTTCATTTTCAAAAGTCGCCGTTTTTCGGCTAAGTCGGGTTTCATGAAACGAAACCCGACCATGGAGTGAGTTCGGTTACGCGTTCGGCGACCATTTTGCTGGAGTCGGTTTTCCCCTACACTTTAAGAGCCTTTTCTCGGGCAATAAGCGAGGACGCAGGCTGTGGGCAACGGGATGACATAGGCAGCGGCCTGCACCATCTTAGAGAAGGGCATTGCCGCGATTGGCTGGCTTTCAGTGGCGTCACAGTGCATATAAAATCCCTCAGCGCCAACCGCCATTTTACATCTGCCGAACTCAGTGTAGGGGAAGGTTGCTGGCGGTGCGTCTGAGCAGAGAGAGCGTTAGGCAGGGCCTAAAAAAAAAATTTCTTTCTGCTGATAGCGATTAGCTGTACAGTGACTGGGCAGTGAGAGGGGAGGATTTTGCTGTGTGCAGCAACTCTGGTTCTTAGGCTGCCTGCCTGCCAGTGACTCTGTAGAAATTGCTTGTGTGGAGCATCACATCTGATTAGTAGGCAGCCTGCCTGTGATAAGGGGGCAATTAATTTGGTGGAGTAGAAGAGCTGCCTGCCAGTGACAGTGTACAAATTACTTGTGTGGAGCATCACATCTGATTAGTAGGCTGCCTGCCTGTGATAAGGGGCAATTAATTTGGTGGAGTAGAAGAGCTGCCTGCCACTGACAGTGTACAAATTGCTTGTGTGGAGCATCACATCTGATTAGTAAGCTGCCTGACTGTGATAAGGGGGCAATTTATTCCCCATTGACTTGCATTGGGGTCGGATTTTCGACTCCGACCCGACCATTTCCATTAGTCAGCCGACTTCGTTCGACTCGACTTTTGAGAAAGTCGGGTTTCACGAAACCCGACTTGACCCGAAAAACGGGAAAGTCGCTCATCTCTAATCATAACATCAATGAAAATAAAGTGCCATGTGCAAGAAGGAATGCATCCTAAAATTAGTGAAATGTACCCATATATTGAGTATTTATAAAATGATTATTAAAGTGTCTGGGCAACGTAAAACATAACCTCTTATTTACCGTTCATTGACTACCACATTCAAAAGAATCTCCTCCAGTAATTACATACTGGTGTATTAATGAAAGATTACATACCAGTTAAAACATCACACAATGGAGTGGCTGTGATTATACAATTGAAAATACATTAAAGTGCTAGATGCAGTGAAAATATAGGTAAGTATATATTAAAGTGCTGAAAAAAGTAGAAATGGATTAAGATTAACAGAGTATCAGTACAAATACTAGTTGCATACAGTGGGTACGGAAAGTATTCAGACCCTTTTAAATTTTTCCCTCTTTGTTTCATTGCAGCCATTTGGTACATTTAAAAAAAAACATTTTTTTTTCTCATTAATGTACACTCTGCACCCCATCTTGACTAAAAAAAAACCAGAAATGCAGACATTTTTGCAAATTTTTTAAAAATGAAAAACTGAAATAACACATGGTCATAAGTATTCAGACCCTTTGCTCAGTATTGAGTAGAAACACATTTTGAGCTAGTACAGTCATGAGTCTTCTTGGGAATTATGCAACAAGTTTTTTACACCTGGATTTGGGGATCCTCTGCCATTCTTCCTTGCAGATCCTCTCCAGTTCCGTCAGGTTAGATGGTGAACGTTGGTGGACAGCCATTTTCAGGTCTCTCCAGAGATGCTCAGTTGGGTTTAGGTCAGGGCTCTGGCTGGACCAGTCAAGAATGGTCACAGAGTTGTTCTGAAGCCACTCCTTTGTTATTTTAGCTGTGTGCTTGGGGTCATTATCTTGTTGGAAGGTGAACCTTCTGACAAGTCTGAGGTCCAGAGCACTCTGGAAGAGGCTTTCATCCAGGATATCTCTGTACTTGGCCGCATTCATGTTTACTTCAATTGCAACCAGTCGTCCTGTCCCTGCAGCTGAAAAACACCCGCATAGCATGATGCTGCCACCACCACGTTTCACTGTTGGGATTGTATTGGGCAGGTGATGAGCAGTGCCTGGTTTTCTCCACAAAAACCGCTCAGAATTATCACCAAAAAGTTCTATCTTCATCTCATCAGACCATAGAATCTTATTTCTCATAGTCTGGGAGTCCTTCATGAGTTTTTTAACAAACTCTGTGCGGGCTTACATATGTCTGGCACTGAGGAGAGGCTTCCGTCGGGCCACTCTGCCATAAAGGCCTGACTGGTGGAAGGCTGCAGTGAAAGTTAACTTTGTGGAACTTTCTCCCATCTCCGTACTGCATTTGTGGAGCTCAGCCACAGTGATCTTGGGGTTCTTCTTTACCTCTCTCACCAAGGCTCTTCTCCCACGATTGCTCAGTTTGGCTGGACGGCCACGTCTAGGAAGACTTCTGGTGGTCCCAAACTTCAGCCATTTAAGAATTATGGAGGCCACTGTGCTCTTAGGAACCTTGAGTACTGCAGAAATTCTTTTGTAACCTTGGCCAGATGTGTTCCTTGCCACAATTTTGTCTCTGAGCTTGTTGGCAAGTTCCTTTGACCTCATGATTCTCATTTCGTCTGATACGCACTGTGAGCTGTGAGGTCTTATGTAGACAGGTGTGTACCTTTACAAATCAAGTCCTATCAGTTTAATTAAACCCAGCAGGACTCCAATGAAGGAGTAGAACCATCTCAAGGAGGATCACAAGGAAATGGACAGCATGTGAATTAAATATGAGTGTCTGAGCAAAGGGTCTGAATACTTATGACCATGTGAGATTCCAGTTTTTCTTTTTTAATACATTTGCAAAAATTTCTACATTTCTGTTTTTTATCAGTCAAGATGGGGTGCAGAGTGCACATTAATGAGAAAAAAATGAACTTTTTTGCATTTACCAAATGGCTGCAATGAAACAAAGAGTGAAAAATTTAAAGGGGTCTGAATAGTTTCCGCACCCACTGTATATATATATATATATATATATATATATACATATATAATATATCTATATATGTATATATACAGTTGTGCTCAAATGTTTACATACCTCGGCAGAATTTTTGGTTTCTTGGCCTTTTTTCAGAGGCCAAGTCGACCTTTCATTGGCTAAAGCAGCACAAAATGAAGGTTCTGGAGTGGCCATCTCTGTCTCCTGATCTCAATATCATTGAGCCACTCAGGGGAGATCTTAAGCGTGCAGTTCATACTAGACATCCCAGGAATTTACAGGAACTGGAGGCTTTTTGCCAAGAAGAGTGGGCAGCTTTACTATCTGAGAAAATGAAGAACCTCATCCACAACTACCACAAAAGACTTTAAGCTGTCATTGATGTTAGAGGGGGCAATACACAGTATTAAGAAATGGGGTATGTGAACTTTTGATCAGTTGCATTTGGATGTTTTGGGTTGTCATTATGACTTAAAAAGAGAAAACACAGTAGTTTGACAATAAATGTCTTCACCCAACCACTTACCATGAGTGGAAAAAAGTTTTGGTGTTATCATTCATATTCTCTGAAAAAAGGGTAAGAAAGCAAAAATTCTGCCGGGGTATGTAAACTTTTGAGCACAAATATATATATATATATATATATATATATATATATACACACTGCTCAAAAAAATTAAGGGGACACTTAAACAACAGAATATAACTCCAAGTAAATCAAACTTCTGTGAAATCAAACTGTCCACTTACGAAGCAACACTGATTGACAATCAATTTCACATGCTGTTGTGCAAATGGAATAGACAACAGATGGAAATTATTGGCAATTTTCAAGACACACTCAATAAAGGAGGATAGGCATTAGTTAGGACCTGATATACGAGAAGAGCCTTGACGTGGCTATCAGGCTCACATAATTTGGCCATCTTATGCGCTAAGACTTCTCAATTTTTCATATTTCTAAGGTAATGATGCAATTCATTTTTCATATTTTTCATATTTCGTGTTTGCAAGCTATAGCGCTACAGTGTGCTACCTTTTTTTCTTGTATGTATATGAGTTGGTGACTCTAGGTTTAGCACCTGTTCACACTGAATCTATGTTTGGATGTGCCGGTCAGTTTCTTGATATCAATAAAGGAGTGGTTCTGCAGGTGGGGACCACAGACCACATCTCAGTACCAATGCTTTCTGGCTGATGTTTTGGTCACTTTTGAATGTTGATTGTGAGTTCACACTCGTGGTAGCATGAGACAGACTCTACAACCCACACAAGTGGCTCAGGTAGTGCAGCTCATCCAGGATGGCACATCAATGCGAGCTGTGGCAAGAAGATTTGCTGTGTTTGTCAGCGTAGTGTCCAGAGACTGGAGGCGCTACCAGGAGACAGGCGAGTACACCAGGAGACATGGAGGGGGCAGTAGGAGGGCAACAACCCAGCAGCAGAACCGCTACATCTGCCTTTGTACAAGAAGGAACAGGAGGAGCACTGCCAGAGCCCTGCAAAATGACCTTCAGCCGGACACAAATGTGCATGTGTCTGCACAAATGGTTAGAAACCGACTCCATGAGGATGGTCTTAGTGCCCAAAATCCACAGATGGGGGTTGTGCTCACAGCCCAACACCGTGCAGGATGCTTGGCATTTGCCACAGAACACCCGGATTGGCAAATTCACCACCGGCGCCCTGTGCTCTTCACAGATGAAAGCAGGTTCAGACTGAGCACATGCGACAGACGTGACAGAGTCTGGAGACGCCGTGGAGAGCAATCTGCTTCCTGCAACATCCTTCAGCATGACCGGTTTGGCAGTGGGTCAGTAATGGTGTGGGGTGGCATTTCTTTGGAGGGCCACACAGCCCTCCATGTGCTCGCCAGAGGTAGCCTGACTGCCATAAGGTACAGAGATGAGATACTCAGACCCCTTGTGAAACCATATGCTGGTGCAGTTGATCCTGGGTTCCTCCTAATGCAGGACAATGCCAGATCTCATGTGGCTGGAGTGTGTCAGCAGTTCCTGCAAGATAAAGACATTGAAGATATGGACTGGCCCGCCCATTCCCCAGACCTGAATCCGATTGAGCACATCTGGGACATCATGTTTCGCTCCATCCACCAACATCACGTTGCACCAAAGACTGGACTAAAGCGGATGCTTTAGTCCAGGTCTGGGAGGAGACCTCTCAGGAGATTTTCCGCCGCCTCATCAGGAGCATGCCCAGGCATTGTAGGGACGTCATACAGGCACAGGGAGATCATACAGGCATGTGGAGGCCACAGACACTACTGAGCTTCATTGTGACTTGTTTTAAGGACATTACATTCCACTTTAATTTTGTGTGTGACTCTAAATCCAGGCCTCCATTGGTTAATAAATTTGATTTCCATTGATGATTTTTGTGTGATTTTGTTGTCAGCACATTCAACTTTGTACAGAACAAAGTATTCAATGAGAATATTTCATTCATTCAGATCTAGGATGTGTTATTTGAGTGTTCCCTTTATTTTTTTGAGCAGTGTATATATACATATATATATATATTGTGAGACAGCGACCCTTGTTACAGCGACCCTTGTTATGTTCTCCTTAGGATATGCATGGAGGCTTTTTGAGGCCATCGAAGTGCATGGCAGTAGCAGGAGTAACTGCGATGGTGAGACATGTTTTCTGCGCTGTTAGCCCGAAATGTTGTTGTTCTGGGACCTGTAGTCCACAAGTGTTTGTTTAGTTTTCAGGGGGGCTTATTGAGTTAGTCGGAGAGCTGGGTGGGACTGGCTAACCACACACACACCTCCCACCTATGGGGGTGGCTACAGTGATATAATGTGACAGAAGTATGGTCACATGGTCTGTGTTCTAAGGTCCTGGAAGAGGACAGGTCTATGTGTTGGGGAAGCTACTGTCCTTCTGAGGGTCTGGAACTGTCGGGTTGCCTGGTGAGCAAGACATTGTCCGGGACAGTGATCCCAGTTAGGCAGCTTCCCTGGAAACCAGGACTGACAGGAGGTCAGTGTATGGAGCGGAGCACCTGGAACCTTGGATAAAATTGGTTACTATGAACTGTGCGGTCATCCACGGTAACTGGACGAAGTGAGGTCCAGCGTGATTAGAGACTGCGATCTAATATTGTGTAATGCTATGCGAGTAGAGACATCAATACGGCGCATGGACACCCCTGGGAACTAGTCAGAGGAAGATTGGCGGGTGTAGTGTCTGTCAAATGAAGGAAGCAATATACTATGAACTATATGTTACATATGTGTTGTATAAATCGCGGTTTATGAGTGGATAATAAACCGAATTTAAGCGAGAAATCACTACCGTGTGTTTGAATCCTGTTGCCAAGCTAGTGTCCCCCAACACATACAGTAAGCGCTATCTTAAAAAAAAAAAAATATATATATATATATATATATATATATATATATATATATATATATACATATATTGTGAGACAGTGAAAGCATATGTATTGAATGGGGTGTACATTTCACCTAGGTACTTTGCTGACTGGTATAAGGGAAATGTATGGCTTTGTAAACCTAGTGGTAGAGAAAGGTCACTACACCTTACATTCAGTACACGCTTGCAGCTCAGGCCTGAAACCACTCAGGTGTTAATTAGGAAGCCAGAAGTAGGTGTCTGCGAACACAGACAGGGAGCTCGCTTAGTCTGGACAGGAGTCCAGGCACAGAAGGAGTCTCCGGGAGGTGAGCTCTCTCAGTCGGGGTGCTCGAGGTGCCCCGGACACAAGAGGAGTCTCTGCGACACTCCATGCTGGAAACTACTGAATATAAGGAGAACTCTCTCAGTCTGGATGCTAGGTGTGCCATTCAGACACAAAGAGGAGATTCTAGGAAAACCACGCTGGTAACTACTGAATATAATGTGTTGTTTTGGGTCAGGTTGGTAGAGTCTGGTCCCGGATAGTGAGGGAATTCTATCTGTGTGTAGTGAGTAGCCGGAGCGGCTCAGGTTTTCTGTTTATGATTTGGTTTTGATCACCTACTGTTTGCTGTGGACTTTAAAGCTGGTTGCGGCCAGTTTGCATCAGAACTGCTGTCTGAATGAACTGTTTCTATGCCATTCCGTCTACCCGGACGGCGATCCCAGAGCTATATCCCTGAAAAGCTTACAATTGGTGCTAGAATGTGCGTGCAGCACAGTGGCTAGAGACAGCAATAAAGGAGAAGTCTGTTGAAGCAGCAGTAGAGAGAAAAAAAAAAAAGTGTGTCAGCAAAAACGTCTGTGGGAGCAGTCTTAAAGAGACAGTAGCCCTAATAGAGTTTGCAGAGAAAAAAAAAAAAAAGTGTATGCACAGCAAAGCTGAACTTTCTGTGGAAAAGTCTTTGGAGTGTGTAAGTCTTGAGTGAAGACTGCCGTTGTTGAGACAGAGAAGTCTGACAGCATGGATGACAGCCGGAGGCGCTGATTAAACAAATGGCGCAAGTGAATGTGCAACATAAGACTGCCGTTGTTGAGACAGATAGCTTCGCCAGTATGGAGGAGTTCGTTAAGCAACACCTGCAGAGCATGGAGCGGCAGCGCTTGCAGCACCAGCAGAGCCTGCAGCGGGCCCAGCAGAGGTGGCAGCAGCAGCTACAGGAGACTAACCAGTTGTTTTTTGAGCAGGTTGCAGCACTACAAAAGACTTGCAGCGCATCGTCCCAAAGTAATGTTGCAAAGTCACCTACATTGTCCGCTGTAAAGAAGGCGGTAAGACGGACCCTGAAAAAGATGACGCCTCATGACGATGTGGAGGCATATCTCGCTATATTTGAGGGACTGCCAGAGAAGGAGAACCTGCCACTATCTGAATGGGCCATGATGGTCGCACCCTATCTGACTGGAGAAACCCAAAAGGCCTATGCTGACCTGAGCGAGCAGGACAGCAGAGACTATGCCAAGCTGAAAGCGGAGATTCTTGCCCGGCTGGGTGTTACGGTTGCAGTCCGTGCCAGGAGAGTCCATGACTGGAGATACAGTTGGGAGTCTGCCGTCAGCAACCCTGCTCATGGGGTCAAGGAGGTGATAGTGGACCGCTACACCCGCGCACGTCCTTCTGAGGTACAGCCGGAGGTCGGACAACGAGACCACCAGGACGCCACTCGTCTGGTCAGCCGGATGGAGAAGGCCTTCGCCAGCAAAGACTGCCTCCATGACCAGCCGTCTGAGTGGTCGGCACTTCAGAGTTCCTGGACGCCGAACTCTCCCGGTAAGAGCGTTCCAGCTGTTGGGGACATGTGGGTGGAAAAGTGTGATGGACAGTGTTGGAGATGTCGTGAAATTGCAGACAACTGTCCAATAGAGGGGGAGCCTATGTATTGTGATGTTGGCAGATCCCTCTCTCTCTGCGCAGAACCTGTGTGTGTGTCCACCTCAGCCGAAGAGACTGGACCACAGGTGTCCCGGTGGTTGTAAATGACTGCCCAGCACAGGCCCTCTTGGACTCAGAGAGTCCAGTGACTTTCGTGCGTGACAGCCTGATTGATAGGGACTTCATCCCTGATAAGCACCTGAGTGTGGTGTGCATCCATGGAGACACCAAAGTCTAAACAGAGACTGCCGTGGACTTGGTCCCCAAACGCGGGGAGGTTTCATGTGAAGTGGGGGTAGTGAAGAACCTGGTGCACCCCGTCATATTGGGTAATCGAAGGATCTCTGGGGGAAAAATGATTCTGTTGGACAGTGTGATGAAGCTCCTACTGAGGGTGCGCAGTCCCGAGGGGTGGAACACAATGCTAGTGGGCCGTTATACTTATGTGATGATAATGATGATAATGATGATCATGATGATGATAATAACGATAATGATGATGCTGATACTGATAATGATAATGAGGATGATCATGATAGTGATGATGATACTGATCATAGTCATGATAATGATGCTGATAATGATGATGACCGTGATAGAGATGAAATTTCTTTGCAGGTGATGTTGGGAGACGAGGATGGTGGTTCTCGGGAACCGAGTGTCCCTGACCTACCTGTGTCCTGTGACAATTTTGGGAGTAAGCGGTTGCGAGACCCCACTCTTAAAACAGCACAGGAAAATATGGGTGTTCTAAATGAGGTTCCCCAAGAGCCTGACGCTGAGGAGAGGTTTCCTCATGTTGCCATGAACAGTAACTTGTTGTATAGGGACACTGAAGTCCAGGGAGAGATCGTGAGTCAGATCCTAGTACCTGAGCTATTTAGAAGTATAGTGCTGGGGTTGTCACATAGTCACATACTTGATGGACCACCTGAGGGAAACCAGGGACCAGATGGTGAAATTAATGTTGTGGATGACATGTTAACTAGGGTTCCAGATCAAGATGATGAATGGTATAACCCTGAAAGTGAGCAGGATGTGAATGAGAATGAGTTGTATAACCCTGAAAGTGAGCCGGATGTGGCTGAGAAAAAGGGGTCAGACAGGGATAGTGGAAGTGATAGTGAATCATCTGATGACGATCAAGCAAATAGTGAAGAAGAGGAGGTTGAGGGTCCTGAGAAGAAAGCTGATGCTGACCTTACAGCCGGACAGAAGATGGCATCTGAAGATATTTTCCAGTGGGCCGATTCCCTGGCGAGGACTAAGGTGAAAGGAGGAGAGCTGAGCTTTAAAGGCAGGTCTCTGAAACTGAACACAGCACAAGTGGATGCTGTTGAAGATGAGAAGTTGTCGGTGTGTGGTGTGAATCTGCATCAGGCCAAGGACTCTGAAGGTGATGCTGCAGAGGTGGAAAAAGCCATGGAAGTGGTAAACACCAAACCAGAGGCCTCATCAGAAGCTGAGGTCTCAAGTAAAGGTGTGGGGCCTGACTCTGCCCAGGAATCTGTTTCTGCCGGAGATAGTGGCGTGGACGGGTTACTGTCCGGATCAGTAGCTGCAACTCGCGAAGCTCAGGCTGGCATTGGTGAGCTTAAGTGCACTTTCGTGGAGTCTACATCTGAGCCACGTCCCAAGGAATGGGAAAAGCGATGTAGCACTCCGTTGCCGCTACAGACACACGGGAACCCAGATGAGGTGACTGAACAGCTGGTAGAAGTGGAAGCTTTGGCTAAAAATGACACCCAGTCGGTATCTTCTTATGATAGCAGTGGCAGGAGTGAGACTGAGACTGAAGAGGTAGAAGGTAAGACTGACGGTAGGGCTTCTGAGCATGTTCTACCAGAAGAGCCTGAAGAAGGGGCCGAAGACGTAAAGGACGTCCAACAGCTACAGGAGAAGATGCGTATCCATGAGGTCTCCACCAAAGAGATGAAGACTCATAATGTTGCATTACGCAAGCAGCTGCAGCAGTGTGAACTGGATGTGGCATCTCTTCGCCGGGAACGTGAGCGGTTCCAGCAGTTGCTCCAGAGAGCACGAAGTGACAGGGAAAGTGTATATAGTACCTTGCAAGATCAAGAAAAAGTGGTTGCACAGGTACCAGATGAATTGATTACTTCTCAGAAAAAACTCCAAACTGTGATGAAGGAGTGTGATGAAAGCCATGAGCATCTTTGTGAGAAGGTCAATGAAGTAAAAGGAAGGATACAGGGAATCTCTTCGTTGCAAGAGAAAATGCTGCTCAATAAGTCTAAGGCTCTATATAAGAATGCTGTTGTCACGGTAGAACATTACAATTCAGCTGAAGATTTAGAGGATGAATTATGTGGACTGAGAAAGATAAACGATCAGCTCCTTCTACAGTGCCAATCATTTGAACAGTGTAGCTTAAAATGGTCAGAGACCATGGCAGAGGAGCTTAAGGTCTGTGAAATAGACTTTATGAGTCAACCAATTTTCAAGAAAGTAGATGTGCTAAAGAGGGTTCAAGGGGAACTAGAGAAAAGTGAAAAAACCCCCTATACTTCCTGTGATAGTTGGTGACACATGGTCAGTGCACCACAAACAGGAAATACGAGAGTTTCTGAGGAAGAATCAGCAGAGGTGTTCTGACGTGTCTGGTCGTGCTTCTCTGGTGAGGCACTATACCGAAACTGAGCCCGGCCCTAAGGTCAAGCTGAAACCGTCAGGATACCCGAGGCCCGCAGAGAGCATAGGCCTGGGAGGGTACAGGGTAGTGCGGATGCTTCAGATGAAGATAAAGCTGATGTTGGCTATGGCTCAGGTGAAGTTACAGATGACAATAGTGAAGATGAAGCTGATGAGGGCCATGACTGGTCCGGAGTTCACTGTCTCTTTTGGATTGTTGACCAGCCCTCCGGTCTGGATGACCAGCCCTCCGGTCTGGAGAAGAGGGGGGGGATATGTGAGACAGTGAAAGCATATGTATTGAATGGGGTGTACATTTCACCTAGGTACTTTGCTGACTGGTATAAGGGAAATGTATGGCTTTGTAAACCTAGTGGTAGAGAAAGGTCACTACACCTTACATTCAGTACACGCTTGCAGCTCAGGCCTGAAACCACTCAGGTGTTAATTAGGAAGCCAGAAGTAGGTGTCTGCGAACACAGACAGGGAGCTCGCTTAGTCTGGACAGGAGTCCAGGCACAGAAGGAGTCTCCGGGAGGTGAGCTCTCTCAGTCGGGGTGCTCGAGGTGCCCCGGACACAAGAGGAGTCTCTGCGACACTCCATGCTGGAAACTACTGAATATAAGGAGAACTCTCTCAGTCTGGATGCTAGGTGTGCCATTCAGACACAAAGAGGAGATTCTAGGAAAACCACGCTGGTAACTACTGAATATAATGTGTTGTTTTGGGTCAGGCTGGTAGAGTCTGGTCCGGATAGTGAGGGAATTCTATCTGTGTGTAGTGAGTAGCCGGAGCGGCTCAGGTTTTCTGTTTATGATTTGGTTTTGATCACCTACTGTTTGCTGTGGACTTTAATAAAGCTGGTTGCGGCCAGTTTGCATCAGAACTGCTGTCTGAATGAACTGTTTCTATGCCATTCCGTCTACCCGGACGGCGATCCCAGAGCTATATCCCCTGAAAAGCTTACAATATATACAGCTCTGGCAAAAATTAAGAGACCTGTCACAACGTATAACAGATATATTCTATGATAGTAACCTATATCTAATGTGACAACATTCTATATTACATATAATAGAAAATATCAACATGTATACAAAGTATCTGCCAGCAATGTCTTACCTGACATAATATCCTATGAATTGTGGGTCTATACTGTGTACGTGTCATGCTGTCTCGAGATAGAGGTGGACCGGGGTCTATGCTGACCCTGAACTGGGGTCCTGACTAGTCCCTCTACCTGGAGGTACTGTTAATGGTACAGAGGTCTAGGCCGCCAGCGTAACCCTGTCTCCTGTAGATCCCTGACCACTGTAATCTAGTCCTGAGAAGGACCCTGATTACCACCACAGGGAATGGTCAGGTCTCAGCTTACACACAGTCTAAGACACACGAAACAGACAAGGGGTAAAGAAAACACTGTCTTGCATACAAAACTTCCACTACAGAGGAACACAAAAGGTAAAGGAGATAAACAATAAGCGAGGAGAGGAAAAACCACAACAGGCACTCTTAGCTTAAGTCTTCTCAGAAACTATCCGCTCTGCTGGTCTGAATGAATGCTTTCACCGGCAACCTCCCCAGCAGACCAGCAGGTATATGAAGGAAGCTAATTAACCAAACATCAATCGCAGCTGGGCGAGGCTGGTCAGTCCAGCACCGAGAGAGAAAGAATTAACTCCCTCAGTGCCGAAAAAACACCCAGCACCAGAAACTCAGCTGTGCGAAGTCAGGGTGTGCAATCGCGATGATCTCCGCCGCGACACACCCGTGACAGTACCCCCCCTTCTACGAGGGGCCTCTGGACCCTCAGGGCCTGGTCTATCTGGGTGAGTAGTGTGGAAGGCCCGAACCAATCGGTCTGCGTTAATATCCGACGCAGAAACCCACATCCTCTCCTCAGAACCATACTCCCTCCAATGAACAAGGTACTGAAGGGACCGGCGATTCCGACGTGAGTCAATGATCTTCGATACCTGAAACTCCAAATTACCATTGACCACCACTGGAGGAGGAGGTAGAGGTGACGGTATAACTGGTGCCACATACCTCTTAAGCAACGATTTGTGGAACACATTGTGGATTTTAAACGTAGGAGGGAGGTCAAGACGGAAAGCCACCGGATTAATTATTGAACTGATCCTGTATGGCCCGATGAATCTGGGACCGAGTTTCCAGGAGGGAACCTTAAGTTTTATATTCTTGGTAGACAACCATACCAGATCGTTCACACTTAGGTCCGGACCAGACACTCTCCTCCTATCAGCCATACGTTTGTATCGGTTCCCCATAGTGCTCAGATTATTAAGCACTCCTCTCCACACTGAAGCAAGTGACGACGAAAATCGTTCCTCCTCAGGAACCCCAGAAGAGCCCCCCCATTGAAAGTACAAAACTGGGGGTGAAAACCATATGCCCCAAAAAACGGGGACTTACCAGTGGACTCGCTCCGCCTATTGTTAAGAGCGAACTCTGCCAGAGGCAAGAAAGAAGACCAGTCCTCTTGGTTCTCTGAGACAAAACACCGGAGATATGTCTCTAAGCTCTGATTTAGACGCTCTGTCTGACCATTGGTCTGCGGATGAAAAGCCGAAGAAAATGACAACTGCATCCCCCGACGAGAACAAAATGCCTTCCAGAATTTGGACACAAACTGAGAACCCCGATCCGACACCACATCGGAAGGCAACCCGTGAAGTCTCACAATCTCCCCAATGAACACCTGCGCCAGAGTTTTTAGCATTAGGAAGAGCAGGAAGAGCAATAAAATGTGCCATTTTGCTGAACCTGTCAACTACAACTAGTATGACAGTTTTACCTGAAGACGGAGGGAGGTCCGTAATGAAGTCCATAGACAGATGGGTCCATGGACGCTCCGGGATTTCCAAAGGTAAGAGGGCCCCAGACGGACGGGTATGTGGGGTCTTAGAGCGCGCACATACCCCACAGGACGCGACAAAAGTTACCACTCTTTATTTAAGTTAGGCCACCAAAACCGGCGAGAAACGAGATCTACAGTTGCTTTACTCCCTGGGTGTCCTGCCAAAGCAGAATTATGATGTGCCTCGATAACCTTTTGTCTTAATTGATCTGGAACAAACAGTCTCCCTGGAGGTCCTACAGGGGCATCCCCCTGAGCCTCCAATACCTCCTCCTCAAGCTCAGAGCAAACCGCCGACACTACAACTCCCTCCTGAAGAATAGGAACCGGGTCATCCGTCTTCCCGGCCCCCGGGAAACTACGAGATAAGGCATCAGCCTTTACATTTTTTGACCCAGGACGATATGTGACGACAAAATTAAACCTGGTAAAAAACAACGACCATCTAGCTTGTCTGGAATTCAGACGTTTTGCAGACTCTAAATACAGCAAGTTCTTGTGATCAGTAATGACGGTGACCGGGTGGATTGCCCCCTCCAAAAAGTGACGCCACTCTTCAAAAGCCAAACTTAATGGCCAAGAGTTCCCTATTGCCGACATCATAATTCCTCTCGGCGGACGACAATTTTTTAGAGAAGAAAGCGCACGGATGCCATTTACCAGGGGACGGACCTTGAGATAATACCGCACCCACTCCTACGTCAGATGCGTCTACCTCCACAATAAACGGTTGTGATGCATCAGGTTGGATGAGTATGGGTGCTGAAGCAAAACATTTTTTCAAGGAGGAAAATGCTTGACAAGCTTTGTCAGACCACCTAGAAAAATCCGTCCCTTTTTTTGTCATGTCAGTGAGAGGTTTGACAATGGATGAGAAATTACGAAATAAATTTCCGGTAGTAGTTAGCAAAACCCCAGGAAACGCTGCAGTGCTTTAAGATCCTCTGGCCGATCCCATTCAAGCACAGCCTTCACTTTCCCAGGGTCCATACGGAAACCGGAAGCTGACACCAGGAATCCAAAAACTGAAGTTCTTGTACGGCGAATACACACTTCTCCCATTTGGCGTACAGTTTATTGTCTCGCAAGATCTGCAAACCTTGTCTCACATGCTCCTGATGAGACACAAGATCCGGCGAGTAAATTAAGATGTCATCTAGATAAATGACAACAAACTGTCCCACTAGGTGGCGAAAGATGTCATTAACAAAATGTTGAAACACCGCCGGGGCAGTAGTCAGACCGAAAGGCATGACAAGGTTCTCATAATGTCCCTCCGGAGTGTTAAACGCCGTCTTCCACTCATCCCCCTCCTTTATCCTAATCAGATTATACGCCCCCTGAGATCCAACTTAGAGAACCATTTGGCGCCCACAATCTGATTGAAGAGATCAGGAATAAGTGGGAGGGATACGGATCTCGGACCGTAATCCGATTAAGCTCACGGAAATCCAGGCAAGGGCGTAGGCCTCCATCTTTTTTCTTCACAAAGAAGAACCCCGCGGCCACTGGAGAAGATGAAGGTTAATATGCCCCTTGGCCAGACTTTCCGAAATATAATCCTTCATAGCTTGCCTCTCAGGACCAGAAAGGTTTATATAACTAGATTTTGGTAACTTAGCATCAGGAAGCAATTTTATAGCACAGTCATATGCGCGATGAGGAGGTAATTCTTGACACCCTTCCTCTGAAAACACATCCTCAAAGTCCTCCAGAAAAGGAGGTAAGGTTCTAGGCACGACCGCACGATGACCGTGTTCATGCAGTTACTATTGCAAAATTCACCCACTGGCTTATCTCTCTGGATTGCCAATTAATAACTGGGTTATGTTTAGTTAACCAAGGAAGTCCCAACACAATAGGAGTGGGAAGGCCCTCCAACACATAACAAGACAATAGTTCTTTATGTATTGCCCCCACTCGAAGGTCTATGTTATGCACGGCTTGAACAAAGTTACCTTGACCGAGAGGCTGGCGTCAATAGAGAATATAGGGATAGGTTTGGCCAATACACTCAGTTGCATACCTTGCACCTGGGCAAACCGAGCGTCCACCAGATTAGCCGCGGCCCCACTATCCAGAAGAACAGAAATCCTCTCAGTTCTCGTACCTCCACCACCTCCGCTGGTACGAGAAACTGAGAAGGACTTGGGGACGAAATACATACTCCCAGATTGTCGTCCACCACACAACCTGGGATCAACAGTTTTCCGGCGACTCCTTGCTCAACACAAAGTACGGGATGGACACCCCCCAACAAAATGTCCCTTTCTCCCGCAGAAGTAACACTTTTCTGTCTTGCGGCGCACCGCCGATCCCCTCCCTCTAAACGATGTCCCTCCTAACTGCATAGGCTCCTCAGAACAAACCAGGGGAACCTCAATATTAGGGACTTTAGAAGGAGGTGGAGTCATCACAGGGGGCGGAGTTACCTCGCACCTCTCCCGAAGCCATCTATCAATGTTAATAGCAAGGGCCATAGCGGCCTCAGTGACGGGGGAGAATCATACTGAGCCAACACATCTTTTAATTTGTCAGATAATCCTTGACAAAACTGGCTCCTAAGAGCTGGGTCATTCCACTGAGTATTCTGTGGCCTATCTACGGAACTCAGAAGAAAATTCCTCCGCGGACGATCCCCTGCTGTATCTTACGTAACTTCATTTCAGCAATGGAGACCCGATCCGGATCATCATATACCAGACCCAGGGCTGTAAAAAATCGATTACTGACTGGAGAGCGGGGAGTCCGGAGGAAGAGAGAACGCCCAGGATTGAGGGTCCTCTTGTAAGAGTGAGATGACAATTCCCCCCTCTGATCTTCACTCCCCGAAGACCGAGGCCGTAGCCGAAAATATAATTTTAACATGCCTCCCGGAAGGTAAAAAAATTTGTCCGCCCACCGTGAACCTGTCCGGGAGAGCTACTTTAGGTTCAGAACTGGTTTGCTCCCGGGGGTACAAAACCTTGGACTTAACGTCCGTCAGCTCCATGGACAAACTCTGTAACTGCTGAGCTAACTGGGCTACTGGATCCATGGTAGCTGGGGAGAATCTTTTAGAGTGACCGGGTGAAAATGTCACGACGTATAACAGTATATTCTATGATAGTAACCTTATCTAATGTGACAACTTCTATATTACATATAATAGAAAATATCAACATGTATACAAAGTATCTGCCAGCAATGTCTTACCTGACTTAATATCCTATGAATTGTGGGTCTATACTGTGTAGTGTCACACTGTCTCAAGATAGAGGTGGACCGGGGTCTATGCTGACCCTGAACTGGGGTCCTGACTAGTCCCTCTACCTGGATGGTACTGTTAATGGTACAGAGGTCCAGGCCGCCAGCGTAACCCTGTATCCTGTAGATCCCTGACCACTGTAATCTAGTCCTGAGAAGGACCCTGATTACCACCCAGGGAATGGGCAGGTCTCAGCTTACCACAGTCTAAGACACACGAAACAGACAAGGGGTAAAGAAAACACTGTAAGGTTCTTTGTCTCTGTTGACATGTTCCTGATAAACTCGTTTTTCCGTCGGCCATTTTGCTTTCTGTCTTTCTGCAGC
>JARQOD010000005.1:9856471-9883020 GCA_033576555.1 Oophaga sylvatica | reverse complement strand
ATTACAACAAGGTCAAGCAGCAGACATTGGGGACAACAAAGCTACAGACCGGCAGAGGGTGAAAACGACTCTCCACTGACCGGGATAACCATCATCTTCTTCGAATGTCACTCAGCAAACCGCAGGATGACATCAAGTGACCGACAAAAGGAATGGCAAATGGCAGCTATGGTGAAGTGCATGGCAAGAACAATTCGTAACAGGCTCCTAGAGGCAGGGCTCAAGTCATGTGAAGCTAGAAAAAAGCCTTTCATCAATGAGAAGCAAAGGAGAGCCAGGCTGAAGTTTGCCAAAGACCATAAGGATGGACCATAGAGGACTGGAGTAAGGTAATCTTCTCTAATGAGTCTACTTTTCAGCTTTGCCCAACACCTGGTCATCTAATGGTTAGACAGAGACCTGTAGAGGCGTACAAGCCACAGTATCTTGCACCCACTGTGAAATTTGGTGGAAGATCGGTGATGATCTGGGGATGCTTCAGCAAGGCTGGAATTGGGCAGGTTAATCTTTGCGAAGAACGTATGAATCAAGCCGCATCCAAGGTTATCCTGGAAAAACAGTTGATTCCTTCTGCTCAGGCAATGTTCCCCAACTCTGAGGACTGGTTTTTCCAGCAGTACAATACGCCACGCCACACAGCTAGGTCAATCAATGTGTGGATTAAGGACCACCACAACAAATCCCTGTCATGGCCAGCCCAATCTCCAGACCTGAACCCCATTGAAAACCTTTGGAATGTAATCAAGAGGAAGATGGATAGTCACAAGACATCAAACAAAGAAGAACTGCTTACATTTTTGTACCAAAGAAAGACTGGTGTAAAGCATGCCAAGACGCATGAAAGCTGTGATTAAAAATCATGGTTATTCCACAAAATATTGATTTCTGAACTCTTCCTGAGCTAAAACATTAGTATTGTTGTTTCTAAATGATTATGAACTTGTTTCTTAGCATTATTTGAGGTCTGCAAGCACTGCATTTTTTTGTTATTTTGACCATTTCTCATTTTCTGAAAATAAATACAAAATGTATTGCTTGGAAATTCAGGGATACAGTATGTATATATATATATATATATATATATATATATATATATATACACTGTATATACATGTGTGTGCTTTGACAAATATTTCCTTTGAAAATGATGTGTAAATGACAAATGACATACTGTAGATAATTGCTGTATGTAAAAGCTCATGTTAAAATCGCACTGCATTCGGATGTAAATCGGATGCTAGGTGTGAAAAATTGGATTATACTCACATGACACTCGTGTGAGTCTCGGCTGCACAGGTACCTGCTGATGAATAGTCCCATCAGGGGCACCTGCTCTCGCTGTTTTCAGCGACCGCAGGCGTAGGCTGTTAGAAGTAGTAATCTTTCATCAGCCGACGCCTGTGATCGGAAGTAGCCTTTTACCGCTGGTCACATCTGCTGGCTAACGCTGTCATCTGACAACTCTACTGGAGGTAAAAATCTTACCACCGATCAGAGCCTGTGTTTGCCATACTGTCAGGCAGATGATAGCGTGTCAAACAACGAATGTTCGGACCCCTCATTCCTCTCAATGGGGTTTGGGTTCGGGTACCCTTTTGGTTCCCTAACTAAATCTTTTTTTAGATGTTCAGCTGAACACGCTGAACCCAAACATCCACAGGATTGACCATCACTACTAAAGAGTAGCGCTATTACACTTGATTCACAGTTTGCAGAAAAAGGTTTATTCTAGTCATTAATTAAACAAGTTAGCCAAGTTAATTTTACATAGATTCAAAAGCAAATTTGTGCACTAGGGTCAGGTTATTTTTGCATGTAGCTGAATAATGGGCCACAAGAATCAAAGTTACAGGTGGGCCTTTGCCATCCCAGTCTGACACTGATTGCTTGTCCACGTTATCCGATCTTCTTTCAGAGCATTTTTGATTATCTTATCTTTTTCTTTTGTCTTTTTCTTTTATACCCTGAACAAATCCAAACACTTTCTTTCTCACTATGTTTCCATCTTATTCATGCATTTTGTTTTCTTTCTCTTTGTCTCAGCTGTTTTATCTGTCCCTTCAGAAGTTTCTTCTGCCTTTCAGCATCTTCTGATTTTTTTCTCCTTCTTTGACAGATATTTCAATAGTCCGACTGCTTAATTTTTCATAGTAATCTTTTCACCCTTATTAGCCTTTATCTATTGATTGGTTTTACCCTATCATAGCTGAGTTATGCCTTCCCAAGATATGGATTCATACACACTGACTGCGTGTGCCTTGTATGACAAACGTACAGGTGGTTTACCTTTGTTTTCTTGTTAAAAATTCTAGTGTCAGTTCACTGTATTTATCCTCACTCACTGATCTCAGTTTTGCATATTCTTACAGTTTTGCTCATCTTTTCATTTGCAAACTCTTGGTTTGTGAACTTTCCTTAGCAGATGTAACTTGCTATTTACATTGAAACTCTCATGCACCTTTTTCAGTACATTCTACACGTCTTCAGCTTTGTTCTCACATCTCATGTGGAGTAGTTGGTGGTCTTCCACTAATAAGCTCATTGTGGCTCTTGCTTGTATGTTTTTCTCATCGCATTACTGATTAGTCTGTGCTCTCTATAAGAAGACGTTTTTGATAAGAAGGAGGCAGAGTCTCTTCCACCACATGGGCCCTATGACTGTCCAGTCGAACTACTGCCAGGAACTACTCCGCCTAGGGGCCAAATCTATCCACTTTCCCCAGCTGAGACATCGGCCATGTTGGAATAGGTTCGGGAGAACCTTGCCAAGGGCTTTATACGAAAATCTTCCTTTCCTGCTGGTGCCGGTTTTTTCTTTGTAAAAAAGAAGGATGGCTCCCTTCGGCCTTGCATCGACTACAGAGGTCTGAACGACATCACAATAAAGAATAAGTATCCTCTGTCACTAATTCCGGAGCTCTTTGATCGCTTGAGAGGGGCCCAGATCTTCTCTAAGTTGGATCTACGTGGAGCCTACAACCTCATTCGCAACCGCTCCGGAGACGAGTGGAAGACTGCTTTTAACACTCGGTACGGACACTATGAGTATCTCGTCATGCCCTTTGGTCTATGTAACACTTCCGCAGAATTTCAAGGATTTGTCAACGACATCTTCCGGGATCTACTATACTCCAGCGCTGTAGTCTACCTAGATGACATCCTCGTCTTCCCCCCGGATTTGTCGTCTCACAGGAGGAGCGTCCATCTGGTCCTGCAGCGCCTGCGGGAGAACCGTATTTACGCTAAGCTGGAGAAGTGTCTCTTCGAGCAGTCTTCCTTGCCCTTTTTAGGGTATATTGTCTCCGAGTCTGGACTGGAGATGGATCTGGAAAAGTTGTCTGCAATCCTCCAGTGGCCACGTCCTGTAGGGTAAAGGCTATTCAACGCTTCCTCGGATTTGCCAATTACTACCGACAAATTATCCCGCATTTCTTGTCTACACTCAAGCCCATCTTGTGCCTCACTCGGAAGGGAGTCAGCCCAGCAACCTAGTCCCCGGAGGCCGAAGAGGCCTTTTTAAGCCTGAAACAGGTTTTTGCGGCCGCGCCTGTGTTACATCGGCCTGAGGCAAACAAACCGTTTGTCCTGGAAGTGGACGCTTCTTCCACTGGGGCCTGCGCAGTACTGTCTCAGAGGTCCTCTTCTGGTCGGTTGGTCTCCTGCGGATTCTTTTCTAAGGCCTTTTCTCCTGCAGAGTGCAATTATTCTATTGGGGATCGGCAGCTGCTAGCCATAAAGATGGCCCTGGAGGAGTGGCGCTATCTGCTGGAAGGGGTTATCCATCCATTTACCATCTTTACTGACCATAAGAACCTGGCCTACATTCAGTCAGCCCAGAGGCTCAACCCCTGACAGGCCAGGTGGTCCCTATTTTTTGCTCGCTTCGACTTTGAGTTGCATTTCTGTCCTGGTCAGAAGAATGTCAAGGCAGACGCATTATCACGGTCTCTTCAGCCCCCAGATTTGGAAGAGGAGCCCTCTCACATCATTGATCTGGTCAAGATCATCATGGTGGCTCCGATGAGGTTGATTACCCCGCCACCAGGTAAAAACTTTGTTCCTGAGGCTGATAGGGCAGAGGTGTTGTGTTGGGGCCACTCATCCAAGATCTCTGGTCATGTTGGGGTTAAAAAGACTCTGGATCTCATTTTCCGGTTTTACTGGTGGTCCTCTCTCCACCAAGATGTGGCTGACTTCACTGCCTCGTGTCCCTCCTGTGCCAAGGTCAAGGTTCCCAGATGATTGCCTTCGGGGCTTCTGCTTCCGTTACCTGTTCCTTCGTCTCCATGGCAACACATAGCCTTGGATTTTATCACGGACCTGCCTCGTTCTTCCAGTTACACATCAATTCTGGTGGTGGTTGATCGGTTCTCTAAAACGGAGCACTTTGTCCCGCTACAAGGACTGCCTTCTGCTCCTGAGTTGGCAAGGTTCTTCATCCAGCACGTCTTCTGACTTCATGGATTCCCTCTACATTGTGTCTGACCGTGGAGTGCAATTTGCGTCTCGATTTTGGAGGGCTCTGTCTGGTCTCATGGAAGTTAAGTTGGATTTATCTTCTGCATTTCACCCTCAAACCAATGGCCAAGTGGAGCATGTCAATCAAGTACTGGCATCCTATATTCGTCATTTCTCCAACGCACATCAAGATATCAAGATGACTGGTCATGCCTTCTCCCGTGGGCCGAGTTTGCCTACAATAACCATCCCAATGAGTCCTCAGCCAGATCTCCCCTTTTTTGTAATTTATGGCATGCATCCCAGTATTCCATAGCCAATCTCCACCACCTCCGGGGTGCCTGGGGCCGACTCAGTAACCATGGAATTCTCCAAGATTTGGCTAGAGACCAAGGAGGCGCTCAAGAGAGCTGGCGAACGAATGAAGAGGCATGGCGACAAGAGGCTCTTGGATGCCCCAACTTATCTTCCAGGTGAGAAGGTTTGTGTCATGATCCCAGTGCAGGTTAGACCTGCACGCCAGGGGTTAATGTCTTGAGCCCAGTACAGGTTTGACCTGCACGCCAGGGGTTAATGTTATGATCCCAGTGCAGGCTCTTACCTGCACACCTGGGGCTTATTATTGTGGCCTCTCCTTGGTTCTGGAGGAGCTTCTTATAGCCCAAGGAAGCTCCAATCCCCGTCAGTTATACTTTTGCCCTTGGCAGAGTGTGTTGACCCCTGAGTGTGTTTGTGCTGTGTTCTGGTTGCCTGATACTTTGGTTTTGACTCAGTCTGATCTCTGGATACTGCTTGTTGGATTCTTTTCTGTACCTCCTCTGTCTGGTTTTGACCTCTGCCTGGCCCCGATGATCCTTTCTGTCTTATCCTTGGTACTGTACTGCTATCTCGTGCTTTGACTCTGGCTTGTTCTGATTTACGTCTCTGTCTTTGCCCCTGGGTAACTTTGTCCCGTAGTTACCTTTCTAGGAAATTTCCTTTAGCTTCTAGATCTCCTGGGCCTTAGCCACGCCCCAACTGTCAGGTGATTCAGGTCCTGAAACTATCTCTCTCCTGCCCTGCTCACCCCACGTTCTTAGGAGCCTGAAGCTGTCTTCGGTACCCGTCTTCCGGGAGATTGCACTGGTGAGTTCCCTTGCAATCCTTCCCGTGATAGTTTGGCTTTTGTCTAAATATATTTGATTAAAGATGCCCTCCTACAAGTTAGTACCTCGTTACATCGGTCCTTTTGAAGTCCTCCGGCGCATTAACAATGTAGCCTAAAGGCTGAAGTTGCCTGCCTCGCTCAGCGTTCCCAATATCTTCCACGTCTCTCTCCTGAAGCAAGTCATACTGAATCGTTTCCATCCTGCTCCTGGCTCCTCTCCTCCTCAAGTCAGTGTAGATAACATTTTTGAGGTAAAGGATATTCTCGCCTCCAAAACGGTCAGGGGTAAAACGTTCTTCTTAATTGATTGGAAGGGCATTGGTCCCGAAGAGAGGTCTTGGGAACCCTGGGAGAACATTAATGCTCCCTGTATTCTTAAAAGGTTTTTCTCCAAGGGCAGTGGAGGGGGAGTAAGAAAGGGGGTACTGTTACCCGCTCCCCGCTGTCTCTCCTCACCGTCGCCGGGTCAAGGTCTACTGCTGCCCACGCCGCTGCCTCCTCGCCGCTTCAGTCTCCTGTCAGTCCTTTCTGTCAGGCTCGTGCACAGGTGCTCCTTCGTGCCCCATCTCTGCCGTCGGCCATGCGCTCCTGCGGCTCGCGCATGCGCCTTAGGGCCCGACCGCGCGCTCTCTCCCCCTCTTGTGTCACTGTGTGACCTGGCCCGGCAGTGATGCCTGTCCAATGGTGGACAGGCACCGGATATTTCAGGCCGCCCTCCCTTAGTGGAGGCGCCTGATTATCGTGTTTCTTATGCTTGATCTAGGCCATCTTGCTGCCGCGTTCGTCCCTGCTCAGCATACTATTTAAATCTCTCTCCTCCTTTTTTTCCAGAGTCCACACCTGTCCCGTGCCCTCCTGGTTCCTGCCATCCATCTCTCTGCAGCCCTGCTTCCATCTCCACCTGCATTCTCCTCAGCACGTTACCGGTTCCATCTTCTCTTCCCTCTGCCCATCTACCTCTCCATCTGTTTCTCCACAGCCTCCGTACGCCTCTTGCTCTCTCCTGCTCAGATCTTCTCTGCTCCAACCCCATCTAGCCTTGTCTCCGTTTTTTACATTTTTCTCCCTGAGCCGACCCCTGGTCCTTGCATCCGTGATACTTGAGGTCCCTGGGCTTGCTCCCAGACGATTCCTGTATAGGGGTTGGTCTAAATCGGGTGCGCTCGCTCAGGGGAGGTTCGGTATCACAGTCCAGTGATTCCACTCTTAAGGGTATGCCACACTAAACAATATCGCTAACGGGATCGCTAAAAAACGTCACTATTTAGCGATCCCGTTAGCGATATTGTTCAGTGCGGCAGCTTCCAGCGACGAGCTTCCTGCTGTGATCTCGCTCGTCGCTGGAATCGTTCCGGACCCTATTTCATCGCTGGCGCTCCCGCTGGGTAAGTATCTAATCGCTGTGTGGCACCTTTTCTTAGCGATTTAGCGGTACTTTTGTACCGCTAAAGTCGTTAAGAAGATCGCTAACGGCGATAGCGTCGTTAACTATATCGCTAAATGCGGCAGCATTTAGCGATATAGAAACAATCCCGCTAGCGATCTCATTAGTATGCAACGCTAACGAGATCGCTAGCGGGATAGCTTAGTGTGGCAGTACCTTTAGTACTAGCCACCAGCGGCGTAACAGGTAGTATTCTATGAGGCCAACATTCCTGAGATAGGAGTGATCGGAGGAAAGTTTGGGTCCCCCCAACATAGGAACCTAACTGTAAATGAAGAATACAATAAGGTAACCTTAAATAATGGTATAGCACAGGAGCTGGGGACTGAAACCTGGTTTCCCTAATTCATATTGAGTGGGGACGTATTGTACTATTATAGGGAATGAGGAGATGGTGAAACAATTGTTGTTACCAGGACCCTATAGATAGAGGGTGTTGGACATGGGCCATTCACAAGTCTAGGGTGGCCATCTGGGGTGTAAAAAACTCAAGACCGGGTCATGTGGATGCTGTATTGGCACGGATGTTGCTGGGAAATCCTAAGGTATTGAAAGTCCTGTCCCACCTGCCAGATAACTTCTCCCACCTTCTGACAGAACCTCATATGCGGGTGAATGTGAAGCCCTACCAGAACTGGCTGAAACCTCTCTTAAAGAAGCAAATTAAGGCCTTTCTGAGAATTATGGTGTACTACAAGAGGATAATTCCAAACTTTGCCATGGTGGACGCACCCCTGACCTCCTTAAGGAGACAAAATGAGTCATGGCCAAATGGATGTTGGAGGATGAGATGACCTTTTAAGAGCTGAAACACTGTTAAAGGGCCCAAAACAGCAATGTTGGGAATTGCTGCAACAGAGCTGGAACATGTTCTCAGATTTTCCATGGTGTACAAAAGTCATGAGACGTTGCCATGGTGGACACACCTCATGAGTTATGGCCAAATGGACGTCGGAGGTGGAGATGGCCTTTCAAGAACTGAAAGTAGGTCTGTGTAAGCTGCCAGTCCTAATTGCCCCCGACTCCAAACAAACGCCTCAGAAGTCGGATTAGAAGATGTTCTTTTCTCAGGAGATACACAGAGAGGAGTTTACCTGAGTAGGAAACTGTTGGCATGTGAGAATAATTATTCATTGGTAGAAAAGGAATGTTTGGCCATAAAGTGGGTGGTGGACACACTGCAATACTATCTCTTAGGTTGAAAATTTAAATTAGTGTCAGACCATGCCCCACTTAAGGGGCATGGATCAGGAAGAAAAAGAGGGAAAATGCTCATGTTACCCACTAGTTTCTAGTCCTGCAGAATTTCCACTTTATGTAGAACATAGAGCCAGGAGTTACATGGTGTTGGCAGCGGATTACTCATGATACTTTCCAAGCGTGTGACAACAGAACTTGGTTATTCAGGAACAGTCAGGAACAATATATGATAAGCTTAATAGATCAGGAATAAATCATTTGTGTGTCTCTCTGTGCAGCATCTACAGCAGGCTGCTTCTCTCATACACAGACACAGGAAAAGAGGAAATACAGTGACATGCTCTCCCTGTGTGAGCTTCTGTGAGTTTTTTTTTGTTCTAACTTTATAAACAGCATACAAATCTAGCAACTAAACACTCATAGACAGGAATGGAGTTGTTGCACCAAACATATTCCAACACATGGTAATGCCAATGCCCTCCCGAGATTCCCATGTCTAGTGGTAAAAGGTGCCAACACCACTGCTTTAGGCAGAGGGGGAGGTATGTAAGCTGGCTGACGGACACCTAGGTTTTGGGAGATAAACTTATAGTAATACTTTTGTACATATAGGAGTAAAGGGGGTTACACTGAGAGCTTTTTTCCTCACACAGTGCATGTATGGAGTTGGGCAGATGTCCTGGATTGAATACCAGCTAAGAAGCTGGACTCTAAGCCAGGCGGGATAATAAGCACTACTGTATGGAATTTATGTAGTACTTTGTGCCAGACGGGTTGTGTGTGAATTTACTGTGATGTGTTTTATGAGGACTGCTTTAAACCAGCAGGACTTTAAATAGAAACGGTTCCTGTAATACCTCAGATTGCTCCAGTATGTATTTATCTTTTGGCCACACATACACCAATGCACACAAACAGATTTGGGGTTGTTTAAAACACATTTCTATGTCAAGATTTGGATCAGTAATACATTTTGAAGAAATTGTCAAAAAATGTAATTAAAGTTGCTTTACCACCCGTGGCCAGCAGGGACATCTCATTCTGTTACTCTACAAAATGTGCATTTCTCTACATGTTGCTGTTTTTTTGCAGAGCTGAGTGCAATAGTTTTCAAGAGAGGTAAAAAATTTAATAAAAATTTGTGAAATATTGATGCTTACTTATTGAGCCAAGTATTGCAGTTTTCACATTCAGCAGAATTAGCAGTGCTCAGAGGTTGTGGGAGGATTGTTTTCAGTTGAAACACGCAGTGACCAAACTAGATCACCGCTTTGCACTGACTAGGGGCAGAGTACCCCGAAACACAGTGTCTGCAAATTGAGATTCTGGTTTGGCTATTATCCTTGGTCATGTGATAAGGCTCGTTAAAGGGTCAACATTGACTTGTAGGATTGCTACCTTCCAATAGGTGGCACTAGAGTTCTAGCTCTCTTCCTCTCTGGAGAGAAATTTGCATAATTAGCATATTTCCCAGAGGAGCATTGCGGCTTTAAGTCTCCTCATCTTGGCATGCTTAGCATGTCGATCTCCGCAAGGAGTGACGATACTTCTTGGACAGAGAAGAACTGACACAAGCGAAAATCCAGAGAGGTCGTACAGTACAGTCTAGGAAGGAACTGCACACATATCGACAGTTGACACAGCACGTCTGCTGTCCACTCAGTAAAGTCCCACAGCATAAGTTTGCAGCTGTTGTATACTCCAACACAAAGGACCGATCAGAACTCTGCAAATACAAAGGAATAAACAATATAACCATGTGACCTCCAAATGTGAATAACGGAAGCATTGTCCTCCAAATAGTGAATCTGCATCTGTTGCAAACTATGGGGGAATATATCAAGGCTATTGCAGCCAGTTTACAGTGTCAGAAAAGCACAAGTGGGGTTTCATTTTGGAAAAGACTTGTGATAGACAGCATTCTTGTGCAATTAATTTGCATTAAATAAGTCATGCTTTTGATCTGTCGATCAAGAAGCAAGTCCAGCATGAATGCTATTCATAATATACAGTATATTCACATTATTACGGTAATCTTTATTTCTGCAAAGACAATAAGGCTGATAGCTGGTACCCATTGCTCATTCAATGTCTTTGTACCTCCCTAGTTTACCTACAAGGAAAGTACAGCAGTGGGCATTATTAAAGGCACTAAAGAAAATGTTCATATCAAGTGGCATGACATAAATGTCTATCATTGCCACTTTCCCATCTTAATAAAATAAAATGATAGAATGAACCTTGGGCTACCCCTTTCTATGTCATATTAACATTTGAGTGCCATGTGTCAATCATTAAAGCAAATATGTCACCAGATTTTACAATACAAACTGCATATATTATTAAATAACTCTTTAGACCCGATAAGCCTAGTGTAATTATTTTTAAGCTACAAGTCAAAATGGCTATGAAATAATTTTTGATTATTTTAACTCAGTTTCTCCACACCTAGCTGATGACACTCCTCCTCCTGCATGTTGATCCCACCACTCCTGATGACATCCTCGTCCCTCCCCTGCTATTGTTGAATGTCCACCATCTAGCCTGATTGACAACTCCTCCTCCCTGCTATTGTTGAATTCCACCATCAGCCTGATTGACATCCTCCTCCTCCCTGCTATTGTTGAATCTCCACCACGTAGCCTGATTGACAGTTCCTCAGTGTCCCTCCACCCTGCTATTGTTGAATGTCCACCATCTAGCCTGATTGACAGTTCCTCAGACCACTCCACACTGCTATTGTTGAGTGTCCACCATGTAGCCTGACTGACTTTTTTTCACGCCCTCCTCCCTTTTATTGTTGAATCTTCACCCACCTAGCCTGATTTAAAGCTCCTCATGGTCATTCCTTCCTGTTATTGCTGAATCTCCACCCGTCTAGCCTGATTGACAGTTCCTCAGTGCCCCTCCTCCCTCTTATTGCTGAATCTCCACCCACCTAGTCTGATTAACAGTTCATAAGTACCCCTCCTCCTCTTATTGTTGAATCTCCACCATCTATCCTGATTGACAGCTTCTCACTGTCCCTCCTCCCTGCTATTGCTGAATCTCCTCCCACCTAGCCTGATTAACAGTTACTCAGTTCCCCTCCTCCCTGCTCTTGTTGAATCTCCATCATCTAGCCTGATTGACTGTTCCTCAGTGTCCCTCCTCCCTGCTTTTGTTCAATCTCCACCTACCTAGCCTGACTGACAGTTCCTCAATGCCCCTCCTCCCTGCTATTGTTGAATATCCACCATCAAGCCTGATTAACAGTTACTCAGTTCCCCTCCTCCCTGCTATTGTTGAATCTCCACCTACCTAGCCTGACTGACTGTTCCTCATTGCCCCTCCTTCTTCTTATTATTGAATCTCCTCCCACCTAGCCTGATTGACTGTTCCTCATTGCCCCTCCTTCTTCTTATTATTGAATCTCCTCCCACCTAGCCTGATTGACTGTTCCTCACTGCCCCTCCTCCCTGTTATTGCTGAATCTCCTCCCACCTAGCCTGATTAACAGTTCCTCACTGCCCCTCCTCCCTGCTCTTGTTCAATCTCCACTCAGTACAAGCTGCAGCTGTCAGTCAGAATGGATGCTTAGATAATGAATACACTTAAACTGAAGCTCTTTCGTTCTGTAGCTGGACACATAACAAGCTCATTTTAATATCAGGTTTACACAGACATTTTGACAACAATTTTCTAATTAAGTACATCAGCCTCAACAGGTCTAAGTCATATATTTATTAATATATATACAGATTTTGTATGCAGATCCACTTTAAATAAAACTGTATCACTAGTGTGGTGGACCAAACTCTCGTATCAACCGAAAAAAAATATTTTCTAGCTATTGAACAAATGTAATATTTTTCGAGTAGTCAAAAGTCACATGTTGTAAAACAAACCTTCACAAATGGCCATTTTCCAGTATTAGATGTATAAATGCTGAATTCTTACATTTCCTGTGGCTGTCGGATTCGATATGATTGCTGATGCGACGCCTACAAAAATATAAATAAATTCTTCGGAATGAAGCCTTGCTTGCAGAATATATTTATAGTGCGGTGTGTACATGTAAGATGGAACAAGACAATTTCTGAACCGAGAACCTCACTTTCTAAACACTTCTTTACTTCTCAAGGTTTATACCTTGTGCTTCAGTATATTAATCAAAAACCTTGAGTTTGACTATCGTGTATGTATTTCCTCATTCAGGAGCACATTTAAGCTTCGTCTCGATGGCATTACCACTAGAGTTGAGCAAGTTTGTTCTGATTTGGTCTTTGAATCTGAATTTGCCATATTTGAACCTTATTTGTGCTGAATGTATGTTTGATGATCAGTTCCGCACATATTCGGTAATTTCTGCTCCAATTGACTCTAATGACGTTCGGCTGTGTTTGACGAATATTGCAAAAACAATATTCGCTGCCGATTGTATTCGGAACCGAATCAGAACAAATTCGCTCAACTTTAATTACCACCAATCAATGGCGACTTTAATGTTTGTATAGGAATATTACTCACTTGTCCTGACTCCAACGCTGAACCAGTTCTTTCTCTGTTTCTGTGCTTTGATTATGTCATCCACCCAGGTAATTTAAATCTGGCTCTGTTACACTGTTTACTCACGGCTGAGTCAACCTTGCTATATCGCTGTTCCAAATTTGCTGCTATTTCTGTTCACTTAAACAAGTAGCCAGGGCCGGACTGGCCATCTGGCAATTCTGGCAAATGCCAGAAGGGCCTGTCTGGTCATGGGCTGCCTTGTCTGCTACATTGTTAACAGAATCGGTGTTCTCAAGACACCCATACTGTTAAGAGTTGTGAAGTTCCACAAAGTCACTCACTCCGTCACTTACCCCAGCAGGCCACAGGTAACATTAGAAACATTGGTCTTGCAGTAAATCTTCCTTTCCGCCGTCCAGGGTAATATTAGTAATATATCACATCTGGTGCTTGGGGACGGAGACAACATGGGCCTGTGTGATTTCAAATGCCAGGGCTGAATTTCAGCCCCATTCCGTACCTGCAAGTAGCCATTATTCAGCCACTACAGTAGTTTACCTGCTGCACCAGCACCACCTTTCGGTGCTGTATTCAAACTCCTCATTCGAACCAAGGTCTTTGAAGATCTGTCTCATGAGGTAAGCTGTAACAAGCAATAGAAGTTACAAGGAAGCCAGTTGGGTGTTTTATAATTTTTACAAGATTTTTTTGAACCTTACCTTACCTTATGTAAAATGTTTAGGTTGCCCACAGTCATGATAATGAACATTTTTACTGAAACTTATGGGCTATATGGGCAATCACCTTGGAACCCTAGCCTATATGCCCTGTTTTGATCTTCAGGCTTGATGATGCTGGTGGAAGCACCTAAGAAAAAAATCTGTTAGAAATGAAATCAAAGGCAAGTATAAGTATCATAGAAGTCTGTATTCATCTGTATGAAAACTTTTAACATTTTTGGACATATGTGTTAAATTCCTATTAAATTAATTGATCTACTAGCTGCTGTCTCTCACTAGGGTGAAGCATATACATTATTTGTATTGCATAGGTTTTTTGGGATCATGGAAATATCAAACGTTTGAGGCTATTTTTTATTTTAAATATTTTTGGCTCACAGACATCCCTATGTCCAAGGCCCAACACTTCATAATTTAAGGTCTTTAGTTCATAGAATAATAAAGAGATAGATTGAGTTCCTATTCCCCAGCCTTATGCCCACATTTCAAGTGGCCACGCTCCATAAAATGTGACCTGGTTGAACTGATAGGTGATATTTGATTATGACCGCCATCTGATATTTTCAGCTGAGCGCTGTGTCATGGCTCTTGTAGCGCCAGCGTCCCTGCACTATGCCCCTCTCTCTTGACAGTGGCACCGATTCACTCACCGCCTCAGACTCCGTCCTGCACTTTCTCCTCCTTCCTCGTCTGCTGCTGCCCAACACTGCTCGCAGATCCTCGGGCACTGTGCTTAGGGTGCACGTATGCTCCCTCCTTCTTAAAGATGCCATGCACACCACCCTAAAGTGTCCCCAGCCAATGGCTTAGAGACACTTATTATTAAAGGAACCTTCACCTGCATGGAGGTGCCTGTGCAATGTTGTTAGTCTGTTTTCAAACATGCTTGCTAGTTCTCATGTCCCTGTCTGCTAGTTACCAATAGTTCTGCTAGTGTCTGTCCATTCCTAACCTCCTTGTAGTATTTGCCTTGTTAGTCTGTATACTGCCGTACCCGAATGCACCTGCCATGCCAGTCTGTATATCAGCCAGATCCTTCAGCACCTGCTGTGCCAGTCTGCATATCAGCCGGACCCACCTGTACCTGCCATGCCAGTCTTTATATCAGCCAGATCTCCCTGCACCTGCCATGCCATTCTGTACATCAGCCAGACCAGCATGCATCTGCCATGCCAGTCTGTAGATCAGCCGGACCAACCTGCTGTGCCAGTCTGTATATTAGCCAGGCGCGCCTGTACCTGCCATGTCAGTCTGTACATTAGCCAGACCAGCCTGCACCTGCCGTGCCAGTCTCTGTATCAGCTGAACCTGCCTGCACCTGTGGTGTTAGTCTGTACATCAACCGGACCAGGCTACACCTGCCGTGCCAGTCTGTCCATCAGCAGGACCCACCTGCACCTGCCATGCCAGTTTGTGTATCAGCCGGACCCACCTGCACCTGCCAATGTCAACCTGTATATCAGCCGGACCAGTCTGCACCTGCCAGTGCCTGCCTGTATCAGCTGTCCTATCCTTCCAGGCCATTCCAGCTATCAGTCCCATGGGAGTCAGATGCCGTGTGTCCGTGGTCTGTCCTGGAGTAGCACTTGGTGTTCATCGGAGCCAAGACTAATGCCACCGTCAGGGGCTCTAGTGAAAAGTCAGGTGCTCACCCCTCCAGGCTCTCCTCTGTTTCCACTTCTCCCATTACAGCTCTAAGTACTTTTAGGATTGTGAGTGTCTTGTTCAATATTAATGTGCTCATTCAACGTACATGTTTAAATACGTTTGAAAAAAATTAGTACCAGTATCATCAGTGTTTTGGACTATTGTGAAATATAAAATTGGAATGAAATCTCAGGGTGTTTATGAAAAATCCTTTAAGACATTGGTAGCAAAATACTGGTTTCAAAATTGCCTTTGAATAAACTGATTTACAAAAAGGACTTCATTCTAATCTCAAACTTTGGATAAGAGGAGTCACCTGAGAAGTTCTCCAGAAACATTTTGTGAAGGAGTCATGGGCACTGTGGGCTACCTTGATCTTTTGGTTTAGGATACCTTTGATTGTTGGACTTACCCATGAAAGAACCTGTCATGATCCGTTCCAGGGTTTAGTCCTGTCTGCCCTTGGTCCGGGCGGATCATGTCAAGGGTTAACTTTGCTCTGCCTCATTCTGGGTTCAGGTTGGCTATTTAGCTCTCACACATCCTGCTAGCAGTGTGAGCTATACTGCTACCTTCGGCTTGTGAACCTGACTGGTAACCCTTGATTTGTCCTGCTGTTGTCCCTGACTTGTCCCGTGTCTGTTGTTCCCCTCTGTCTTCCCTGTTCCCTGCATTTCCCTGTTCGTCTGTTTGATTATCTGGTTTTTGACTCGGCTTGTATTCGGACTCGCTTCTGCTTTCTATCTTTGTCTTATCTGCTTCTGACTGTTGATGACCTGCTGGCTTTCTCCTGACCACGTGTATTGCTTATTCCTTTTGTCCTGCTGCCTCCGTACAGTTTTGACTTGGCTTGCCTGACCACGCTCCCGCCACTTGGTGGCGCCTGTGTTTCTGCTCTGTAGAGGGCTTGCTGAGACCTCTGATACTTCAGGTGACTGATTATTCCTGACTCAGTCTTGGACGTTTTTGCTGCCACCTGGTGGTGGTTTTGGCTGCTGCAGTGCAGGCCTATTCTGGAAGTGTGCAATCCTTCTCCCCTCTGTAACCTACAGGTGGAGCTCACACCAGCCTGCATTACAGCTGCTTGACAGAACCATTGTCAGTTTAGACCCTGATACAATAATAGTTCCCCTTATACAAGGGCTTGTCAATGGGTCACAATTAAAGATGAATTAATAATTTTGTAGGACCCTGGACCAGTGACCATGTGAATAATTTGTGGCCACCAAACTGGAGACCTGCGAACCTCCTTCTACCTGCTGGTATCCCCGATGCCTCTTTTGATTAGTAAGAGAAAGAAAAATGGATTGCTCCCTGTTTGAAACCGCAAACCTAGGTGAGTTATGTGCGACACAACTCCGATATGTGCGTAAGCCCAAATGATGAAAGATGGCTGCTCCAGCCTCTGCACTCACACTCAGAAGGTGGAGAGGAGGATCCAGGAAATGGAGAGGAATTAGTGGTGGTGTCCGGGCGCTGCCAAGCATGTTACAATAATTTAGAGAGATAGTCATTTAAAAAAAGCAACGAGTTTTGGAGTTGGATCAACTATATTATACCTGAAGAAAGAGTTGATCCAATTACAAAACGCGTTGTTGTCCATTTCACCACATCTTGGTCATCGGAACATCCTTGGCAGCGCCCAAACACCACCGCTGTTTCCTCTCCATTTCTTCTTATGATTAATAAACCCATGAGGGCGTCAAGCCGCAACGATGATGTCACGCTGGGCCTACAAACCAAAAGAGTGAATTCCAGCAGGTAGGAGGCGGTGCGTAGGTCAGACTACTGACATAGCCGGTGGACCAGGGTGCTGCAAATTGATCTGCTCATCTCTAGTCACAATATCATGCGCTGCATTCCCAAAAAGAGTGATACGATCACTTCAGCTCCGATGGACGTTGGTTCTATCCGTACCGTCCATGATAAATACAGAGTGCCAGCTCTTAAGAAGCCGAGTGCCGGTGACAGCCTATAATAGATTTTCTCCAAACACGCGCGAGGATTTATGTTGCGCTCGCTTTGCACGGAGTCCTCTGCCGGCCTCTTTTACATTAAAAAGTAGAGAGGGAGGAAGAGTCGAAAAGAAAATGGGAATTGCTGCATACTTTTAAATCATGGATACCCCGTCCAATCTGAAGACCAAAGACGAGAACTCAATTAGCAATAAAACATGAAATGCTGTATGTGTCGTATCGGATTCAAATGAATAAATCCTCTTGATTGGAGCATCATTACCAGTTTTATACTCACAAGACCCGCATGCAACTTCCTCAGTCCATTTATCTCCTTTTTACGAGAGACATATATTATCCTAACAGAAAAAAAAAACTCCCTCACCACATGTCATTAATCTTTATATTGTGCTCTTGGTATAAGTGGATCTGTGTTCTAAAAAGCTTTGCTTAATAAAAAGAAAAGTCAGCCTGGCAAAAAAAAGTGAAGATTTTATTTTTTTTCCCTTTTTTTTTTTTTTCCTTTTTTTAAATTTAAACCCAAAAAAGTAAGTGAAGTAATAAATTAATAAATAATATATATAATAAATATCGCCCTATTCCACAAGTGTACAGCTCTTTTCCTTCATCCCCGACAGACTCTATCCCCCAATTCCATATTCGCCTCATGATTTGGCAATGATAATGTATATTTTATCCTGCCAATAACGCTCCATTGAATTTAATTAAATATATTTGCATTTTATTGATAAGAGAAAAATAAAATAAATAATATATATAATAAATATTGCCCTATTCCACAAGTGTACAGCTCTTTTCCTTCATCCCCCACAGACTCTATCCCCCAATTCCATATTCTCCTCATGATTTGGCAACGATAATGTATATTTTATTGTGCCATTAAAGCTCCATTGAATTTAATTAAATATATTTGCATTTTATTGATAAGAGAAATATAAAGTAAAAGTGAACAATTGTAAAAAAGTAAAAATAAAAAAGAAAAAAAGAAAAATCAATGCAAGTGTATCAGTATATACAGTATACAGGTCCTTCTCAAAAAATTAGCATATAGTGCAAAATTTCATTATTTTCCATAATGTAATGATTACAATTAAACTTTCATATATTTTAGATTCATTACACACCAACTGAAATTTGTCAGGTCTTTTATTGTTTTAATACTGATGATTTTGGCATACAACTCCTGATAACCCAAAAAACCTGTCTCAAAAAATTAACATATTTCAACCGTCCAATAAAATAAAAGTGTTTTTTAAAAACAAACAAAAAAACCATCAAATAATAAAGTTCAGTTATGCACTCAATACTTGGTCGGGAATCCTTTGGCAGAAATGACTGCTTCAATGCGGCGTGGCATGGAGGCAATCAGCCTGTGACACTGCTGAGGTGTTATGGAGGCCCAGGATGCTTCGATAGCGGCCTTAAGCTCATCCAGAGTGTTGGGTCTTGCGTCTCTCAACTTTCTCTTCACAATATCCCACAGATTCTCTATGGGGTTCAGGTAAGGAGAGTTGGCAGGCCAATTGAGCACAGTAATACCATGGTCAGTAAACCATTTACCAGTGGTTTTGGCACTGTGAGCAGGTGCCAGGTCGTGCTGAAAAATGAAATCTTCATCTCCATAAAGCATTTCAGCCGATGGAAGCATGAAGTGCTCCAAAATCTCCTGATAGCTAGCTGCATTGACCCTGCCCTTGATGAAACACAGTGGACCAACACCAGCAGCTGACATGGCACCCCACACCATCACTGACTGTGGGTACTTGACACTGGACTTCAGGCATTTTGGCATTTCCTTCTCCCCAGTCTTCCTCCAGACTCTGGCACCTTGATTTCCGAATGACATGCAAAATTTGCTTTCATCAGAAAAAAGTACTTGGGACCACTTAGCAACAGTCCAGTGCTGCTTCTCTGTAGCCCAGGTCAGGCGCTTCTGCCGCTGTTTATGGTTCAAAAGTGGCTTTATCTGGGAATGCGGCACCTGTAGCCCATTTCCTGCACACGCCTGTGCACGGTGGCTCTGGATGTTTCTACACCAGACTCAGTCCACTGCTTCCTCAGGTCCCCCAAGGTCTGGAATCGGTCCTTCTCCACAATCTTCCTCAGGGTCCGGTCACCTCTTCTCGTTGTACAGCGTTTTCTGCCACATTGTTTCCTTCCAACAGACTTCCCATTGAGGTGCCTTGATACAGCACTCTGGGAACAGCCTATTTGTTGAGAAATTTCTTTCTGGGTCTTACCCTCTTGCTTGAGGGTGTCAATGATGGCCTTCTTGACATCAGTAAGGTCGCTAGTCTTACCCATGATGGGGGTTTTGAGTAATGAACCAGGCAGGGAGTTTTTAAAAAGAATGAGAAAATCAGAGCATCTAGCCCAGCAAATAGTACAAAATTACACAGAATTTCTATTAAAGAAATAATATTTATTGAAAAGAAAAAGAATATACACATAAAAACATTCACAAAAATTGTAATACTATGAAGTATAGTGGTGGATAGAACAAAAATAAACCTGGAAACTATTAACAGGTGCACTAACAATACTGAACCCAATATTAGCCCAATGAGTGTGAACAAAAATTCCAGTAACAAAAAACCGCAATGCAGTAATGAATGGAATAAATGGGCATCAAAGAATATATATATGTGTGTGAATCCAGAACACAGACATTATGGCAACATGAGGGATAATGGTACAATACCAGGAAAGACTCTCTGCCTCCCTGCAGAAAATGCCATCTAAAGTAGAATGAAAAATCCGTGCTGTGCACTGGAAAATCACATAAATCACATAATAGGGGTGAGATTTAGAAGCGATCAGCACAGGAAGGAATGTTTCCTAACTGGAGCCATTTAAGATACGGGATCTAGTGCAGCCATGCTTACCCATGTGGGATAGTGAACCAGGTACGTGCCCCAACGCACGTTTCGCTATCTTGAGCTTCCTTGGGGGGCGATATGGAACAGAGTGCTGATGGGCTATATATAGCACGATGGCCAGGTGGGGATAATTCCCCATTCCAGGGTTGCGCATGTGGGCGCCGCCACATCGGCGGTATCTGCGCCGCTTCCGGCCCTCCGATGACGGTGGGGTCAAGGAAAAACTTCCTGTGATGTCAGTGACCCCACCGCCATCTTTGTGGAGGCCTTGGACGGAGCAGACCGCAAATGCCGCGCGCGCATGCGCAGTCGGAAGGGAACAAACACAATTGCTTAGTGATGGTAAGAAAGAAGGAGGATAAGAGGTTATATTAAAGAGATGAAACAGATTAAGTAATGTGGCGGACATGAAAGGGGTATAATGGGCCTAAATAACATAAAAAAACCATAATTCATGATGAATCAGCAACAAAAATTATTAAATAATGAGAAATAGTAAAGAAAATTATAAAAAATGAAATAATAACATATCATAATGAAAACCAATTAATCCATAATAATACAATAAAGAACGCATAAAAATAACAAGTGCAAAAAAATATATTAAAGCAAATATTCAAAACAAAAAATCAAAAAAATCACAAAAACAATCAAATTAAATTACCAAAAATACCAAAAATAAATAATAGTACAGTAAATAATAAGATCAATGTCCTTAATTGGCCGCCAGATGAATCATCAAGTATGACCAATATAGAGGTAATCCCAATGTCCTCATCATCCTTCCAGTGGTCTTCATTAAACATCCCCAACTGGACCCGTCATGGACACACAGTCAGATGCACAGTAAAGAAGTGTATTACATTATTTCTGTGAATATAACAACAATTAAGTTAAAAACAGCACAATAAAAACAAAGGAAAAAGGACGGCAAAACCCGAAACGTAGACTAGCAGACTGTTCATAGAAAGCATGCAAAGGAATGTTTCTCATTTAATCCCCTGGGGGTCATTGTGTCCAAAGTTGTGATCCATCGACACTCGAGCTGCGCCAGGGTGCGTTTAAGGTCACCACCCCTGATACCAGTGCGTACCCGGTCAATACCAGTAAATTTGAGACCGGTAGGGTTACATCTTGGTGCAGCCTGAAGTGTCGGGGAATTGTTTTTAAGGCTCAAATATCCACTACTCCTTTAGCAGCATTAATATCACGGATATGCTCCCTCACTCGTATCCGAAATTCACGTGAGGTTAATCCTACATAGTTAAGGCCACAAGGGCATGTAGCTAAGTATACAACAAAGCTTGTGCTGCAGGAAATATAGTGTCTGATCCGGTAGTTCCCACCTCCATCCACGTCCCCAAAAGAGAGAGCACGGCGGATGTTTTTGCATGCCAAGCACGATCCGCAAGGGTAGCATCCGTGTCTCTGTACACCAGCACCAAAATAGTCAGGAGGATTGGCCACATAGTGGCTTTTGACCAAAAGATCTTTTAAATTCGGTGACCTCCTGGCTGTTAAAAGAGGGCGGTCAGGTAGAATATCCCTCAAAATGGGGTCTGACCGAAGTATTGGCCAATGCTTAGATAAAATTTGCCTCATCATTGTCCACTTATTATTAAAGGTAGATATAAATCTTAAAGGTGGATTTGAGTCTCTTGATTTGCAACTGGTTCCCAATAAGAGGTTACGTGATGTGTTCTTTGCCCTTAAATAACCTCGTTTAATAGTTCTTCTGCTATAGCCTCGGTCATGGAACCGCTGTGTAAGGTCCCTAGACTGCCCCTCAAAGAACTCATCGGTCGCACAAATGCGTTTCATCCTCAAAAATTGGCCAGTAGGAATGGCCGAATGGTGGCTGATGTATGTGCAGAGGATGCATGTAGCAATGCATTAACAGATGTCTCCTTACGGAAGACATCCGTCAGCACCGCACCATTCTCTGCAATGATAATTTTGATGTCTAGAAAGTCTATGTTAGTCCGTGACAATTGATATGTTAATTTGATGTTTAAATTGTTTTCGTTAAGTGCCCCGATGAATTCATGAAGGGCAGGCTCAGGACCCTGCCAGATAAACAGAATATCGTCAATATATCTGTACCAACCAATGACACGCGAGGAGGCGGCATGTGCGCTGCCGCCAAAAACCTCCCTCTCCCAGTATCCCAGAAAAAGGTTGGCATACGAGGGCGCACACACCGCCCCCATCGCGGTCCCCCGCCTCTGTACATAGAATCTGTCTTTGAAGGTGAAAAAGTTATGATTGAGAATGAATTCCAGCAGCTCCATGACCAGGGCACGCAGAGGGGAATCAAGATCTCCCATGTCCAGAAAAAATGGTGTTGCTCTCAATCTGTCATCATGATTGATGCTGGTGTACAGAGACTCGACATCCGCCGTAACCAGCAACATATCTGGTTCTAAAGTAAGTCCGTCTATCTTCCTCAGGACGTCCGTCGTGTCCCTGACATAGGAGGGCAGTGTCTCCACAATGGGGTGCAGATAGTACTCAATAAATTTACAAATTGGATACACAGCCCACCCATGCCAGAGACAATCTGACGCCCCGGGGGTTCTATAAGGTCCTTGTGGACCTTTGGTAACAGGTAGAAGGTGGGAACCACCGGACACGGCACAGTTAAACCCTCAAAAACCTTTTTAGGGATTATGCCCAAATTAAAGGCTTCCTCCAATATAAGTGATAACTCCCTCGAGAAGGTATGTACAGGGTTGTTAGGAAGGAGAGTATAGGCTTCTCTGTCTCGAAGCTGCCTCAGAGCCTCCCTCTCATACTTCTCCACCGGCCAAACCACCACGTTCCCCCCCTTATCAGCCGGTTTAATAGCTACATCATGTAGAGATCTTATTTGCTTAAGTGCTTCTCTCTGCGCGCGGGTAAGATTGTCACCCCTCCATTGATCGGGGATTTTTTTGAATTCCTCCAAGACCAATCAGTTGAAAATTTCAACTTGTGGGCATAAGGAGAAGGGGGGGAAGGTGGTGGATCTGGGGAAGATGGAAGCAGGAAAGGTGCCTGTCACACCAGACAAGCTCTCCCTCTCCAATTCCTCCAAAATGGATAACACCTCATGTTCATCAACTGTCTGAGAATCATCACTTCTTGGTGGTTTGAAATGTAACTTACGAAGAATTACCTTTCTTAGAAACAGTTGAAGATCCTTCATGGCTGGAAAAAATTCAAATCTGTTAGTGGGAACAAAAGTTAACCCCAGACCCAGCACCTCCAACTGAGTTTGTGTAAGTACATGACTAGACAGGTTAATTACCTCCAGATTGTTAGTTTTGGATTTCTTATCCTTTCGCTGAGGAGGAGTTGTCTTACGTTTCGTATATGCTCTATGTCTCTGTGTGACAAACCTATTTGGACCAGTGAATTCTTGTTGTGTCATGGTTGATTGACTACCATGAGCTGATTCATCATCCATTGAAGACATGGATGAAAAGGAATTCCTATGCATCGGAGGTACAGAGCCAGTAGGTCCCTTCTTCCTCCTCCATTTGTACACATAGTTGGTTTTAAAATCAGAGACATCACGCTGATATTTTTTGGACTTGGAGGCCACAATTTCCTTTTCCCATTTTGAGAATTCTGTTTCCAGATCTTTATTAAATGTAACTTTGGCTTCATTAGTCATCCTATCAAAAACCTGAGCCTGAATGGTATTAATATCAGTCTCAATGGTTTGTAGCATTGTTGTATTAGACTTAATTAATAATTCCATGAAGCCTTTGGAACAGGTGGATGCCAAACACTCCCACTCCTGTTTGAATAATTCATCCTCTACATTAAATGATGGAAACACTTGGACTCTCAGTCCTCTTGGGATTAATCCCTTCATAATATATCGTTCTAGGAATGCCTTGTTCCACCACAGACGGGTTCTTTTATTATATAAATATTTGAGTTTTGTAGCTAAATCATCCGTTTCCTTTGCATTTAAAACCACAGTTTGTTCATCACCAAAAACTTCATCTAATTTGTGCAGCCACGTCTTTTCACGGGCTTTTAAATCCATTTGTTCAGGTAGTTTGGCTGTGAAAATACACAGAATTATGAATAAATTACTTAAACCCAAACCATGGGTGACATATTTAAACATGGTTCCAATCAGGAACAGGCAACTCTTCTACATGGTTAAATAGAATGAGAAAATCAGAGCATCTAGCCCAGCAAATAGTACAAAATTACACAGAATTTCTATTAAAGAAATAATATTTATTGAAAAGAAAAAGAATATACACATAAAAACATTCACAAAAATTGTAATACTATGAAGTATAGTGGTGGACAGAACAAAAATAAACCTGGAAACTATTAACAGGTGCACTAACAATACTGACCCCAATATTAGCCCAATGAGTGTGAACAAAAATTCCAGTAACAAAAAACCGCAATGCAGTAATGAATGGAATAAATGGGCATCAAAGAATATATATAGGTGTGTGAATCCAGAACACAGACATTATGGCAACATGAGGGATAATGGTACAATACCAGGAAAGACTCTCTGCCTCCCTGCAGAAAATGCCATCTAAAGTAGAATAAAAAATCTGTGCCATGCACTGGAAAATCACATAAATCACATAATAGGGGTGAGATTTAGAAGCGATCAGCACAGGAAGGAATGTTTCCTAACTGGAGCCATTTAAGATACGGGATCTAGTGCAGCCATGCTTATCCATGTGGGATAGTGAACCAGGTACGTGCCCCAACGCACGTTTCGCTATCTTGAGCTTCCTCGGGGGGCGATATGGAACAGAGTGCTGATGGGCTATATATAGCACGATGGCCAGGTGGGATAATTCCCCATTCCAGGGTTGCGCATGTGGGCGCCGTCACATCGGCGGTATCTGCGCCGCTTCCGGCCCTCCGATGACGGTGGGGTCAAGGAAAAACTTCCTGTGACGTCAGTGACCCCACCGCCATCTTTGTGGAGGCCTTGGATGGAGCAGACCGCAAATGCCGCCTCAGGAATCTTTTGCATGTGTTTAGAGTTAATTAGTTGATTCAGAAGATTAGGGTAATAGGTCGTTTAGAGAACCTTTTATTGATATGCTAATTTTTTGAGACAGGTTTTTTGGGTTATCAGGAGTTGTATGCCAAAATCATCAGTATTAAAACAATAAAAGACCTGACAAATTTCAGTTGGTGTGTAATGAATCTAAAATACATGAAAGTTTAATTGTAATCATTACATTATGGAAAATAATGACATTTAGCACTATATGCTAATTTTTTGAGAAGGACCTGTATATGTATGTATATATACTTTACATATATAAATATATATTTATGTATATAGTTATCTATCTATTTATATATATATATATATGCAGTTTAATGATAGAAAAATGATTGAAATAAAATAATAAAAGCCCAAATTGGAAACAGTTAAAATATTATACAACAATAATAAAATAATATTGTATTTTTAATTTTTTTAAAATAAAAAAAAGCTTTTTAAAGACTTACAGATGGACATATACATGGATATGTGATAGATATATGATGGAGTGAGATGTGAGATACTGTAGATTGAACTATCACCGTAGATAGCAACGATGTTAATCAGAAAATGGAGGGTTAAAATGTAATATATTTACAGTATATAGAATAAGTGACGTATTTATTATCATCTTTTAGTTTTTGTTGCTCTAAAAAAATACCCAGAAGAGGCAGAAACATAAAATATATTCAATGACTAAAAGTGACATAAACAATTTAAAAAGTAAGTTTCTTGTAAACACTTCTTAAAAAAAAAAGAAATTAAAATAAAAAAAAATTCCCTTCCGGAAGATCCTCATCAAAACCTCCAATGTCAAAATATCACATTATGCATCTCGGGAAAAGTGAACAAATTTCTAAATACCCATGAAGAAACTCCAGAGAGCCCGGCATTAATTGTTTAGTGAAAGCTCCCCGAGGCCCACCAGGAGGAACATTTAATGCATAAAAAAAGAATTTTACAGAGATCCCTGTAAACAAGGAGCATGGACCATCTTAAAAATTCTCCTGCATGTCACGCTCAGAACGGTCCCCTGCTATGTTTTACTCAAAAACAAAAACCCAGCAAAACAGCACCACGGCCCGAGCTCACAACACGGCGCCACTGCGGAAGACTCTTCTGGTTATTTCCATAGGAAGATGATCTATCTGTGGGCAAAGGAACAAATAGGAGTGTGATAAATGTATCTCCTGCTAAATATGAAAAAACGGAAGACATGAACTAGTTAGGGATAGAAGGATGATAGAGAGAAAGATAATACATAGATAATAGATAGATAACAGATAGATAATAAATAGATAGATAATAGATAAAATAATAAATAGATAGATAATAGATAGAAAAAGATAGATAATAATAATTAAAAATTGAAAAAATAGATAAAATTAAATAAAATTTTAAAGATAAAGAAGATGAATATAGATAGAAAAATAATTGAAGATGGAAGATTGATCTCACTTCTATCATATCTGATCTGTCTCCTCTTCCCAAAAATCTTCTATCTATCTTTAAAACTATCATCTATTCTATTATCTATC
>JARQOD010000005.1:9823945-9856371 GCA_033576555.1 Oophaga sylvatica | reverse complement strand
AGACACAGGTTAGATATTAGAAAAAACTTTTTGACATTGAGGGAACAGGCTGCCACGAGAGGTGGAGATTTCTCCTTCAATGGAAGTATTCAAACAGAGGTTGGACAGACCTCTGTCTGGGATGATTTAGTGAATCCTGCATAGAGCAGGTGGTTGGACTAGATGACCCAGGAGTTCCCTTCCAACTCTACCATTCTTTGATTCTATGATTTTATGATTCAAAGGTGGGGACGGCACTCCGAGAAAAATAGTGGTGGCTGGGGACTGAGTACCGAGGGATGGCTGCTGCCACGAGTTTGTGGAAAGTCTCAGTGTCTACAAGCCTAAATGGCAAAATTTCCAGGGAACGCAGTTTGGAAATGTGCCTGTTTAGTGTTTGGGCCTGTGGATGAGTGGCTTGGTATTGGCGTTTGTGTTCAAAGGCCTGGGTTAGGGAAAGCTGAACACTGTGCTGCGACAAATAATTGGACGTGACTGCTTATTGTGCTTACGAATGTGCAACGACAGGTGCAGGGCAGGAGGCATAAGCGACTGCATCCTGGACAGGGGATTGGCAAGCACATAACACAGGGGAAGAGGCAGTGGTATTGAGCATTGGTGTTGTGTTCAAAGGCCTGGGGTAGGGAAGCTGAATAGTTCGCTGGGACAAATAATTGGACATGGTTGCTTATTGTGCTTGCGAATGTGCAACGACAGGTGCAGGACAGGAGGCATACGCGACAGCGTCCTGGACCGGGGATTGGCAAGCACATAACACAGGGGAAGAGGCAGTGGTATTGAGCATTGGTGTTTGCGTTCAAAGGCCTGGGGTAGGGAAAGCTGAACGCTGCACTGGGACAAATAATTGGACTTGGTTGCTTATTGTGCTTGCGAATGTGCAACGACAGGTGCAGGGCAGGAAGCATCCGTGACTTTGTCCGGGACAGGGAATTGGCAAGCACATAACACAGGGGAAGAGGCAGTGGTATCATTCACAGACACTGATTGTGGACCCAGGCGTTCGACCCACCTATTCGGATGCTTTGATTATATGTGCCTAAGTATGCTAGTAGTGGTCTGGTTGGTAATAGTCAGACCCCTGCTGATCTTGGTATGGTATCAGTTGCAAATGATCATTCTTTTATAATCCCCACTTGCTTTAAAAAAGTTCCAGACTGGGGAACACCTAAATTTTGGCCTGGGAACTTACCGAGTGTGAACACTCTGGTGAACAGTTGTCTGCCTTCTCCCTCTGGCCATCACCCTGCCTCTTCCTGCCTGTTGTGGTGCTTCCCCTCTGTGCTGCTGTCCTCGCTCTGCATGGTGCCTACCCCGTTGGATCAATGACTTCATCGCCCACCATTTTGTCTTCCACTTCTGCACTCTGGTCCTCCTCTCTTGTTGACTTAACAACATCTCTTGTTAGCAACTGTGTCTCATCATCATCTATTTCTTGAGACACTAATTGCCCAACGTTGTCTTCTTCTGACCATGGCTGCTCAAATATTTGGGCATCACTACATACGATCTCATGTCCCTCTTGAAATGTACAGTGCGAGAGGCCAGAATCAATGAATGGAAATGTAAAGAACTCCTCGGAGTGTCTGAGTGTGGGATCACTTGTCTCTTGGGACTCACTATAGTGGCAGGAAGGAGGATCAGGGTGAGGATTATGTAGACCAGACTCTTGGCTAGTGAGACTGAACCGTGTGGAAGACAGGGTGGAAGACAGGGTGGAAACATACTGGAAACATTATCTGACATCCCCCGAGACAGAGCGAGATCCTAGACGAATGTAGGTGAGAAGTGACCGAAAGGCAGAGTGGTCAATTGGAGATGGATCCAGTAAAAGTACACCTAGCAGTATGATCCAAAGTTTATAACTCCAAGAAGTAATGGGCCAAGACCGGACTGAATATGTGAGACGAAGAGATTGCCCTAGGCAGGAGTTCCATAGTGTCAGTGATAGAGAAGATAAATATTGGCGAAAAAGTTCCCTAGAGAGGAAAGAAGGCAAGGAATATAGGATTCTTGCTAACTGGACTGCAATACTGAACTGTGTTGTGGTGAAGTAGAGAGGAATGGTGAAGATAGAGGACAAGAAGGTAAAGAGAAAGAAATTGAAATTGTGTGTGGAAAATGCTCCATTTTGTTAAGGAAACGTTCATTAAGTTGTGTACCAGCTACTTGATGTATATAATCCCCCTATAACAGCAGTCTGGATGTGTAGTCTGGAGCCCCCTATAACAGCAGTCTGGATGTGTAGTCTGGAGCTCAACCAGGGGCAGACACACTGCATGTGCAGCCAGTGCACCTGCACCAGGTCCCAGAGGCTCCGGGGGGCCCCTGGCCAGATTGCCCTCATGTGCGGCGGGCTGGGAGAGATCCCTGCCTACAAGAGAAAATGGCAGCGGAGCTGCAGTGATCCATCCTGCTTTCTGACCGCACTTCCTGTCTCTCACAGCAGTCAGCGGTGCAGCTGGATGACATCATCATTCAGCAAAGCTGCTGTTCCAGGGAGAGGAAGCTGCCAATGAAGGTGATGCTGCAGCTGCGGGGGAGCGTGCGGAGAGGTGAGAGGTGCTGTGTGTGTGTTGGTGTGTGTTGTTGTGTGTGTGTGTTGGTGTGTGTGTTGGTGTGTGTGTGTTGTGGTGTGTGTGTTTGTGTGTGTATGTAGATGAGTGGTGGTGTGTGTGTAGATGAGTGGTGGTGTGTACGTGCTTGAGTGCATAGCACTGTGGGGGAACATGCAGAGAGGTGAATGGTGCTGTGTGTGTAGGTGGAGGAGAGGGAATGATGGGTGATTGCGGAGAAGGCAATGATGGGGGTGATGGAGAGGGCAATGATGGGGTGGGGGGGAGAAAGCAATAATGGAGGTGGTGGAAAGGACAATGATGGGGCTGTGGGGGAGGAGGAAATGATGGAGGTGGTGGAATGGGCAATGATGGTGGTGGGAGAAGGCAATGATGGAGGTGGTGGAAAGGACAATGATGTTGGTGGTCGAAAGTGCAATAATGGGGTGGTGGGGAGGAGGAAATGATGGAGGTGGTGGAATGAGCACTGACTGGGTGGTGGAGGAAAAGGTAATGATGGAGGTGGTGGAATAGGTAATGATGGGGGTGGTGGAGGAGAAGGCAATGATAGCAGTGGAAAGGACAATAATGGTGGTTGCGACGGAGGCAATGATGGAGGTGGTGGGAAGAAGGCAACGATGGGTGATGGAGGAGAATGCAATGGTGGGGGTGGTGGGGAGAGGGCAATGATGGAGTGGTGGGAGGAGAAAGCAGTGATGGAGGTGGTGGAAAGGACAATGATGGGGGTGATAGGGGAGAATGCAATGATGGAGGTGGTGGAATGGGCAATGATAGTCGTGGTGGAAAGGGCAATAATGAGGGTGGTGGGGAGGAGGAAATGATGGAGGTGGTGAAATGGGCAATAATGTGGATGGTGGGGGAAAAGGCAATGATGGTGGTAGTGGAAAGGACAATGATGGTGGAAAGGGCAATGATGGTGTAGTGGGGAGAAAGCAATGATGGAGGTGGTGTAATGGGCAATGATGGGGTGGTGGGGAAAAGGCAATGATGGTGGTGGTGGAAAGGACAATGATGGTCGTGGTGGAAAGGGCAATAATGAGGGTGGTGGGGAGGAGGAAATGATGGAGGTGGTGGAAAGGACTGTGATGGGGTAGTGGGGAGAAAGCAATGATGGAGGTGGTGGAATAGGCAATGATTGGGGTGGTGGGGAAAAGGCAATGATGGTGGTGTTGGAAAGGACAATGATGGTCGTGGTGGAAAGAACAATAATGAGGGTGGTGGGGGAGGAGGAAATGATAGCGGTGGTGAAATGGGCAATAATGGGGGTATTGGGGAAAAAGGCAATGATGGTGGTAGTGGAAAGGACAATGATGATGGAAAGGGCAATGATGGGGGTGATAGGGGAGGAGGAAATGATGAAGGTGGTGGAATGGACAATGATGGGGTTGGTGGGGGAGAAGGCAAGGATGGAGGGGGTGTAATGGGCAATGATGGGGTGGTTGGGAGAAAGCAATGATAGATGTGGTGGAAAGGGCAATGATGGGGTGCTGGAGAAGGCAATGATGGGGTGGGGTAGAGAAAAATTATGGGATGCAGGGAGAGGAGGACAATGAGGGGTGTGGGGTAATTGGGAAGGGAGGAAGGACGATTTATAATGGATTTAGGAACAGGGGGAGGTGGAGGAAGATGTTTATCACTTATTATGTTTAACCCCTTAACGACCGCCGATACGCCTTTTAATGGCAGTCATTAAGGGTACTGTGGAAAAAGCCTATAGCGCCCCCCAGAGTCGGATTTTCTCCGGGGTCTCGGCTACCGGGGGTAGCCGAGACCCCAGAGAACATGATTCGGGTTGGTAAAAACCGACCCCGCTTTTGCGATCGCCGTTACTAACCCTATAACGGCATTCGCAAAAAAAACCATTTTATCTTTAATTTCTCTCTCTCTGATGTGATCGCACATCAGAGGGGAGAGAAATGGGGTCCCCGGGACCCCCGATCAGCCCCCCGTGCCTCCCGGTGTCCCCCCAGGCCTCCCATGTCTCCTGCAGTCGCCTGCGTCTTTTTCCAGTAAAGAAAATGGCGGGAGCCTGCGCAGTGCGCCCGCCGAGCCGGATTTTCCCCGGGTCTCGGCTACCAGGGGTAGCCGAGACCCCAGAGAACATAATTATGGTCCCCCCAGTCCCCTCGCTTTTGCGATCGCCGTTATTAACCCTATAACGGTGATCGCAAAAGAAAAAAAAAAAGACGCGATTCTGCAAGCATTTTCTCTCCCCTCTGATGTGATCGCACATCAGAGGGAGAGAAATAGGGTCCCCAGGACCCCCGATTCCCCCCAGTACCTCAAGGTGTTCCCCCATGGCCCCTCTGCGCTCCTGCAGCTTCCCCTGTCCTCCGATCCGTCCTCTTCATCCTGTAAAAAAAAAATGGCGGGCGCATGCGCAGTGCGCCCGCCGAATCTGCCTAACGGCAGATTCAAAAAATTAATGATTCCATTCATTCTCTAAAACAGTGTTTCTCAACTCCAGTCCCCAGGACCCACCAAACAGGTCATGTTTTCAGGATTTCCTTAGTATTGCACAGGTGATAATTTTATCACCTGCTCAAGCATTAATTCCATCACCTGTGCAATACTAAGGAAATCCTGAAAACATGACCTGTTGGTGGGTCCTGAGGACTGGAGTTGAGAAACACTGCTCTAAAAGTACATTTTGATCACTGTGATAAACTAGGGTTAGGCTGTTTTCATACTGAGTTAAGGAAGTCCGTTAGACGGACTGCGTTACACAGCGGTATAACGCGGTGTAACGCAGTCCGTTAACGCTGCCATTCACCCCCATTTGAGGGCGCATCGCGACGCATGCCATAAAGCGGCATGCGTTCGCGACGTGCCATCATTCAGTGACGGAGCCTCGGACATGGGCTGCAGCGCCTGGGTTCCGTCACCTCTAGCGCAGATGAATCATCTGCTGATTCCTCTGCGCTAGCGGGTATAGCATAACGCTATGCTAACGATTGCGTTATGCTATACCGTTACCAGCCCGTCAACGCTATGTGTCCAGCTCACCCCAAACCTTCTCGATTGGGTTCAGGTCTGGTGACTGTGGAGGCCAGGTCATCTGGCGTAGCACCCCAACACTCTCCTTCTTGGTCAAATAGCCCTTACACAGCCTGGTGGTGTGTTTGGGGTCATTGTCCTGTTGAAAAATAAATGATGGTCCAACTAAACGCAAACCGGATGGAATAGCATGCTGCTGCAAGATGCTGTGGTAGCCATGCTGGTTCACTATGCCTTCAATTCTGAATAAATCCCCAACAGTGTCACCAGCAAAGCACCCCCACACCATCACACCACCTCCTCCATGCTTCACGGTGGGAACCAGGCATGTAGAGTCCATCCGTTCACCTTTTCTGCGTGCAAAGCAGTAATCAAAACAAAAGGTGGCTACTTTGAAAAATCTAGAATATAAGACATATTTTCAGTAGTTTCACACTTTTTTGTAAAGTGTAATGTATAATTCCACGTGTGTTAATTCATAGTTTTGATGCCTTCAGTGTGATTCTACAATTTTCATAGTCATGAAAATACAGAAAAATCATTGAATGAGAAGGTGTGTCCAAACTTTTAGTCTGTACTGTATATTTATATATATGTAGTTTCATTGCCATAAAAGGAGGGGGGTCCAGACACATTTCTTGCACCGGGGCCCCAAGCTGTCAGTGTCCGCCCCTGAGCCCAACTATAACAGCAGTCTGGATGTGTAGTCTGGAGCCCCCTATAACATCAGTCTGGATGTGTAGTCTGGAGCCCCCCTATAACAGCAGTCTGGATGTGTAATCTGGAGCTCCCCTATAACAGCAGTGTGGATGTGTAGTCTGGAGCCCCCCTATAACATTAGTCTGAATGTGTAATCTGGAGCCTCCTATAACAGCAGTCTGGATGTGTAGTCTGGAGCCCCCTATAACATTAGTCTGGATGTGTAGTCTGGAGATCCCCTATAAAAGCAGGCTGGATGTGTAGTCTGGAGCCCCCCTATAACAGCAGTCTGGATGTGCAATTTTAGAATGACTTAGATTATTTTATTCTATTTTATTTTATATTTTGTTTCTTTATCAGATTGTTTATATGATTTATTATGTATTCAAAGTCCTTTTGAAAGTAAACCTAAAGAAGAAAACTAGAAAAAAAAAGACTCCTTTGATGCAAATATCGTCACGTCTGCCTTGTCGAGTCGCTGATTGCTGACGGTCGAAAGAGTTAACAGAATGAACCACACAGACTAAATTGTATAGCAATCAAAGAAAACCAAAGTGTTTATAGCAGAGAACCATCTTCTGGTATTTGGGTCTGTGTCAAGCCACGGAAGTGGAAAATTAGAGCCATATTGAAGAAAGAAATGAACCATATCTAATATATCCCCGGCAATAAAATGGTTTCACTAGGACTGTAAAGCTCAGGCTTATATTAGAAGAAAGAAAATCAGCCTATATGTCAATTCCACATCATAGGACATGAAGTGTCCGCAAAAATTTATATTACTATTTAAAAGTGTTTCATTCTCCTGTTTTATTGTGATTGGATGTGCCCTTTTCTGTAGCTTTTGACTGGTATGAAAATGATTTGAACTTGTTTTTTTAGCATTTATTTTACATCTATTACCTGTTCTATTACTTTTTATTATTTTATTGTGCTTGTGTAGAGGATTTTTGCACAGTTTTCATTATAATGTTACATTAAGCCAATTTATTTGTGTATTATAGCCTGCATAATTGCACCTTTCCCCGGAACAATTTACTTTTCATTATCTAACAAATCAACGGCGCTCTATCCCGAAAAAAAAAAATACAAAAAAAATAAAATATATAAAATGTTGGTAAATGAGAAAGCAAGTGGAAAGTTTTCCGGAACATGGTCGTTGGTTAATTAATTTAGAATTAAAATGGTTTTGTCATTTTGTGGATTTTTGGTTGATTCTTGTTAAGGACTAACCACCAGTCTCATGATCTAAGTTGCGGGAACATTTCTACGATATTCCATGACTGTCCAATTGGTCAGGATACGGTAGTAAATACATCATTGCTGATTAGAACAAGGTAGAAATCAGGCTATTTTGACTCAGCGATGGTTTATCTGGAAGCTTCATGCTCAGTCCATAATTATACTCAACTGCTCAAAAATGACTAGTAGAGGAGAAAAAAAATACAAAGTTTCAGAATGCTTTCCTAGCACAACTGCAATTTTTTTTAGTAGTGGGACCTGAAATGATCTTTAATGAGACTGTTACACACCTGTCAATTACATCATCTCCCTTCAGGGCCACCATCAGGGCATTTTATGCCCTTCCTTCTTGATTGCTGCCCAATGAGCAGAAGGAAAGAGGGAGGGCCTAGTCTTGTGCTTCAGCTCACCGGGCCCCAGGGTATAATGTACTATGAGCTGTTGTTCCGCCTACGGCAGCTCGGTGTTGAGAGGTTTTCTGTCAATACAGAATGTCTGCGCAGCTCCAGGGCTCGCTCCGCCTCGTCTGTGATGCACTAATGATGGCGCGTGCGCTACTCACCAAAAGGACAGCTGCGCCTACAGGGGGTCATCTAAGAGGTAAGTATGAAATGATTTTTAAAAAATAAAATTAATTAAAATGAGTAAGGGAAGGGGGCAGCAAATGAGCATGAATTGATACTGGGTGGTGGGGTACAGTGAATTATGAATTGAAACTGGGAGTGGGGAGGGACAACAAATCATGATTAATTGAAACTGAAGGTGGGGTGGGGACAGCAAATGGTGATGAATTCACAATGGAGGGTGGGGGCAGCAAATAATGATTAGTTGAGCTTGGGGAGGGGACAGCAAATGGTGATGAATTGAATTGAGATTGGGGTGGGGGAGAATAAATAATGAATTGAGATTTGGGGGCAACAAATGGTGATTTATTGAGACTGGGGGTGGTGACAGCAAATAGTGATGAATTGAGTATGGGGTGGGTGAGAACAAATAATGATGAATTGAGACTTAGGGATGGGGTATAGCAATTAATGATTAATTGAGACTTGGGGGACAGCAAATAGTGATGAATTGAGACTGAGGGATGGGGTACAGCAAATTATTATGAATTGAGACTGGGGTGGGGAACAGCAAATGTTGATGACTTGAGGGTGGAAGAGAGCAAATGATGAATTGAGGGGTGGTCCAGTTACTGTGCAGGGCAGCACTATGTCGCTTTTTTCTTTATCTGGCATAGTGTAGACGTTGGGGAAAAAGAGGCGAATGTGCTATAGAAGCGGTTCTCTACATAATTGTGTTCTTTTCTGCAGAGATGAGTCCTTCCTGGAAGAAGGGATGGTGTTGGATGAAGAAGAAAAGCGAAGATGATTACATTTAAGAGCCGGCACTTGTGAGTCAGTGTGTTAACCTGTACACTTACACTATGCTCTATATAGTATATATAGAGCTCTTGTTTTAGAATCATAGAATCAAAGAGTTGGAAGGGACCTCCTGGGCCATCTGGTCCAACCCCCTGCTCAAAGCAGGATTCACTAAATCATCCCAGACAGATGTCTGTCCAGCCTCTGTTTGAAGACTTCTATTGAAGGAGAACTCACCACCTCTCGTGGCAGCCTGTTCCACTCATTGATCGCCCTAACTGTCAAAAAGTTTTTTATAATATCTAATCTGTGTCTCCTCCCATTCAGTTTCATCCCATTGCTTCTAGTCTTCCTTTGTGCAAATGAGAATAAAGATGATCCTTCTACAATGTGATAGCCCTTGAGATATTTGTAGACAGCTATTAAGTCTCCTCTCAGTCTTCTCTTTTGCAAGCTAAACATTCCCAAATCCTGTAACCGTTCCTCATAGGACATGGTTTGCAGACCGGTCACCATTCTGGTCGCTCTTCTCTGAACTTGCTCCAGTTTGTTGATATCTTTTTTAAAATGTGGCGCCCAAAACTGGACACAGTATTCCAGATGAGGTCTGACCAAAGAGGAATAGAGGGCAATAATGAGTTCACGTGATCTAGACTGTATGCTTCTGTTAATACATCCTAGAATTGCATTTGCCTTTTTTGCTGCTGCATCACACTGTTGACTCATATTCAGTCTGTGATCTATTAGTATACCCAAGTCTTTTTCACATGTGCTGTTGATTAGCCCTATTCCTCCCATTCTGTATATACTTTTTTCATTTTTATTGCCCAGATGTAGTACTTTGCATTTTTCCCTGTTAAAAACCATTCTCTTAGTTCCTGCCCACTGCTCCAGTTTATTTATATCTTTTTGAATCCTCTCTCTCTCTCCTCTAGTATTAGCTACCCCTCCTAGCTTTGTGTCATCAGCAAATTTAATCAGTTTACCCTCAATTAGTTAATTTAAATAATTGATAAAGATGTTAAACAATACAGGGCCCAGGACAGAGCCCTGTGGTACCCCACTTGAGACATTCTTCCAACTGGATGTGCAGCCATTTACGACCACTCTTTGAGTCAGATCACTAAGCCAGTTATAAATCCAACTAACAGTTGCCTTGTCCATTCCATACTTAGTCATTTTTTCAATAAGAATTGTGTGAGATACTTTGTCAAATGCTTTGCTGAAGTTAAGATATACTATATCTACAGCATTTCCCTGATTCACCCAGTCAGTGATTCTGTCATAGAAGGAAATTAAGTTAGTCTGACATGACTTATTAGTTACAAACGCATGCTGACTCTATTTAATCACTTCATTCTTATCCAGGTACTTACATACGTGTTGTTTAATAATTTGTTCAAAGATCTTTCCTGGTAATAGAAGTCAGACTCACTGGCCTATAGCTGCGTTGGTCCACCTTCTTCCCCTTTTTGAAGATAGGAACATTTGCTCTTCTCCAGTCTTCAGGGACTTCCCCTGTTCTCCAAAGAATTTTCAAAGATTATGGAGAGTGGTTCAAAAATTTCTTCTGCTATCTCCTTCAGTTCTCTGGACTGTAATTCATCTGGACCTGGAGACTTGAATTCATTTAGGTTCGCTAAGTGTTTCCTCACTATCTTTCTGTTTATAGATATCCTGGATTCTTCTATTCCCTTAATAGGACAGTGAAGAACAGTTGATGTTACATTTCCTTTCTGAGAGAAAACAGATGCAAAATAGGAATTTAAAAGTTAGGCCTTCTCAACATCCTGTCTTATCATTTCATCATTTTCATCCTGTAAAAATCCTATAGAATCTTTGACTTTTCTTTTACTTTTGAAATATCCCAAAATCCTTTTTTATTTTTAATGTCACTGGTGATCATTGTATTACCTGTAACATATAAACTATATACACTGTGGTAATATGTGGTCTGGTCATAGTGTGGCGGTTTTTGTCCCTTGTATGTGGTATCTTTCTGTCACTATGTGGTGGTAATATATGGTCTGTTCATAGGTGGCGGTATTTGCCCCTTGTATGTGGTATTTTTTGATCACTATGTGGTGGTAAAATGTGGTCTGGTCATGGTGTGGTAGTATTTGTCCCTCTTATTTGATATTACTCAGTGACTATGTGATGATAATGTGGTCTGGTTATGTTGTTGTGCAATTTGTCCCTTGTATATGGCTTTATTCGGTGACTATGTGATGGCAATATGTGGTCTGGTCATGGTGCAATGGCATTTGTCCCTTGAATGTGGCATTATACGGTCACTATGTGGTGGTAATATGGGTCTGGTCAAGGTGCGACGGCATTTGTCCCTTGTATATGGTATTATAAATAATTTTTAAAAATGTATATGACACATTCCCTTAAAGAAAAATACATAAAAAATATACCTAAATAGAGTATTGAATATTTTAAGAAATGTTTAATAGGTTAAAGTAGCATAAGGCCCTGCCAAAAGATTCTACCTTGTCATGGTGGCGGCTGAAAAAATCTTTTGGCCAAAACAAAAGCTGCTGGTTATGCATGTGATATGAGTGATATGGTGTTCAATGGGAACTCTTAATGTTTGATTGGTGAGGATGTAGAGCAGAAGTAGAGTTTTTCCGTAAGTAGGCAGTGGGATTGTGGAAGGTACGTGGGTTGAAGGCTGAGCTGGGGTGGAGTCTGGGCGGAGTCTCAAGGGGGCCTCACAATTTTGCCAGTATGGGGCCTTGAAATTCCTGGTGGCAGCCCTGTCTCCCGAGACATATTTTAGGCACATTGACACACACCTGTAACTTGGGATTTAGACTCATACTCATTGTCTTGTTATTTAGACTATCTGGCTGTTAGAGGTCGGGTTCCCGCTTCTGCACAGGGGGAATCTCGAGCCATTCCCACTGCGGTCCCCCATCCGTCTCCGGCCGCAGTGGAGTCTCCTCAGCAGAGACGTCGGTCCCAGCGTCTTGCTCAGCCTAGTACTGTGCAGAGGTTTACTGCTGCCTCTCCAGGTTCTACTATTGTGGCCAGTACTGGTCAGAGGCAAGCAGACGTCTTTAGGTCTTTCTGACCGAAACGTTTGAGATACTACTAATAAACCTTTTAAGTTGAGTGCTTAAGCCTTTTTTCATATTAGTACCCGTGTGGAACCTAGACTTTAAAGCACCAGTTTCATTCAGGTTGTGCTCACGTTTTTTCATAGTCTTGGGACTAAGTCCTGCGTTTCCCCTTCTGAGCATGCCAGGGTAAGATCTCTCATTGGAGATCAGGGGTCACATGCTCAGGTACTGCAGCAGCTCCTATTGGTCTGCCAGGAAGGTCCTGAAACTACATGTGTTCTGAACAGTTTATCATTGGTCCTTTTCTGGCAGGCCCTGTAGTTGCTACTATAAAAGGGTTGTATGGCCATGCGCCCATGCGCTAGTATCAATTGCATTATGTGCTTTGCGCCAGTGTGATCATGCACGCATGTGGTTAGTGCTCGGCTGAAATAAGCCCCTAGAATACCGGCACCTCCGGTGAGGAGATTTGTGTGCACGTGGTTTGGGCTTGGCTGAAATAAGCCCCTAGAATACCGGCTTCTCCAGTTAGGAGATTGCTTGATTGCGTTGGTGTCTGCATGATCACGGACTGCTATCCGCACAGCAGTTATCTGTGTATCCCTGTGGAGTTAACAGGACACAGTACCTATCTCTGCGTCTCTACCTCAGCGACTCTGTGTTGTAACAGAGTTCACTTGTACCACCATATTGTGCCACAGTATTTATATTTGCGACTCTGTGAAGTAACAGAGTTTGGCTTTACCGCCATCTTACTAGCAGCAGGCTCTGCCTGCACGGTGGACCCGGGCTGCGAACGCACCCACTATTTATACTTATCTGGTGCGTTCCGCAGACCCTAACAGTGTACTAGCGCCAGGGTATGGCCAGTAAAATGGCGGACGACCAGCGTCTGCAGCGGTATATCCAGCAGCTGGAGGGTAGGTTGGCGACTCTAGAGCGCACAACCTCAGCCGTGGATGTTACCGCAGTCGCTGTTCAGGCTGCTAGTGTGGCTGCAGCCAGTTTGTCCTCTGCTACCCCTGCTCCAACTTTTTCCCGCCTCCCACTTCCAGATAAGTTTACTGGTGACAGTAAACAATGTCGGGGTTTCGTCAGTCAGTGCTCCATACATTTAGAGCTCCTGGCTGCACGTTTTCCCACGGAGCGGGCGAAAGTGGGTTTTATCATATCCCTTTTGTCGGGCAGGGCATTGGAGTGGGCAACGCCGTTGTGGGAGCGCGATGATCGTGTGGTGCAGAGTGCTCCTCTCTTCTTGGATACTCTGAGACAGGTCTTTTTAGGACCTCGTGTCACCCACGATACGGCTCTCCAACTGTTGGCAATCACCCAGGGTTCATCCATGGTCAGCCAGTTCGCCGTCCAATTTTGGACTCTGGTCTCTGAACTGGAGTGGCCAGATAAAGTCCTTATACCAGTGTACTGGAGGGGACTGGCAGACCATGTGAAGGACGCCTTGTCCACCAGGGAGATTCCCGCCACACTGGAGGAGCTCATTACCATATCTAAGGGGGTGCACGCATCACAGAAAGCAAAGCATCACGAAAGACAAGCATCGAGTAAACGGCAGTTATCCATGGCGAGGAATTAACATTCATCTTCTCTCTTCACACAGGTATGAACTGCATTCAGTGGAAGCAAACAGCTGAATGATAGAATCCCCACCTCTGCTATCTGTGTTGTATGCTGCACTATATATTAATGGTATGAACTGCATTCAGTGGAAGCAAACAGCTGAATGATAGAATCCCCACCTCTGCTATCTGTGTTGTATGCTGCACTATATATTAATGGTATGAACTGCATTCAGTGGAATCAAACAGCTGAATGATAGAATCCCCACCTCTGCTATCTGTGTTGTATGCTGCACTATATATTAATGGTATGAACTGCATTCAGTGGAAGCAAACAGCTGAATGATAGAATCCCCACCTCTGCTATCTGTGTTGTATGCTGCACTATATATTAATGGTATGAACTGCATTCAGTGGAAGCAAACAGCTGAATGATAGAATCCCCACCTCTGCTATCTGTGTTGTATGCTGCACTATATATTAATGGTATGAACTGCATTCAGTGGAAGCAAACAGCTGAATGATAGAATCCCCACCTCTGCTATCTGTGTTTGTATGCTGCACTATATATTAATGGTGTGCACTCCATACTTCTGCTTGCTGCCAAGCACTGCTTTACCATCTTGCAACATAGTTTAATGTGCCTGGTAATAATGCTTTGGAATAATTCATTTTTGCACTGTGTTTAAAATACTTACTGCTTTATATCCCGGTGACTGGGCCTCTCTAGATCCTATCAGGTGGAAGGTGGTAAAGCATATAGATGTTGCCAGGTTGCCTTTGATGATCTAACCACCCCCTGGTGTGCTGGCCCCAGCTGGCAAATTATCCCAAAACAGCTCCCACAATCCCACTTTCCTGACCCTGTAGTGTGGGCTATATATTTAGGAGTAGTCTAAGGGGCGCACGCAGTAAGGGGGCGCACGCATCACAGAAAGCAAAGCATCACGAAAGACAAGCATCGAGTAAACGGCAGTTATCCATGGCAGTTAATCAGGGCAGGAATCAGGTAGCCCACATTTTGCTTTCTTTTTCATTATGTTCTTTATCTCTATCCTCCTGTGTTCCCTTGCCATCCACATTCACTGCCCCATCCCCCCTCCATCACGACTCAAATACATCAGCCCCTCCATACTTCCCTCTCCCATGTACAGTTCCCATGCACTCCTCACCTTCCTGAGAAACCTCAGCCCATCTTGCCCAAACATATCACAGAAAAAACCTACTTACAACTCCAACAACTACCTGCTCTTTATCTTCCTACTCCTACTGATTTCAGGGGACATCTCCCCCAACCCTGGTCCATCCCCCAACCTCAATCCCTACCCTACCTCATATCGAAACCATAATAATCTTGTTAATATTACTTGCACTCCCTCATCTCCGTCTTTCAATTGTGCCCTCTGGAATCCACGGTCTGCATGCAACAAACTATCTTTCCTGCACAACTACTTTCTGAACAACTCTCTTCATCTGTTGGCCCTCACTGAAACCTGGATTCAGGATTCTGACACGGTCTCCCCTGCTGCCATTTCCTATGTGGCTGTTGTGAATGGGCTTGAGATGAGTTCTGAGCAGAGGCTCCCTCTGGTGGTTACAAGCAGTGCTGGTCTGTCCAGTGAAGATTGTGAGGATTGGGAATCAGATGTTACTGACTGGTCTTATATAAGGGAGTCACCTTCCCATCAGGGTTGCCGGTGATCAATTGTTCGGTCTCAATCCTTGAATCCTGTTTCCCTTGTAGCCTGCTGTGTCGTGTCTGCATCTCCTGCTATCAGATAAGACATTTTCTTCTTTTGTTTTTGTGCTAGATTTTTGCATTTTGTCCTGCACTTCTGTGGGGCCTTCAGGGTCCCCTCTGGGGCTTTTGCCCTCTCAGTTTAGTTCAGCCACTGATGTTTGTACTTTTGCTTTTTCCAGTTTTTTCAGTGGCTGCTGTTTTGATTTTGTTACACCAGAGAACTAATTTAGGTGGTAGAGGTCGTGTGATCTCAGGTGTTTTTGAAATTAGTAGAGTTGGTGCTTTTCAGGGTTTTCTGGGATTGCAGTAAGTACCCTTCCTATCCTTTTCTATTTAGTTAGTTTGGGCCCCAGCGCTTGCTCATACTATTTTCTTTCTGTGTCAGTATTTCTTCTTGTCTAACCGCCATTACATGTTTGGGGGCTTTCTATTATCTTTGGGGTTCTGCTCCGGGGCAGATAGCTTTCCTATTTCTATCTTTAGGTGTAATTAGTTTCTCAGGCTGTGACGAGGCGTCTAGGACCAACGTAGGAACGCTCCACGGCTGCCTCTAGTTGTGGTGGTTAGTCAGGGTACTGCAATCTCATAGATTCCAACTGCTCTGGTGTATTGCCTTTTTACCTGCACTCCTCAGCTACCAAATCATAACAGGTGGCTTACAGTTCTCCCATTCCCCGAGACCCACAAACAGACATGGTGGTGGAGTTGGCATACTCCTGTCCCCACAATGCACTTTCCAGGTCATCCCCCCAATTCCATCACTCTCATTCCTTTCTTTTGAGGTCCACACATCAGGCTCTTCCATCCCCTCTCCCTCAGAGAAGCGGTCATATATCGGCCCCCAGGCTCATCCACCCAGTTCCTTGACCACTTCTCAGCCTGGCTGCCGCACTTCATGTCCTCAGAACTACCAACCCTTATCCTTGGAGACTTCAACATCCCCATTAACAGTCCTACTTCCACATCTGCATCTCAGCTTCTAGCACTAACCACTTCTCTAGGCCTCTCACAGCTTTCAACCTCTGAGACACACAAGGATGGCAACACCCTTGACCTGGTCTTTGTCCGCCTCTGTTCAATCTCCCACCTAAATAACTCACCGCTTCCACTCTCTGACCACAACATTCTCTCCTTCACGCTCACAAATCCTCCACCACCCCAGCGAACTCCTACCTACCACACATTCAGAAATCTACAAGCCATTAACCCTCAGACACTTTCAGACTCCCTACACTCTTCGCTGTCCCCAATCTCCTCTTTTTCTTGTCCTAATCTGGCTGTTCATCACTACAATGACACTCTTAGAAGCACCCTTGACCAAGTAGCACCGCTCACCCTCAGAACTTCCAAACACACAGTAAAACAGCCCTAGCTCACATCGCAAACTCATCTTCTCCAGCGATGCTCTAGGAGTGCTGAACGCCTATAGAGAAAAACCCGCACACCAGAAGACTTCATCCACTTTAAATTCATGTTAAGAACTTATAATGCAGCCCTTCACCTCGCTAAACAGACCTACTTCACCACCCTGATCTCCTCACTAGCCAACAACCCCAAGAAACTTTTTGACACTTTTCACTCCCTCCTCAGGCCAAAAGCACAAGCCCCTATCACTGACATTTGTGCTAACGACCTGGCTTCCCACTTTATAGAAAAAATAGATACTATCCGTCAGGAAATCTGCTCTCAACCACCAAGTGCTGTGACTCCCATCCCTCCCTGCATTTCCCCTGGCTCACTTTCCACATTTGATCCCATCACAGAAGAAGAAGTCTCCAGACTCCTCTCTTCCTCTCGTCCGACTACATGCACTACCGACCCCATCCCCTCACATCTCCTCCAGTCTCTCTCTCCTGTTGTCACAACTCACCTAACTACAATCTTCAATCTCTCACTCTCCTCTGCCATTTTCCCATCCTCCTTCAAACACTCCATCATTACTCCACTACTAAAGAAACCCGCTCTTGACCCTTCCTGCACAAACAACTACAGACCGGTCTCCAATCTCCCCTTCATCTCTAAACTTTTGGAGCGCCTAGTCTACTCCCGCCTCACCCGTTACCTCTCCACTCACTCCCTCCTAGACCCTTCACAGTCCGGCTTCCGACCCCTACATTCGACTGAAACTGCACTCATCAAAGTGACCAATGACCTTCTGACAGCAAAACGTAACGGCGACCACTCTCTGCTCATTCTACTCGACCTTTCTGCAGCTTTCAACACGGTTGACCACCGTCTCCTACTGTCTAGGCTCCAGTCACTAGGTATTAAGGACACTGTTCTCTCCTGGTTCTCCTCCTATCTTTCTGACCGCTCCTTCAGTGTTTCGTTCTCTGGCTCCACTTCATCTCCTCTTCCTCTCATTGTCGGTGTACCCCAGGGCTCAGTCCTTGGCCCCCTTCTCTTCTCTCTCTACACCGCCCCAATTGGACAGACCATCAGCAGATTTGGCTTTCAGTACCATCTTTATGCTGATGACACACAATTATACACGTCATCCCCCGACCTTACCCCCGCTGTACTACAGAACGCCACCGACTGTCTGTCCGCAGTCTCCAACATCATGTCTGCTCTCTATCTGAAACTTAACCTCTCCAAAACTGAACTTCTTCTGCTCCCGCCGTCTACTAGCCTCCCTAAATCTGACATTTCCCTCTCAGTGGGTGGCACCATAATAACACCCCGGCAGCAGGCTCGCTGTCTGGGTGTTATGTTTGACACCAATCTCTCCTTCACCTCCCATATACAATCTCTTGCCCGCTCTTGCCGCCTACACCTAAAGAACATCTCTAGGATCCGCCCTTTTCTCACCATGGAAACAACAAAAACCCTCACTGTAGCATTGATCCACTCCTGCCTGGACTACTGCAACGCTCTATTACTTGGCCTCCCCATTACTCGACTATCCCTTCTCCAGTCCATCCTTAATGCAGCAGCCAGGGTCATCCATCTGGCTAATCGGTACTCTGACGTGTCCGCTCTTCGCCAGTCCTTACACTGGCTGCCCATTCATTATAGGATCCAATTCAAAGTACTTGTTCTCACCCACAAAGCTCTCCACACTGCAGCACCCCCCTACATCTCCTCCCTCATTTCTATCTATCGGCCTAACCGACTGCTGCGCTCTGCAAACGACTTTCGACTAACCTCTGCACTAATCCGTACCTCCCACTCCCGACTCCAAGACTTCTCCCGCGCTGCGCCAATCCTCTGGATGCTCTACCCCAAGAAATTAGGACTATCCACAATTTGCATGGTTTCAGGCGCTCCCTCAAAACACATCTGTTCAGAGCGGCCTATCACATTCACTAATCAAAGTCATTCTCTGTGTAAGTGTGTGTGTGTGTAGCCCATTCACTATCTCCATCCATCCCTCACTCCCTCAAGATGGCTGGACCATCATTGTAAATGCACCATTGTATATACCTGTACTTTGTATCTCCCCCACCTCATTGTAGATTGTAAGCTCTCAGAGCAGGGCCGTCTTATTTTGCTTTAATTACTGTATTGTTAACGTTGTTACTTATGAATTGTGTTTTGAAACTGTTAAACTGTAAAGCGCTGCGGAATATGATGGCGCTATATAAATAAAGATTATTATTATTATTATTATTATTATATCTACCAGCATCGACCTCCGTTTTAACAAGCGGAGGTTGGAGCGGACCCAGTGTAGGCAGAGGTTCCGGCTGGCACCCACCTTTGCCAGACCTCTTGAATCTACCGTTCAGGCGCCCAATTCCCCTGAGGCCATGGAGGTTTCTCGAACCAGACCTAATCAATTTAGGCTCATCCACTATAACAGTAACGCTTTGTGTGGACTCTGGAGCCGAAGGAAATTTCATGTCCTCTACCTTCACTCTCTGCCACTCTATACCTCTGGTGATGCTCGCCAAACCCGTGACTGTTCGATAGTGAATAGGTCGACACTGCCTTCATAAATTACACATCAGACCATCCCTTTTTATGTTATCTATGTCCCCTTCTCATCAGGAGGTTATCTCACTCCTTGTCATTCCCGAGGGAATAGACGAGATATTGCTGGGGATGCCCTGGCTCCGTTTCCATTCCCCACATATTGAGTGGATCTCTGGGAGGATATTGGGATGGAGTGAGTCGTGTAAAGGCAGATGTATGAGGGAATGCATTCAGGTGGCTACTACAGAGATGCCCGCAGATCTTACTTCCCTTCCCAAATACTATTGGGCCTATGCAGACGTGTTCTCCAAGAAGGCTGCGGAGATCCTTCCGCCTCACCGTCCCTATGACTGTCCTATTCACCTCTTGCCCGGAGCAGAACCTCCTCGGGGACGAGTCTATCCCCTTTCTCTCCCGGAGAGGGAGGCTATGTCTCAATACATTCTGGAAAATTCATTAGGAAGTCAGTGTCACCTGCAGGGCGGGGTTCTTCTTCATTCAGAAGAAGAACGGAGAATTACGTCCATGCATCGATTACAGGGGTCTTAACGCCATTACCGTTAAGAATAAATACCCGTTGCCCCTGATTTCGGAGCAAGGGTATTTACCAAATTAGATCTGCGGGGTGCTTATAACCTGATTCGCATTCGTGAGGGGGACGAATGGAAGACGGCTTTCAATACCAGAGATGGGCACTATGAATATCTGGTGATGCCCTTCAGGCTCTGTAATGCCCCAGCCGTCTTCCAAGACTTTGTTAACGACATCTTCTGGGATATGCTTTCCACCTCAGTCGTAGTCTATCTGGATGATATTCTCATCTTCTCCCCAGATATTGACTCCCACAGGAAAGATGTCTGCAGAGTCTTCGACCTCTTACGAGCAAATTCTCTCTACGCTAAGTTGGAGAAATGTATGTTTGAGCAGGAGTCCTTACCGTTCCTGGGCTATATCATCTCCGCCCAGGGACTGGCTATGGATCCTGCCAAACTACAGGTGGTGATGGACTGGCAAGAACCCCATTCTCTGAAAGCGGTGCAGCACTTTATGGGGTTCAGTAATTACTATCGTCAGTTTATTACCCACTTTTCATCTTTGGTAGCTCCCTTGGTAGCCCTCACCAAGAAGGGAGCAAATCCCAAATTGTGGTCAGAAGAGGTCTCCAAGGCCTTCACTTCTATTAAGTCCCATTTTGCTAGTGCTCCCATTCTACATCACCCTGATGTTGATAAGCCCTTTATTTTGGAGGTGGATGCCTCGTCCGTTAGTGCTGGAGCAGTCCTCTTCCAGAGGGATGCTCAAGGTCGGAAGCATCCTTGCTTCTTCTTTTCCAAGACCTTCACACCAGCGGAGAGGAATTATTCCATCGGGGACAGGGAGTTGCTAGCAATGAAGTTGGCCTTCTCTGCGTGGAGACATCTGTTGGAGGGGGCCCGCTTTCCCTTCCAAGTTTTTAGCTGATCACAAAAAATCTGGTTTATTTACAAACTGCCAAGCGGCTAAATTCCCGTCAGGCCAGATGGTCCTTATTTTTCTCCCGCTTTCACTTCACCCTCCATTTTCTTTCGGGAGAGAAGAATATCCAGGCTGATGCTCTCTCTCGCTCCGTCGTGTCCTCCTCCTCCGAGGAGGGGGAGCCGTGGCTTATTGTCCCCTCTGAGAGCCTGAGAACTGTAGCTCCGGTGTCGCTAGAGTCTGTGCTGTCCGGCAAGACTTTTGTACCATCTAATTTGTGACCGGAGGTTCTCTCTTGGGCCCATTCGTCCAGGGTGGGTGGACATTTTGGGAAAAAAAGGACATCCGAGCTTCTGGCGAGGACATACTGGTAGCCGCATATGGTCCAGGACGTTGGAGACTATATTCGGGCATGTGTCACCTATGCCAAAAATAAGTCCCCTCGTCAACGGCCTTATGGGTTACTTTATCCATTGCCGGTGGCAGACAGGCCCTGGGAGATGGTCGGGATGGACTTTGTGGTAGGCCTACCCAAGTCTCGTGGTTGCACCATCATATGGGTTATCACCGACCACTTCTCTAAAATGGTGCACTTGGTACCGCTACCTCGGTTACCTTCTGCACGGGCATTGGCGGTACTGTTTATTAGACACATCTTCTGCTTACTCGGTATGCCCGGACAAAATCGTCAGTGAACGGGGCCCCCAGTTTGCGTCTCGGTTCTGGAGAGAGCTTTGTCGCCTTCTCAGTATAGAATTAAATCTCTCTTCTGCCTATCATCCCGAGACAAATGGGTTGGTAGAGAGGGCCAACCAGACCTTGGTCACATATCTGCGTCATTTTGTTTCGGCCAGGCAGGATGACTGGGCATCCTTGCTACCGTGGGCGGAGTTTGCATTAAACAACGCCGTGGCTGATTCCACTGAACAAACTCCGTTCCTCCTTAATTACGGTCAGCATCCGCGGGTTCCTGTACCTATGCCCGTGTCTTCCACCGACTCCAGGGTGGCAGACTGGTCTGTGGAGGCACGGGACATTTGGGACTGCACTCAGGATGCCATTCTGGCCTCCAAGGAGATGATGAGGTCCACCGTCGATGCACATCGGCGCTCCGCTCCGACTTTTGCCCCTGGCAACTTAGTGTAGCCCTCCGCGCCGTAACATCAGGCTGCGAGTAGAGTCCACTAAGTTTGCACCTTGCTTCTTGGGTCCCTTCAAGGTCCTCGAACAGGTCAATCCTGTGGTCTACCATCTAGCCCTTCCGCCACGCCTGGGTATCACCGACACATTCCATGTCTCCCTCCTGAAACCCGTATACTTGTCCCGGTTTTCCGAGTCATCTGCCGGTACATCGGGTTCGTCTACGGATGACTATGAGGTGAATGCTATTCTGGAGTGAAAGGTGGTACATGGCAAAAAGTTTTATTTGGTGGATTGGAGGGGTTATGGGCCTGAGGATAGGTCATGGGAGCCTGCTGAGCATGGGGGGGTAATGTTAGAGGTCAAGTTCCCGCTTCTGCACAGGGGGAATCTCGAGCCATTCCCACTGCGGTCCCCCATCCGTCTCCGGCCGCAGTGGAGTCTCCTCAGCAGAGACGTCGGTCCCAGCGTCTTGCTCAGCCTAGTACTGTGCAGAGGTTTACTGCTGCCTCTCCAGGTTCTGCTATTGTGGCCAGTACTGGTCAGAGGCGAGCAGACGTCTTTAGGACTAAGTCCTGCGTTTCCCCTTCTGAGCATGCCCAGCGTAAGATCTCTCATTGGAGATCAGGGGTCACATGCTCAGGTACTGCAGCAGCTCCTATTGGTCCGCCAGGAAGGTCCTGAAACTACATGTGTTCTGAACAGTTTTATCATTGGTCCTTTTCTGACAGGCCCTGTAGTTGCTACTATAAAAGGGTTGTATGGCCATGCGCCCAGGTATCAATTGCATTATGTGCTTTGCGCCAGTGTGATCATGCACGCATGTGGTTAGGGCTCGGCTGAAATAAGCCCCTAGAATACCGGCTTCTCCGGTGAGGAGATTGCTTGATTGCGTTGCTGTCTGCATGATCACGGACTGCTATCCGCACAGAAGTTATCTGTGTATCCCTGTGGAGTTAACAGGACACAGTACCTATCTCTGCGTCTCTACCTCAGCGACTCTGTGTTGTAACAGAGTTCGCTTATACCACCATATTGTGCCACAGTATTTATATTTGCGACTCTGTGAAGTAACAGAGTTTGCCTATACCGCCATCTTACTAGCAGCAGGCTCTGCCTGCACGGTGGACCCCGGGCTGCGAACGCACCCACTATTTATATTTATCTGGTGAGTTCCGCAGACCCTAACACTGGCCTGTTTGTGTTTGGAGGTCTGCTGATCTTGAGTTACCTGGTGAGCCACAGTCCTTGCTGCTGATGTGCCTTCCTGCTTGCTGCATCGATGACTGCTGTCCGTGTGTCCACCCTGACCTAAGGCTTAGAGGATCCACCTCACCTTGTGAATCTTGACAGAGACAACCCCTTTATTCAGCATTATATCCCTCATTGTTCATCTTCCTTGCTTTTGAGTTAGCATAGTTGTGACATGTATTGCTGCAAATCCATACGTGCCACCTATCTAAGAGAGTCTATTTAATCTGAGTCCCTGTTGTAGTGGTCTCCAACTTTTAGTTCTCTATCTGGTTGACTAAGGCCTCTTTCACACATCAGTTTTTTGCCATCAGTAGCAATCCGTCGTTTTTAGAAAAGAATGGATCCAGCAACTGATGACGCTGGATCCGTTTTTTTCTCATAGACTTGTATTAGCGACGGATTGTGACGGATAGCCTCACGTTCCGTCCGTCGTTCACTGGATCCAGATGACGGACAAAGTAACATTTTTTGTCTCCGTCAAAAAGCCGGACAGCGACGGATCCAGCGCCGTCCGTCGTTGGCTATAATGGAAGCCTATGGGTGCAGGATTGGTCGCTGTCCGTCAAATGACGGAATCCAGCGACGGATTCCATTTTTTTAAACTGAGCATGCTCCAATTATCGCATCAGTTTTTTACAATCTGCACAGGATCCGTTTTTTTCCAACTTTGATGGATTGTGACTGATTGTAAAAAACTGATGTGTGAAAGAGGCCTTATAAAGCTCACTGCATTCTAGGTCTATCAAGGCTTCAGCTAGAGAGACTGGAAATACCCAATCAATTTGATTATTTATGATTTGTAGGATCCATGCACATTTAAGAGAGCAGAGGTCACGTGGTTCCCGTATACATTAAGAAAAATGTTTCTAGTGTAGAATTCATCTGTACATAATGAATCTGATAGTGCTTACTACTTTTTGTGACTCTGAGTCACTTGTTACAGGGAGTCGGGGAAGTCAAGGAGTCCAAGGGCAAGTTTCAGGAGGGTACGTCATAAAGAGAGGGAAAAGACAGAGGCATAGTCAGGTTAGGGACTGAGATCAGAATACCAGGCAGACAGCAGATCAGAGCAAAGGGGCTAGGTAGACGGATAGTCAGAACTAGGAACAGTGTCTGGCAGCAATATATCTAACCAAAGCACAAGGCACAGAGCAACTAACCACACTGATCTGAAGCTACAACTGACACCTATGTGGGACTGTCAGCCAAGTTTACATAGCTGAGTAATAATTAAGAACAGGGAACACCTGACAGAAGCTCAGCACCTCCAAGTCTCAGATTGGTTGGTTGAGCTGTCATTCAACACACAGACAACTTAACACGCCCCATGCACCTGATTGGAGGGTGGAATCATGACTCTTTTCTTTTTGTTTCTAATATAGTAGTATAGTAACATAGTAACATAGTATTTAAGGTTGAGGAAGACTTTAAGTACATCTACTTCAACCCATAGCCTAACATGTTGATCCAGAGGAAGGCAAAAAAAACCCATGCGGCAAACAGTAAGCTTCACATTGTGGAAAAAAAATTCCTTCCCGACTCCACATACGGCAATCAGACTAGCTCCCTGGATCAACACAATTTCTAGGAGACAAGTGAATATAACCTGTAATATTATACTTTTCAAGAAAGGCATCCAGTCCCTTCTTAAATTTTAGTAGGGAATCACTCATTACAACATTAGACGGCAGAGAGCTCCATAGTCTCACTGCTCTTACAGTAAAGAATCTGCGTCTGTGATTATGACTAAACCTTCTTTCCTCCAGACGTAGAGGATGCCCCCAAGTGCATGACCTTACATTTATCCCCATTACAGCTCATTTGCCATTTATCAGCCAAAGATTCTAGTTTACATAAATCCTCCTGTAATATAAAAAAATATTCTGATTCCAACAGAACATTAGTCTGCATACCTTTAGATGAAAGGCACTAGGGCATAATCTGCTAAAATCTCAACCATTTTAATATTTTTTTCCTGTATTAGTGTCCTCTTCAGCATTACTGGTAATCTGTGCTGCTGTGAATGGTGTGACAAGGTCACTGGCAATGTATGTGAGGGGAGATATGTATCATGAAGGTTGCTATCTTCCATGATGTGAATCCCAGAAGTTTCTGTTCAGCATGTTATGTGCTGAGAGGGGTTTATATGCCATGGCATGGTTGTTCTTTTTTGCAAGTAGTTGTAAGAGATGGGTGAGATGGCTACTCATCATACCTCCACTCCAAGGGTGTGGTTCAGCAAGTTATATGGCCTGCCACTGAGTTTTTTTTTCTCTGTGGGTCTTGAGGCAGGAGAACTCCAGAGAAGTGTTTATGTGCAACTGTGCTGGACTCTGTGGATTGTACCCTGAATGGGCATAAGGACTGTGCTATATCATATTTTTTTGCTTCCTGGTTTTGCCATAAAGACCATGTTTATTTTGTTGAACCCTGCACCGATTTATGCTGTGATTTAAATAAATCGGAAGAAAAAACATTCTCTTGTCTACCTCTGTGAGCAGCTGAGTGAATCTACCTACCACAGTGGCTTCAGAAGAGTTTAATTGATAAAATGTCTGTTTCCTGTCTACAATTCCCCAATCCTGGGCATGTACTCTACATTGCTTTCATAGAATCATAGAATCATAGAATGGTAGGGTTGGAAGGGACCTCCTGGGCCATCTGGTCTAACCCCCTGCTCAAAGCAGGATTCTCTAAATCATCCCAGACAGATGTCTATCCAGCCTCTGTTTGAAGACTTCCATTGAAGGAGAATTTACCACCTCTCGTGGCAGCCTGTTCCACTCCTTGATCACACTAACTGTCAAAAAGTTTTTTCTAATATCTAATCTGTGTCTCCTCCCATTCAGTTTCATCCCATTGCTTCTAGTTTTTCCTTGTGCAAATGAGAATAAAGATGATCCTTCTACAATGTGACAGCCCTTGAGATATTTGTAGACAGCTATTAAGTCTCCTCTCAGTCTTCTTTTTTGCAAGCTAAACATTCCCAAATCCTGCAACCGTTCCTCATAGGACATGGTTTGCAGACCGGTCACCATTCTGGTGGCTCTTCTCTGAACTTGCTCCAGTTTGTTGATGTCTTTTTTAAAATGTGGTGTCCAAAACTGGACACAGTATTCCAGATGAGGTCTGACCAAAGAGGAGTAAGAGGCAATAATGACCTCACGTGATCTAGACTGTATGCTTCTGTTGATACATCATCCAAAAAAAGGCTGCACTCAAGCATACTAAAGCATGACAACATAGAATACATGAAATTTTGAATAGCAATATGGCTTTGGAATATAAGGAAAAATTTGAGACGCTTAGTATAAACATTTGGCCAAACATTTTAAAGCCCAACAACCATCGTCAAGGTGGTCTCAATTCTGTTGAGTCCCTAACCTAATGTGAACATACCTCTATTAGGCTGATATCTGAATTTCTGGGTGAATATGCACCTCTGTCAGTAATGCCTGCATTTATGGGTAAAGTAGGAGCTGGTGTAATTAAAATCACCACCTGGTGGGGGCGGAGTGCTCGGTCAGCAAGCTAACATTCAAAAGACAAAAAACCTGACTGGCACCAGTGCCAGTCAGGTTTTTTGTCTTTTGCTTCTGTTGATACATCCTAGAATTGTATTTGCCTTTTTTGCTGCTGCATCACACTGTTGACACATGTTCAGTCTGTGATCAATTAGTATACCCAAGTCTTTTTCACATGTGCTGTTATTTAGCCCTATTCCTCCCATTGTGTATATGATTTTTCATTTTTATTGCCCAGATGTAGTACTTTGCATTTTTCCCTGTTAAAAACCATTCTGTTAGTTGCTGCCCACTGCTCCAGTTTATTTATATCTTTTTGAATCCTCTCTCTCTCTTCTCTAGTATTAGCTACCCCTCCTAGCTTTGTGTCATCAGCAAATTTGATCAGTTTACCCTCAATTCCTTCATCTAAATCATTGATAAAGATGTTGAACAATACAGGCCCAAAACAGAGCCTTGTGGTACCCCACTTGAGACATTCTTCCAACTGGATGTGCAGCCATTTACGACCACTCTTTGAGTCCGATCACTAAGCCAGTTATGAATCCACCTAACAGTTGCCTTGTCCATTCCATACTTAGTCATTTTTTCAATAAGAATTGTGTGAGATACTTTGTCAAATGCTTTGCTGAAGTCAAGATATACTATATCTACAGCATTTCCCTGATCCACCCAGTCAGTGATTCTGTCATAGAAGGAAATTAAGTTAGTCTGACATGACTTATTAGTTACAAACCCATGCTGACTCTGTTTAATCACTTCATTCTTATCCAGTACTTACATACATGTTCTTTAATAATTTGTTCAAAGATCTTTCCTGTATAGAAGTCAGACTCACCGGCCTGTAGTTCCCTGGGTCCACCTTCTTCCCCTTTTTGAAGATAGGAACAACATTTGCTCTTCTCCAGTCTTCTGGGACTTCACCTGTTCTCCAAGAATTTTCAAAGATTATGGACAGTGGTTCAAGAATTTCTTCTGCTATCTCCTTCAGTATTCTGGGGTGTAATTCATCTGGACCTGGAGACTTGAATTCATTTATGTTAGCTAAGTGTTTCCTCACTGTCTTTCTGTTTATAGATATCCTGGATTCTTCTATTCCTTTAATAAGACAGTGAAGATCAGTTGATGTTACATTTCCTTTCTGAGAGAAAACAGATGCAAAATAGGAATTTAAAAGTTCAGCCTTCTCAACATCCTGACTTACCATTTCATCATTTTCATCCTGTAAAAATCCTATAGCATCTTTGACTTTTCTTTACTTTTGACGTATCCCCAAAATCCTTTTTTATTGCTTTTGACATCTCTTGCAAGCCTTAATTCACTTACTCCTTCTTCAATATCATCAGTAAGTCTCCTTCTCACTTCTTATAGCCCTACACACGGTCCCCAGTAGTGTTGAGCGATACGATAATGTAAATATCGGCTATCGCCGATATTAGCTGTATCGGCCTTTCGATAATTCGTTTCGATATTTTCGTCTTATCGAATACCGAATCGGATTTGTCACTGTCACTGTCTGTGTCCGTCGGTCGGGTCTGTCACTGTCAGTGTCCGTCGGTCGGGTCTGTCAGGAGTCAGCGGCACTTACCTGGCAGAAGATCTCCGGCGGTCACGTCCTGGACTGCTTCAGCCGCCATCCTCTTCTCCCCGGCGGTCACATGCAGTTTCTCGCGATAACTGCAGTGACTGCTGGTAATCCCGGCCGTAAACAGTCAGTCCGATGACGTCACCGCCGGGGAAGCAGGTAATCAGCTGTGCTGCGTTGCGATGACAGGCTCTGCCTGTCATTGCGATGTAGCAGAGCTGGATCGTCGTGGAACTGTCGTTACTATGGACTGCGTCGGACAGTGGTATACTGTTGGTTTGTTTTTTTTCTTTTTTTACAGGAGATCGATGGCGTCGCAGGAATGAGAGTACAATAAAAGAAATGAAAACTGTGTTGTCTCTTTTATTTCATTAAAAGACTTTTTTCTTGCTTTGTCTTTTTTTTTGCATTTAATAACTTTGGGATTAATAATGGATCGGTGTCTTATTGACGCCTCTCCATTATTAACCTGGCTTATTGTCACCGTGCAATCAACAGTGACATTAACCCCTTATTACCCCGCTTGCCACCGCTACAGGGCAAGTGGGAAGAGCCGGGTAAAGTGCCACAATTGGCACATCTTTTGATGCGCCAAATGTGGGGCTGCTGTAGCCTGGTATTATCAGGCTGTTGAGGGCCAAAATCCATGGGCCTTGACAGTCTTTAATACCAGGCCGCAGCAGTCTGCATTTTACTTGGCTGGTTAACAAAAATAGGGGGACCCCTACGCCGTTTTTTTTTCGAGGGGATCCCCTATTTTTGTTAACCAGCCAAGCTAAGCAGACTGCTGTGGCCTGGTATTATCAGGCTTGCAAGGTCCATGGATATTGGATCCTTACCAGCCTGAAAAACCAGGCCTCAGCGGTCCTGCTTCATCTGGCTGTTAACAAAAATAGGGGGGACCCCACGCCAATTTTTTCGAGGGGATCCCCTATTTTTATTAATCAGCCAAGATATGCAGACTGCTGTGGCCTGGTATTATCAGGCTTGCAAGGTCCATGGATATTGGATCCTTACCAGCCTGAAAAACCAGGCCTCAGCGGTCTGCTTCATCTGGCTGGTTAACAAAAATAGGGGGGACCCCACGCCAATTTTTTTCGAGGGGATCCCCTATTTTTGTTAAACAGCCAAGATATGCAGACTGCTGTGGCCTGGTATTATCAGGCTTGCAAGGTCCATGGATATTGGATCCTTACCAGCCTGAAAAACCAGGCCTCAGCGGTCTGCTTCATCTGGCTGGTTAACAAAAATAGGGGGGACCCCACGCCATTTTTTTTCGAAGGGATCCCCTATTTTTGTTAACCAGTTCCCTCTGACGTCACTGATTGTGTCCCTGGCTGACCTGAAGTGAAAGTGGAAAGCAATCAATTAAGCTTTCCACTTCCTCTCCTGTCAGCCAGGAGAGGAACTCATTCATTTGGGGGTTTACTGTGAGGCTGCAGCATTAGCTGCGGTCCCTGCAGTAAACATTAACCCTTTCTGATGGATTACACCGTGGGACCTGACTGTACATCGATTGGTAAGAATAATTTTGCTTTATTAATTTTATTTTTATTACAGGAAATGGTTTTAGCAGGTAAATAAAATATGGTCAAAAAACTGTGTGATTATTTCATTAAACTTCTTTTTTATTAAAGTGGTGTGTTTGATTTTTCTTTCATACAATAGGATTAATAATTGATAGTTGTCTGATTGACAGCTCTCAATTATTAACCTGGCTTAAAGTGACCTTTCAATTGCAAGGTCATTTAACCCCTTATTAACCCATTCGCCACCGCTACAGGGCAATGGGAATAGACGGGCAAAGTGCCAGAAAGGGCAAATCTAATTAGAGATTTGCCCTTTCTGGGGTGTCTGGGGGCAGATGTTAGTAGCGGGGGGGGGCCAAAAATAATGTCCCTCTCTGGCTATTATTATCTGCCCCCACTCACTGGCTTTGTCTGTCTGTTGCGAAAATAGGGCGGGAGCCCACGCATTTTTTTCAGCAATTTTACACCTCATATATAATATATACATGTCATTGAATTTGTGACACATATTATATTTATATTTATAGTTCATACACTTCTACATAGTATAAATAGCCGCTAATTCAATTGCCGGCTTTTGTGAAAATGCAGAACCCGACATGAAAGTACACTTGGTTTACATAGAGTCAACCATGTCTTTTCATGTAGTTTGATATCTGATTTGCACAAACAATACATGAGTGTAAGTGTGCAAAATTTCACACCTGTAGGGGTTAATTAAAGTGTAAATTCGTAGCAAAAAAGTCCGTTTTTTTTACAACGAATTTACACACTTTAATTAACCCCTACAGGTGTGAAATTTTGCACACATAGACTGATGTAATTGTTTGTGCAAATCAGATTGCAAACGACATGAAAAGACATGGTTAACCCTATGTACACCAAGTGTCATTTCATGTCGGGTGCTTCTGTCTTTTCACAGAAGCCGACTTTACCCGGCAAATTGAATCAGAGGATATTTTACTATGTAAAAGTGTATAAACTATACATAATGTAATATAATATGTCACAATGACATGTAATATATAATATAGATTCTATGTGTGTATATTTAGTGTTTACAAGGAAATAAAGGTTTTTTTTTAGTTGCAATATTTTTGTTCCCATAGACTTACATTGGACTTCCGGTATCGAAATCGGATATCGACGATACAATTCGATACGATATTTTTAGATATCGAGCACTATCGCTCAACACTAGTCCCCCCGTAATTTATTTCTCACTGTCCAGTCCAGGGCAAGTTCACAATTGGCATTTTTCCCCACTGGCAGCTCCTGTTAAGTTCACTAGTAAGTCTTCTTCCCCCTCTGGCAGGCATTTTCTCCCGTAAGTTCCCTTGCAGACAGATAATAATTATACAGTCTGAAGAAGTGAAAAAAATAATATTTGTTGACTTGCACAAATCAATAGTCAATACTAAAGTAGTCCTCCAACCTGCCTACATACTGCTGTGGTACTGCACAGGCTCTGGTCCTTTCCTGACAAGCAGGCTAAAGTAAAAGGGGTAGGCTGCTGTTTAGTGAATGGAGGATTACAATACCCAAGATAGCAATAAGGATCCAACAGTGAGCAGTGATGGATATGTCGCCAATCCAGAGCTGGATATGCACATTGACACCATACTATATAAGTATTGCAATAATTCTTTTTAGAAACATTTTTTTTATTGACCATAAGGCAAATATTGGAAATTTGTAATGACTTTTAAATAAATAGAACCAATATTACTCATGGACAACTTATTTTATTGTCATCATCCATTTTAAGGGTTGCCCCTTACAATGGAGTGAAAGAAATAAAAAAAATTGATACCTACCTCTTGAACCGGCCTCACTCTTCTATAATCAATGCATATCTTCCCAGCTCTTCTGCTGTTATAAGCATCCAGCAGGGATATTAAGTCATCATTGAAGCCAATCAGTACTGATTGCAGTGTTCACAGTCGTGTGAACTGGACAAAAGAAGCTCTGTGGATGAGAATTTTTCCATTAGACCGCACAGAAATTAAAGAATCTACATCATCTTCCATTTCTCTACATTTCACAGAGAGATCAACCATGGGGGCATCATGACTTGGGGAATCATGTCACAAGACACAAAAACCTTGGTGTATGTTTCCTGTTACCACGGAAGCCGATTATGAAGCTTTTTAAGGAAACAAGAAAAAAGCAAAAGTTTCTCAAGTCCCCCTGGTCGTCCTTGAAACCATAAGGGTACTAAAAAAAAAAGGACTCGCACCACACTGATGGTTACCAGGGGTATGGGGGCCGGACCCAGCCCAATATTTCAAAGGGGGTTTCACGGCACGGGACTTGGGCCGGGCCCGGGATCAAGTTGGGGGATATTTTCAGGGGGTTATTAGGATAGTATTTTGGACGCCCCCTCGGGATCTACAAATTGGGCCAGCGCTGCTAAAGGACTTCACAGGGATGTTATGGGGGAGCTGGGGGGTAAATCCCCACTGAACTGGCCCTGGAATCTTGGTGTATGCAGGTAAAAAATTTCAGTCCAAACAAGCAGCTTTTTTTCATACCTTTTTTCTGGTAGAGGTTCAAGAAACCCGGGGGCGGTCGGGGGGGGGAAAAGCACATTCGGGTTTTCCGCTAGCAGGTTTAAAGGGCCCCCTTAACTTCAACATGTAGTGGTCCAAAATTGCGTGAAGCGAAGAAAAAGCAATCTCCAGCTTTTTCTCAATACTGCAAAGCCCCGCCAAAAGTGGTGGAGCCTTCTTTGGTGAGAACAGATCCCTTTTTATCAGGGCC
>JARQOD010000005.1:9774091-9823845 GCA_033576555.1 Oophaga sylvatica | reverse complement strand
TATAATACTGCCCCTATGTACAAGAATATAACTACTATAATACTGCCCCTATGTACAAGAATATAACTACTATAATACTGCCCCTATGTACAAGAATATAACTACTATAATACTGCCCCTATGTACAAGAATATAACTACTATAATACTGCTCCTATGTACAAGAATATAACTACTCTAATACTGCTCCTATGTACAAGAATATAACTACTATAATACTGCCCCTATGTACAAGAATATAACTACTATAATACTGCCCTATGTACAACAATACAGCTGCTATAAATCTGCTCCTATCATAGGAGTCCATCATCATAATGTCCATCACCCTGTAATAATGTCCTTCCATTACATTGTACTTATGTCTCTTGTCCTATAATAATGTTCCCAAGCTTGTAATAATGTCTATAATGCCTGTAATATTATCCCTCAGCCTATAAAAGTATCTCCTGTCCTATAATATTATCCATAAGCTTCTAATAATGTCCCCTGCAATGTAATAATGTCCCTCAACCTGTAATAATAGTCCCCTATCCTATAATAATGTCCCTCAACCTGTAATAATAGTCCCCTATCCTATAATAATATCCCTCAGCCAGTATTAGTGTCCCAAATAATGTAACAATATCCTCAAGCCTGTAAAAATGTCCCCTGTCCTGTTGTAATGTCCCCATCTTAGTCCCATCTTATAGAAATGTACTACATTCTGAAGCTCTTAAAAAATTCTTCTCACCTTACCTTGTTCCATCGGCGAATAGCATTCTCTTCCTCTTCCACAGTAGGGGCGCTTAGCAATGATGGGTACAACGACATCATCGCCTGGCCTCTGATTGGCCAATATCTGCTCCTGGTATTGTGGTGCAGTGATCTGGTCTCTACACTGCAATATATTTTAGTTGAATGTGTGTCCGAGGATGCCCATTCAGTTGAAAAGAAGCACTGACATCGGTGGGCCTCTGGTTCGCTGGACGCAATTGTCTCAGGTGCCCGATGACCGCATAACACAGCCTCAAGGGCCACGTCTTTGAACCCCAGCCGTACATGGATGTGAGTTAACGCGTCATACTCATCTCTTCAATATGACGCTGAAAATCTATATCTCATAATTATCAGATCGATAGAGTACCGAATATTCCTATTTGGACAATACAACCGGGCTGATTCTTTCATGAATGTAAGCTCATCCTGGAGGACACAGTTCAACTCCCTGGAACAAGGGAACCTTTGCTTCTTGCATATACAAATTTTTGTCTCTGTGTCTTTCCCCACAATAGATATCCAGTTTTAATAACCTGACCACTACTGGAAGTCCCAGCTTCAAAGGGTGTTTAGATTAGTTTTTCTCACTTTTCTCACAAGTGTACTGTATTTCAAAGAGTTTGAAGTGTAAGGAGAAGAAAAAAAAAATTCCTCCTCCAAGATGGTGCCACCCGTGCCTGCGCAGTAGCAGCTCTCAGATCACAGCTATGGACACCGATAGCTGCTTCTGCGCAAGCGCAGGTGGCGCCATCTTGAAGGAGGAATTTTTCTTTCTCCAGTAAGGCTACTTTCACATTTGCGCCATTTTGCGCAGCATTTCGTGCGCAAGTGGAAACGCATGAAAAAACGCATGCAAACGCACGTTCATGCGCCCCTATGTTGAACATAGGGGCGCATAAACGCTTGCGCAGATTCACTGCGCACAAAAATGCTAATGTGAAACCAGCCGTCTAGGCATGTTTACTCTTAAAACGCATGCGCACGCAAATGCAGGCGTACGCAAGACCATGCGCGCGCCAGGTTAAACATAGGGGCGCATGAACGCAGCGCACAAAAGCGCTAATGTGAAACCAGCCTAAGATGGCGCATGCGCAGTAGCCGCTATCAGATCACAGCTATCGACACCGATAGCTGCTACTGCGCAGGCACGGCGGGCGCCATTTTCAAATTGTTTTTTTTCTTTATCCAACAGCTGGATAACATCAAGAAAATGTATTATCATCTTCTCATTTTAGAGGACATTCTTTATAGCCAGGCTTGGGTATAAATGATGTGTCCTCATTTTATTTGATTTGTTTTTGCCTCTTTTGCATTTTCTTGTTTTGTACACAGTGACATTTTTTGATGTACTTCTTGGAGAAGTTTCACTTCATTTCAAACATGTATTCCTTTTTTTTCTGCGTACTGTGTATGTTGTCACTTACTTATTTACATGCAAGTAATTGTTAAAAATAATACATTTGGGGGCTGATTTTGATACCTATTCACAATAGGAGAATTGTAAAAAAAATTCCTTGTAATATTTTTTTTTTTTAGAATTTCCAATTTTTTTTTCTTTCTTGATATCTTTTCCTGTGTGTGTGTGCTGTGTCAATCTGATCAATAGCTTGCTGAAGCATGTGCAGTCAACTCTCTCAAACTAACCATTTTCTTCTTAATTAGCAGCTGCTCAGAGACGAGAAACAGGTGCAGATCTAGGCCTAGCCAAATACAAAACTGCCTGCAATTATAAAAAAAAAAGGGGAAAAAAAAAAGGTCTTGTATTGGAAAGCATATCAAATTTCAATCCGTTGGGGCTGCCATGCTGGCCTCAAAAACGCAGTCACCTGACATCTTAGGGATGCTAATGTAAATTATGCAAGCTTCTAAACAACATGCCTGTATAATCAGCTGGCAGACGGTGATAGGGCTGTCTATTCTATGTAGTTTTTGGACAAAAATATAAGTCTGTCATGCTTCTGCTCTTCAGCAGGAAATACCAGGGTAACAGACGGTTTACAGACTTCATCCTGGATGGATTTGATGAGCTAATTAAAAATTCAAGACTGGCTGACAGGGCTCACCATGCTATCCACTAACTGACTTCTGCAAAGAGTAATATTTTCTCTTTTTTTACTGGAAGTAAAAAGTTACTTAGGGAGAAAAAACTTTCCAGTGGTCTCAATGGGAATGAAACCAGTAGATTTTTTTCTACAGCTAGGGACCAATGATCCAAAAATACTCAGGCTGATTATGCCCCCTACTTAATCATTTTGCAGAATAATTCCAACAAAATGTTGATTACTTAAGTTTTTTCTTTAAAGTGGTTGTCCCACTTTATAAGGTTGTTAAAGAGCTTGTATTAAGCTGGTGTTGCTGCGCTTCCATTTACACGGCAGTTGGAAGTTTGCAGCCACCAAATATTTCCGCTTCAACATTTTATGCCGAGGAAATGAAATATTACATTGATACAAAATAGTTTAAAATCAGTGTCAAATGATATAAAATAAAACAGGAAACTATGTGAAATGAGGAAATCTTTTGAAATTTGAATTTGACAGCTTTGCCAAATTTTTCCCCCAAATATTAGTCGCAGCGAGTCGATTCATTGCATGTCCAAAAGCCTGCAATGGCTCTAAAGAACCATGTATAACACCATGAGGTCCCCTAGGACAGTTTGTTTCCAATCCCTTTCAGTCTCTTTAACTCAAGCACAAGCTTAGTACTGTTAAAGAGACCACATAAATGGATGGTAACGGGTGGTCAACAATTGCCCAATTTAAGAACACACCATTTTGTGATTAGGTAGACCATACTGTCACTACCTGTAAGTCCGGAGAATATACTGAAATTCCTATCCACCACACAGTTACCATCATCATCCATGACTCGGCTGACAGTTGTCTCAGTGGGAAACTGTTCACAATTTCCTGTCCCCTTCTTGATTTCCACCTCTAGATTTACATTGACTTAGGAGGCAGAAAAGATGAAGGTTTCATTGATGAAATTGCAAGTCCACAAGCAAAAATATTATCTGTTATGGCGGTGGAGGGTGGGGAATGTGCAGAACAATGACTTAAACTGACGGTGTCACTGTCAGAGGTAACATCATCCTGCTGTAACTGAGATGAGTGAAGAGCAATATACAGTATTCCCCAATAACCTCCATTTCTACCACACTAATATGCATGTGGTAGGCAAAGGAAGACAATAGTGACCTGTGTTTGGTAGTACTACTGCATGAATAACTGGTATCAGTGGTGTTGTTGCTGTTGCAGCTTCAGGCTCCCATATTCTTATTGTCAAGTTGTATGTTTTTTTTTACTTCACATTGCTGGGTCCATTTTCCTAGCCACTTTTAATTTTGCAATATATTTTTTTACTACAATAGAAATTAACTGTTTTTACTTATTTCAATCACAATTTTCCCAATACGATTAAGGACTATAGAACAAATAATGTAGTAGCGTCCAGCTCTTGTATCTATCTATGAAATAAATGTCTGTATTATTATTACTCAGGGTGTAAGAACAAACTGCACTACTCTGAACTACAAATTATGGAGGGAACTTAAAGAAAATTTGCTTCTCACACCCTTCTGGAACCTTCTATATAGGTGATTGGTGGTGTTTTCCTTCTACACTCCTTATATGGAATCTGTCATCAAGCTTTTTCTACCCCATCTGAGAGCAGCATGGTGAATAGGCAGACACCCTGATTCCAGCGATTTACCGCATATTCTGATGGTTGTTGCAGTTTTTGTAAGAAACTGTTTTATACATTGTAGATCTAACAGTTCTGTGCAGGCAGAGCTCTCTGTAACCCCACCACTTAATGCCAGAATTCTGTGTGCACTGTGCATAGGCAGAAAGTTGCCAATTCAGTGGGGGGGGGGCAACAATTTGCAGAGATCATGGAGGACTACGTGGCAGCAGGTTTATTAGTCTTATAGTGATAATCTACAGCAGATAATACTGCAATTGCATCAAAATTACAGCAAGCAACGCACAATAAGTGACACCGCTGGAATCATGGTCTAAGTCCCTACATCATGGTATGCTTTGATTTTGTACCACAGAATTAAAAGTAAAGTAACATAGAGGTAATAAAGTAAAGGGTTAACATAATCTCCTTGCAGGGAGTTAATAAGCAATGAAAGAAAATGGAGTTAATCAAACAACAGGGAATAAATGCAATAAGCAGAAGGAGTGCAATAGTCTAAGTTCAGGCAACACCTATCGTAGCTCCCGCTGATGTCCTTAGTCCACAGTCCAATGGGGGTAGTGGTACCGGCAACGGCCGGCGTAGTGTACTCCGATGGGGTCCAAGGTTAGCGATCCGTCTTCTGGCGGCGGCGGGCGGTCTCCTGTACCACCCGCTGAGCCCCTAGTTCAAAGCAGAAAAGCTAAACGCGGGTTGATGTGTGACAGCTGGCAAAGGGGACCGCACTTTAGTGTCCTGCAACCGACAAATGCTTCTCTACACGCGCGTGGTCTTTTGCTTCGCCAAGCGCATGGAGCTTCCCGCACTCACTGTTCGGATGGGGCGCCCAGGAGATCTCGGCCGCAGTATGTCGCGGCGCTGTTGCTCGGGGTGCAGAGCACGCTGCTCAGGGCGCAGAGAATGCTGCTCACCCTCCTGCACTCTCCCCGATGGTGGGAAACTAACTGCTGCTTCGCCCGCTTTCTGTCCTGAGTTTCCTGTGTACACGCCCCCTCTTCCCGGTTCATAGGGTTTGTTCAGTCCCCTATTCCTTCCCCTGGGCAACATAGGACGCAGTCCCGACAGCTCCGGACTCGGCTCAGCGCAGGAAGCCAGCCGTCTTCCTCCTTACATGCCTATGCAGGGGAAACCCCCACAAGTAACCCAATTTTGGAAACTAGACCCCTCAAGGAATTTATCTAGATGTGTGTTCAGCATCTTGAACCCCCTGGTGCTTCAAAGAATTTTGTAACATTGATTTGTGAAAATTATAAAATCACATTTTTCCCACAAAAATGTTGTTTTAGTCTCAAATTTTTCATTTTCACAAGGGTAACAGGAGAAAATGGACCGTACAGTTTGTTGTGCAACTTCTTCTGAATACATTGATATCACATACGTGATTAAAAATTACTGTTTTTGTGCACTGAAGTGCTCGGAACAGGGAAGGAGGGCTATTTTGGCCGGAATAGGTTGCGTACACCAAGTCCAATTTGAACAGCCGCTGACATGCCAAAACAGCAGAAACCCCCACAAGTGACTCTATTTTGAAAACGACACCTCTCATTAAATTCATCTAGGGGAGTAGTGAGTATTTTTTATCCCTCTGGCGATTCACGACAGACTTGTACAAAATTGAGTAAAATGAAATATTACCATTTTTTCCACTAAAATGTTGCTTTGACCCAAAGTTTGTAATTTTTGAAAGGGCTAATAGGAGAGAATGAACAGTTCAATTGGTTGTGCAATTTCTCTTCAATTCACCAATACCCCATAAGTGGTTCAAAACTATTTTGAGGCACAGTGCAAAGCTCTGAAGGGAAGGAGGACGTATTACAGTGCCGATTTTGCTGTTATGGTTTGCAGGTGCCATTTCACATTGGCAGAGCCCTCGAGGTGCCAGAACAGCAGAAGCCCACAATATGAGACCACATATTACAAACTACATCTCCCAATGAATTTATATAGGGGTGCAGTGATCATATTGACACCACAAGTGTTTCACAGAATTTTATACCATTGGGCAGTGAAGAAAAAAATAATTACATTTTTTACCACAAAAAAAATAGCTTTAGCCACAGATTTTAATTTTCACAAGGGGAAATGGGTAAAAATGGCAATAAAATTTGTCACACAATTTCTGCTGAATGTGGCAATACCTCATATGTGGCTGTACAGTACTGCTTAGCCACACGACGAGACTTGGGAGGGAAGGAGCGCTATTTGACTTCTGGAGAACAAATTATTATGATAGAATAGTTTTTGCGGACTCCATATACAGAGCCCCTAAGTGCCAGAAGAACAGAATCCCCCTCAAGTGACCCCATTTTGGAAACTAAACCCCTCTGAGAATTTATCTTCAGGTGTAGTGACGATTTTGACTCCATGGGTGTTTTGCAGAAAAAAGCAGCAATGGATGTTGCCAAGTGAAAATTGCAAATCTGCCAGTGTAGTGCCCGTACATTGTAGTGCCCGTACATTGTGTCCGTCATTGTGTCCAGCTCATCCTTCTGGAGACTTGCATCTATAAATTAGGCGGGCTCTCATCACTACAGAAATGCCAAACATGTGGGCGCTTAATGTGGTTTAGGCACACTGGGGCTCAGAAGGGAGGGGGGCATTTCGAATTTGGAGAATTCCCTTGAGTTTTTTGGGGGCCAAGAGCCATAGTGTTTTTCTGGAGCCTTTGTGCTACCAGTAACTTGGAAGACCCTTATATTTTGGTTAATAGATGATGGACCTGAGTGGGGACTTTCTTTTTTTTGTGTATTGAGTTGAAGCTTTATTGGGAACATTTTACATTTTGTTTGGGACCACATTTATCTGGAGCTCTACGCTGGGTACTTACATTGGGGTTTCCATCTAAAGCTCCTCGTGACATGATTCAGACCCCCTAAGGGCTCCATTTGCTATAATGAGTTAGCAGAATTACTCTGGACTTCGTCTGGCCTCTGTTCAGCAATCTCCTTTTTCAGAAGAGCACAAAACTGTGGCCGTCCACACTTCTGCACGCTTAAAAAGACGGATACCGCCGGATCATAGACCAGACGGCCTGGGAATCCCATCGGTTATCAGTGATTGATCGCGTTGCATGTGCATCGGCAATTGCATCAGTTAAATGCTGCAGAGCTTGACAGCAGCTTCTAAGTAGTTAAGCTACAGAAATCAGAGTGCACTCCGCCTGCTGTAGTTGCCAGAAGCTTCTGAGCTGGAATCATACTTTTCCTGATGACCTATGATGAAACTGTTAGCCAATTAAATGTCTACATAGCAGATGCTAGCCTCTAACTCTCCAGCATGTCCACACCTGCATAGTGCCAGAATTAACTTTTCCCAAGATGAATGGTTCTAAAAGTTGAAAATGCGCAAATTTGTTAAAGTCTATATAAATATTTAAGCTCTTTTACTTAAATGACTAAAAAGCAATTTTAAAAGTCTCCTGTTGATCATTATGGAGAGGGAGCCCAGTCTGCCAGTTATACAGCAACAGTGGACACAGAACAAAAGGGGCTAAGAGTGATTAGATGGCATACATCCATATACACTGGTTGAGCTCACTTCGAACTGATCAATGTAGCATGGAACAAATATGTAGTTGAGTACTCCATATTGTCCATAACTTACATTTGGGTTCATATCGGAATATGGATGCTCAACCTAGTTACCACTATCCCAGCTGCATATCTCATCACCTTCACCCACATAGCTACCAACCAGACTGGAAATTGGAGGTCAAAAGTGAGTCCCGTTACTTGCTCATAGAGTAGGTGGGAGATGATAACATCAACTTTTTTTGTTTAGGAGACCACATCTTGTTGATGCAAGCTGCTTTCTTGCCTGTTTGGCGATATGGACTTTACAGTTACATGAAAAAGTTTGGGCACCCCTATTAATCTTAAGCTTAATGTTTTATAAAAATTGGTGTTTTTGCAACAGCTATTTCAGTTTGATATATCTAATAACTATTGGACACAGTAATGTTTCTACCTTGAAATGAGGTTTATTGTACTAGCAGAACATGTGCAATCTGCATTCAAACAAAATTTGACAGGTGCATAAGTATGGGCACCCTTATCATTTTCTTGTTTTAAATACTCCTACCTACTTTTTACTGAGTTACTGGAGCACTTTTTTTGGTTTTGTAACCTCATTGAGCTTTGAACTTCATAGCCAGGTGTATGCAATGATGAGAAAAGCTACTTAAAGTGGCCACTTGCAAGTTGTTCTCCTGTTTGAATCTCCTCTGAAGAGTGGCATCATGGGCTCCTCAAAACAATTGTCAAATGATCTGAAAACAAAGATTATTCAACATAGTTGTTCAGGGGAAGGATACAAAAAGCTGTCTCAGAGATTTAACCTGTCAGTTTCCACTGGGAGGAAAATAGTAAGGAAATGGAAGAACACAGGGACAGTTCTTGTTAAGGCCAGAAGTGGCAGGCCAAGAAAAACATCAGAAAGGCAGAGAAGAAGAATGGTGAGATCAGTCAAGGACAATCCTCAGACCACCTCCAGAGAGCTGCAGCATCAACTTGCTGCAGATGGTGTCACTGTGCATCGGTCAACTATACAACGCACTTTGCACAAGGAGAAGCTGTATGGGAGAGTGATGCGAAAGAAGCCGTTTCTGCAAGCACGCCACAAACAGAGTCGGCTGAGGTATGCAAAAGCACATTTGGAGAAGCCAATTTCTTTTTGGAAGAAGGTCCTGTGGACTGATGAAACCAAGATTGAGTTGTTTGGTCATACAAAAAGGCGTTATGCATGGCGTAAAAAAAACACACCATTCCAAGAAAAACACTTGCTACCCACAGTAAAATTTGGTGGAGGTTCCATCATGCTTTGGGGCTGTGTGGCCAATGCCGGCACCGGGAATCTTGTTAAAGTTGAGGGACGCATGGATTCCACTCAGTATCAGCAGATTCTTGACAATAATGTTCAAGAATCAGTGACAAAGTTGAAGTTACGCAGGGGATGGATCTTTCAGCAAGACAATGATCCAAAACACAGCTCCAAACCTACTCAGGCATTCATGCAGAGGAACAATGACAATGTTCTGGAATGGCCATCCCAGTCCCCAGACCTGAATATCATTGAACATCTGTGGGATCATTTGAAGAGGGCTGTCCATTTTCGGCGACCATCAAACTTAACTGAACTGGAATTGTTTTATAAAGAGGAATGGTCAAAAATACCTTCATCCAGGATCCAGGAACTCATTAAAAGCTACAGGAAGCGACTAGAGGCAAAAGGAGGATCTACTAAATATTAATGTCACTTTTCTGGTGAGGTGTCCATACTTATGCACCTATCAAATTTTGTTTGGATGCAGATTGCACATTTTCTGTTAGTACAATAAACCTCATTTCAAGGCAGAAACATTACTGTGTCCAATAGTTAATAGATATATCAAACTGAAATAGCTGCTGCAAAAACACCAATTGTTATAAAACATTAAACTTAAGATTAATAGGGTGCCCAAACTTTTTCATATAACTGTATTGTCTCGACCACGCACCACAATTGTGGGTTACCAGGGCAATGGGGTACCCAGAGCCGAGCCCATGGAAGTCTATGGGGGTTGTCACAGGTAGCGGTGGCTCGGTCTGTGGCCCTGGCGGTCAGGCGTATGTTGGGGGGGATATTTACAGGGGATAGGTATATATACAGTTCGTGATGCCACCTGTAGTTCTCTGGTAATTTGTACCAGCGCTGCTGTAGATCTCTGAGGGGATGGTGAGGTAGCTAGATGTCGGGTCCCCTACAGGTGGGACTCTTCCCTCAGGTCGATAGTTATGGTGGGGTTGTGCAGGGATGCAATCAAATAACTCAGTCTCACACCGTCAGCGTCTTTCCATACCTTTTACTTGTCAGATGGTAAGGCAGGTCCCAGGGAGGCTGATCGGGTGGAGGATGTGCTTTGAGATAACAGCTGAACAGGTTATGGGCCTCCTTCACTTCCAAAATGGTGAGTCCGACTAGCATAGAGCCAAGTCCACTCCGAATACTCCAGCTTCTTCAAAGCTGTACTGCCCGGTCAGTTTTGTGGTCGGAGCCTTCCTTTGAGAGAGCTGAGTTCCTACTCTTGTCGTGCACTGACTCAAGGTTCTCACTCTCCCTGACCCCAGTTACGTACCGACACTCCAAGGGCTGCTTTCTGTAACCTAAGGTCCAGTAAGCCTCTGTTTTTTTCTATCACTATGCCTGGAGCTATAGTGATGCTTCGGTCCCCAGTGACTGGTGACAATGTGCAGGATACTCCAATCCTTTAAGCACTTCTGAACTCTTCCACTGCGCCTTTCGCCCTGTCCGCGCTTGTAGCATAAGCACTCCACACTTCCAAAGGCTATACAGATCAGTCCCTTCTTGCTTCTCCCCGAAGGTTGCTAACAGGTGCTCAGTAATCTTCCAGTTCAGGAGCACGTCTCTGAACTTCACTGTCCTTGAGACAGGAGACTGAAGGTCCTGCTGCTACTTCCTCTTCCCTCTCACTCCACAACTCACTAACTAACTCCCTATCTGACTGAGCTATTTATATATTCTATGGGTGTGTCTAAGTGTGTGTTGGAGTGAATGTTTATTGAGCATTAAACTGTTACCTCTCCGCACATTCTCCAGGGTACTGCGTGTGCCTTCACACCAGGGCTACACATTCCCCCATGGTAAAATACAGCACTCCCGGGCTGTGAAATACAAGAAGACAATTTGTTTTTGCATTAAACATTAACATTAACTCTTCCCATCCGGGAGGTACGGATTTCTTGAACGTTGCATTATAACAATAGGCATAGAAAAATACAAAATACTAAGTAGACATTTTCATATAAATAACCGACAATATCCTTGTGAAGGACCCGCACCAAACCTTCAACGTGGGTCCTGGGTGGGCTGCAGGACATCTGAATGCAGACCTCACTCAGTGCCACACCACACGGGTTTTATATTCAGAGGTAGTTGTGGTGGTTTCATGTAAAACCAATATTATGCACCGAAGCGCAACTATGTACAGAATACAGTTTTTGGGCTGGCTCAGTCCTCAGCCACGCAGTCCATTATAAGACACAATAAGAGACATATATATATACAGATTTCAAGTATGCATCATTCTTCTTTAACTTTTACTTTACCCAACAGGGCATTTTATGTAAAACTATGCATTCAATTTTTCAACCTTTTATCTTGTACCCAGCCGGGCATTCTACTTATTATAATAAAACTATGTAAACATTACGCATAACCATAAAGTGCAAAACAGCAAATATTCTTTTTATCAAAACTTTCTTCATCTTCTTTGTTGCGGTAAACCCTGTCTGGGTCCTACCGTTCTTCACATTTTCTTGCAGACTTCAACGACATTTTCCACCCCGGGGGCTGGAACAATACGATGATCCCTAGATCCCATGACCAACAAGTCGTGACCTGCTATCAGAGTTTGGGTCGCTACAGTCCTTGTGTGAACCACTAGGGGCGCGCCGGGCGCTTCCGCTTTGTGAGACGCTGTCTGCGTCACTGTAATAGCCACTTTCTCTCGCGATGCAGAAATAGTCGCCGTGCGTGACGTTGTGTAGACTGCTGATTGCGATGTGGAATGGGTCGCAGATTGCGATGTAGTAGGACTAGGTAGTGAAGAGTACGCAGGGGGCACTTCCAACTGTGATATACTCTCTTGGGGCGATGCCGGGGCACGGCCTGATGCAGCGGTAGATTGTGACTGGGATGCGCTGGCAATGGTGACGTTACCTGCGCCAGGGACGGGGTCACGGACGATTGTGACATTAAGGGCATACCATCCCTTCATACCCCAGTGCCGTGTGTAGTTGACTATGTCTCCATTAACTAGGTCCCTCCCGGGATGGCCGATGGGCAGGTGGGATTCTACGTCCCTGCGACTGACAAAGACCCCTGGGTAGAGGCCCGGTTCTCTGATGAAGCCCCAGCCCTTCCGGAGCTGGAACTCTGTCACACACCCCTGCCGCCGCGGTTCCCTTAGAGTACCTTTTTCTCGGCGAACACTTTCCTTGTCCGCGATCAGCTGCTCGTACTGCCGCTGCCGGTTCCGCTGCGCTTCCCGCTCTTCCTCCTGCCGGCGTCGCTGTTCCTCTTCGCAACGCTGCCACTCACGTTCCCACTGGGCGGTGTAGGCGACGTCATCCAGGCGCGCCATCTCATCCCAGTCGACGTCTGGTAATGATGGACAGGACCCCTCCGGTGTCCCTGCCGGGGATCGATCATCTGCTGCGGCCTCCTGGCCGGGCGGGCGTTCCGGAACTGGCGGTACCTCCTCAACCTCCTTCGCTTCCACCGCTTCCTCGGTAGGTTCAGGGTCGGTACTTTTGGGGGTAGCCTCCGGTTGCTCCTTAGCCTTGGGCAGCAGAAGTTTCGGTAACTCGAACCGTGGGGGGTCGTCGAGGGGGGAGAACACCGCGTCCCACAGCCTCCGCTGCATCTGGGTACGCCGGCGTCTCTCGATCTCCTCCTTGCCAGGTTGTTCCAAAACCATCTTCTTCAATCTGGCATTTTCTTCTTTAATCTCCAGCAATGCTTGCTGCAGGTGCAGGACCACGGACGGTTCCGGTTCTAGTGGCAGCTTGGCTGGGGAACGGGGCCTGCCTTCCACCGCTTCCCTGCTTGGCTGCACACGTCCTGCTTCCATGATGTTCCAGAACCGTCTCCCTTCTTCTAGAGCCGTCCGGTCTCTTCTGTGGAGGCGGGGTTTGCGTCTCCTCCTCTTCGCAGGGAAGGTGAAGAGGAGGCGGACCTCCTTTGCTGTAGGGCAGGATCGCATATTGTAATAGCACTTTGAGAGGGCAGGCATTCTCTTCGCGCCACAGGGGGGCACACGCCCACGAATCCACGCCCACCTTCTTCTCCAGCGCCTGAGGGCGCGAATTTGGCGGCAAAATGGCGGATTTTAGCGCCAAAAATAGCAAACAGTCCTTTTCCACAAAAACACCTCCACAGGCACACAGGGCTCGCAATTTTGCGAGTTTCGCATCCTGTTCGTGACGCCAAGTTGTCTCGACCACGCACCACAATTGTGGGTTACCAGGGCAATGGGGTACCCAGAGCCGAGCCCATGGAAGTCTATGGGGGTTGTCACAGGTAGCGGTGGCTCGGTCTGTGGCCCTGGCGGTCAGGCGTATGTTGGGGGGGATATTTACAGGGGATAGGTATATATACAGTTCGTGACGCCACCTGTAGTTCTCTGGTAATTTGTACCAGCGCTGCTGTAGATCTCTGAGGGGATGGTGAGGCAGCTAGATGTCGGGTCCCCTACAGGTGGGACTCTTCCCTCAGGTCGATAGTTATGGTGGGGTTGTGCAGGGATGCAATCAAATAACTCAGTCTCACACCGTCAGCGTCTTTCCATACCTTTTACTTGTCAGATGGTAAGGCAGGTCCCAGGGAGGCTGATCGGGTGGAGGATGTGCTTTGAGATAACAGCTGAACAGGTTATGGGCCTCCTTCACTTCCAAAATGGTGAGTCCGACTAGCATAGAGCCAAGTCCACTCCGAATACTCCAGCTTCTTCAAAGCTGTACTGCCCGGTCAGTTTTGTGGTCGGAGCCTTCCTTTGAGAGAGCTGAGTTCCTACTCTTGTCGTGCACTGACTCAAGGTTCTCACTCTCCCTGACCCCAGTTACGTACCGACACTCCAAGGGCTGCTTTCTGTAACCTAAGGTCCAGTAAGCCTCTGGTTTTTTTCTATCACTATGCCTGGAGCTATAGTGATGCTTCGGTCCCCAGTGACTGGTGACAATGTGCAGGATACTCCAATCCTTTAAGCACTTCTGAACTCTTCCACTGCGCCTTTCGCCCTGTCCGCGCTTGTAGCATAAGCACTCCACACTTCCAAAGGCTATACAGATCAGTCCCTTCTTGCTTCTCCCCGAAGGTTGCTAACAGGTGCTCAGTAATCTTCCAGTTCAGGAGCACGTCTCTGAACTTCACTGTCCTTGAGACAGGAGACTGAAGGTCCTGCTGCTACTTCCTCTTCCCTCTCACTCCACAACTCACTAACTAACTCCCTATCTGACTGAGCTATTTATATATCCTATGGGTGTGTCTAAGTGTGTGTTGGAGTGAATGTTTATTGAGCATTAAACTGTTACCTCTCCGCACATTCTCCAGGGTACTGCGTGTGCCTTCACACCAGGGCTACACAGTATATTGTAGGTCTATAACACTATAATTTTTCTTCCACCTGCTGGAATTTGGAGATCTAATCAACCTTCCTTCATCTTTATTCATAAGGCCAGGGGTCAGGTCCATTTCCCATTAATTTCATTAATTTTATACAGGATATCATTCTTTTACTGTTGGTATCCAGTTATTATTTCTCTACACTCATGACCAACAGTGCGTCCAGCCAGCTCACCCAGACACCTCCACTTCTGCCTTCAAAAACCACTTCTCCCAAAATTCCCAAATTAATATTTTTTATTAGTTGTTTACTTTTTAGGTCTGGAAGATGGTGGAGTAAGTTATTTTAAAATATTTTTAATATTGTATATATTAGGGTGTATGGGAGGAAAATTTGTGGACTCTGATTCATCAAACAGTTTTTGTCAGAATCCTGGAGTAAAACTGCTTGATTTGTCACTCTTTTTTTGCTCAACTCATATTTATGCAAAAATCTGAGTTTTGGATATTTTATGTGAGTCACGGCAAGCTCCATCAATTTTCTCAAAAGTGGACATAGTTGTGGAAACAGATGAAGTTGCTCCACTTTCTCATCAAGATCCAAATGGCAAACTTGACAAAGCATTGCAAATGGCTCAGCTTGGCAGTGAAGACTTTCCTCTGGACATCCAATTGGTACAGCATGTTGAGTATCAGAGGATAAGTCTTTAATGATTTTATAAAGTTGGAAGAAACATTTTTCTCAAAGTATTTTCTGCCCAGATTGCAAGGTCAGTAGCGCCAGAAATATGTGGTGCAGAACTTAATTGCAACATATCGGTCTGAAAATTATTGGCATCATCATATGTCATCTTCCGGATCTTGCAGAGACTTCTCTTGGCAACTGGATACCACAATGTATGCCGTAACATCATGACATCATGACGTGTGTCATCCAAGGCCTAGTCAATGTTTCAAGTAGCACATGTTGTGAAGTCAGTCTAGTTAGGGCCGGAAGCACCACGGAAGACTGAAGATCGGAAACAAGATGTCCATAACTACAACTGAAGAAAAGAAGGCACTGGAGACATGGGAAGATATTGGGCAATGAGGCCAGGAGCTGCGGCGGATGAACAGATGAGCTTCTTGAATGTAGACTATCCAGTTTTTCTGAACCCTACACACCAATGCATAGTGATTTGCAAATAATTGATGCAAATCTAATATCCTGGTGAAATTTGAAGAAACTGCCAAATTTGAATTGAATCTTCACTAATAGACAGAATCATTTTCAAAGCCGTGAAAACAATCTAAAATCAACCTCGTTCCACTTTAAGTATGATCATGAAATGTGCCTTCTAAACTCCAACTAGAAAAGATTGTACAGGTGAAGTTTCAGAGTTGGATCAACAGCACAGGGCAAAAAGAGGTCATTGTGTGACAACTGATGTCTCCTGAGGAAAATCTGACAGAGGAGTTCATATTTCAAAGTCAAAGAGAAGCAGCGGAGGCAAGAAACAGGTAGGTGACAGATAAATCACAGCTACCTGCTGCTTCAATAAGTAGTAGGAACAAAAAACAGATTTCCAATGAAGAAAAAATAGTAAAAATATGGAAAAGTGAGAAGATCCATGTCATCTTCTGCTCTGTGGAGCAAGAGATCTGATATAATAAAAGACATGAAACCTGCAAAGTAGAACTCATTTTGTCTCATAGTGAAAATCCCATGGATAGGAAGCCATGTTTTGAAGAACCTGAGCCAACTGAGGATCTACAAAGCTTTGAAAATTGAGGCGGAATATATTTTTGAAATGGAGATAAGATTCAGAGCTACAGATAAGGTGACAGCAGATATGGGTTTTTAGATCTTATAAAGGAACATCCCAAAAAAATTCACACATCCAGTTTCCATGTTTATTTTATAGGGTCTCTTGATTAACTTAAGATCTTACAAAAACTCCAGCATGAAACAAAAAAACATTTGACCTTGAGTCCAACCAATGTGTATCGAAAACAAAAACGTTAATAAATGCTGGAATGAAGTTGACTTATCCCTGAACGGTCTGTAGGCAACTTATTTTCGCAGACATAATTGTTTGCGAAAAGCTTGAAAGACAACTATGTAAATGTCTAAATCACAATGTAGATATGCGTAGCCAGAGTCTTAAATGACAAATCATAAAAAACAGTGCTGACGTTGGATGTATCATGTCCTAACGAGATGGGAAAGTTTTATACAACTTCAAATTAGTAGGTGTGGATATACAGATCAGGCTCAGGAACTATGCATATACATCCATTTAGATTCCAATATTACTCTGTGACAATGGAATATAAATTGCTATTGTATATGTGATGGCATATTTATTGGATGTAGAGACAACGGGGTGCCTACGAATGTGCAGAAGATCGTCATTTTTACTATATAGTATTGCAGAGCATTGTGCAAGTAATTGAACAATCTTAGTTTCACATCACTTAAAGGATTAAAAAGGTAAGAGAAAATTAATAATTTTTTTAAAGTATAAAAAAAATAAACAAAGCTAAAAATTAATCACCCATCCTTTGCCTCTTACCCAAAATATAATAAAAAAAACTAAACCATATTTGATATTTTTACATCCATAAAAGTCTCATCTTTGAAATTGAAAAAATTAATTAACCAGCACAGAAAACACAGGAAGCAAAACAGAAACATTAAAACACCTGAAAAGAACAAATCAAAACACTGTATGTCCTTAATATGAAAACAATAACAACTATACATAGCTTGACCCATAAAAATAAGCCATTAATGGTAAGTAAAATGTTTCTGAGAAGTCAAACTAAATATGTTTTTTTTAACACAGTTCTGAATATTTCTTAGGTACCGATATAAAAACAGACTACGGTATGTAAGGTTGGTACAATCATAATTATACTGACCCCTAGAATCAGGTTCCCAGAGATTAACACCATCAAAACAAAACTCAAAATTGCATTTTTTTTTGCCATTTCATCACATTTAGAATTTTTGTCCCCACGTTTATTTCAGTACATAATACAATGAAATTAATGTTTTCATTCAAAAACACAATTTGCCACACAAAAAACACAAGCTTTCATATGGCTATGTTAATGGGAAAATAAGAGGAAGGTTTGGCTCTTGGAAGAAGAAAAGGGAAAATCAAAACCACAAAAATTGAAAATTTTCCTGGCAGGGGCGTACATAGAAATCATGGGGCCCCATAGCAAAAGTCTGAATGGGGCCCCCCCCCAAAAAAAAAACAGGTGCTCTTAACTCCACACACACACACACCTGCAGTGCATGCAGGGCCCCCTACACCCTCCACAGTGCGTGCAGCCAGGCCCCCCTCCCTAAGGTGCAAAGTGCAGTCAGAGCCATTGTAAATGTAAAGTGCCAGCACAGTGAGGGGACACATTTAACAAAAAAAAATCGACCCCCAGCCAGGCTCACCATCTTGTGTGTGCAGTGGCGTAGCAACTGTTTGTGGGGCCCGGGGCGGCTGAAAAATTTGCCGCCCCTTTGGTCATTGATAATCCTGAAGCATTCACCATTACAACCAAAAAAAGGCTCAAAGTAAATACCTTTCACCTGTAAAATCAGCATGGCAAAAATACACACTGCAAAGCAGCAACACACAGTATGGACTTGTGTTTATGATGTGCTTTATCCTCCTTGGACAAAAAGGACTTCTTTAGGCTTGGCTCACATTTATACAGTGCAGTCTGCTGGACAAATATGTCTGAATTGAAAAAAAAAATGGTATTCAGACGTATATGGAGGCATACACAAACCATAATGGGCAACACGTAGTGTCAAAAAAATGTTCTTCTGACTATGTTTTGCCCTGATCACGTTGTATTGTGGGAAAAAAAACATAATTGACCAAAGGTACGCGTTTTTAATGTGGGGTGAAAAAAAGTTTATTCCTCTGGACACCTCCTCACAGAACTGATGCCAAAATGGAGTGGGATGGGACTGTTGACACCAGTAAAACTGGATGGAAAAAAAATGATTCTTTTTAAGTAAAAAAACATATAGAGACAAAGATGGAAGTACGATATCTATCAAATGTACTTGTTTAAATTCGTAGGTTGATGCATGGCATACGTTTTAATGTATACGTCCAACGCATTAAGTCTGCTGGCGTATAAATGTGAATCTAGCCTGACAGGGAACATGCTGCATAGTGTGCTCCGATGTAAGAAGTGTGGTGCCTAATCTGACAGCAGGTACAAGCAATGCCCATCATTCATGGCATCATATAAGACAGGTAGACGGATGTCATATCTTTGTATATGAAATGATTGGACTATGTAAGCTATGCAAAGTTCCAACATGTGTACAAACTACAAGACACATTTTATCACAGGTAAGGGGACACAGAAATGCCGCACACAATATCTTCCATAACATCTGCAGAACTTCCACTCTCAGGCACCTCATGAGCTCAGCACGCCCCATGTAATTGCTGTCTCCCAGGTGCATGCCTCTGGGGTGAAGGAGCAGAATAAATTAGTAACATTTGTTGGCTGCACCATGATTTCCAGGGCATTGCACATTTTTAGTATTGCATGACATGCATTGTTGCACACCTTGACAGTGAAGTTGGTGGTGGGACATAGACTGGAGGTCTTACCTACAGCTAGGAAGCATCATCCTGCCTGGTGGTGGTACAGGGGTTAAATCACATGAAACCAGCTCTAATGGAGAAGCATTGTGAGGAGTACAGAAGAGTGGCTGCAGTGCATGCAGGGCCCCCTCCTCCACCCTCCACAGTGCCTGCAATCAGGACCCCCTCACTCCCTAAGGTGCAAAGTGCAGCCAGAGGCTAGCCATTGTAAATATAAAGTGCCAGCACAGTGAGGGGACACATTCAACAAAAAAATCCACCCCATACCCCAGCCAGCAGGACTCACCTTCTTGTGTATCTCTTCCCTGAGTGAAACTTATGAATGTTTTCTGCTTCCTGTGATGCACGTGTCTCTGGCTGCAGGCTGGCTTTCTTATGCAAATGCAGCCAGAGACTTAAGCCAACTGCTGACCAGAAAACAACAAGGAAAGGGGACCTTCAAGGGGGTTTACAGTGTCCGGCCGTCGCTTATATTTAATTAAAGGAGATAGTACTGTGTCAGCACAGCAGAGCTGCCAAACGACAGCGGCCGTTGTGGGCCCCCTCACCTGTCTGGGCCCCATAGCTGCTGCTTAGTCTGCTCTATTCACGGAACGCCACTGTTTCCTGGTCATGAAGGAGCTTAATAGTATAAGAAATTTGGGAGATTGGAAAGGATGGTGATATTGGTGGTCACTTAGCTTTCTCATTAACAATAATAAGATGATTGGCTCATTAAGACAAACTTTGCATATATGTATGATTAAAGGGGCTATTTTTGTTTAACTACGGGCCTAAGAACTAAGGCCGGGATCACACTTGCGAGAAACTCGCACAATTCTTGTGCTGGTCTCTCGCATCAACACCCGACACTGCTGCCGGCACTTGGACCGGAGCGTGAGGTTGCATGTATTTCTATGCCAGTCTGTTGTCGTGGAGCAGCTGAATTGCCGGCAGGAGCGTTTGGTGACCACTCTGAACTAGCGCAGGGTAAAGCAGACAGGTAGTTGCCTATGTTAGAAACTACCTGCCTGTTAGTTTTTAGGCCCGTTGTAAAAAAATAATAATACTGGACAATACAAATAAATCAAATGGATGTTTTTAAAAGGGGTCTCACTCTATGAGCAGGAGGTGGGAGCTGAAATTTTTTTGACATATAATGGAAAATTTTTCATGGCTGGGGAAAGGGTTGTCTGGGCAGGCTCAAGAGCTGGAGCCAAGATGAACAGTTAACCACCATGGATGTTTCCATATGATTAGACAAACCTATAAGCAACAGAAGAATAGACAGGTAGACAGTAGAGCATGATGTTCCTTTGTTTACCTTTATAACGTTGACGGCTCATTCCAGTATGTCATTTGTTCTAATAGCTATGTTGGACTTGTCTCGTCTTTACAATGATCAGTCGTGGATGTCACTATTTCTCTTGTTACATTGATGTAACTCTTTGACATACTATGTTTTCTGCTTACAGGGTGCATTCCTGTTTTTTCCTATAGCCCATTGCTTCGTTTATAAAGAAAAAAACACCATCAATCTCTCTGTCTAGCTAAATTTAGTCCAAGTTTTTATGCTTCATTTTGAGTGCAGATGACATTTTGGACACTCGGTGTGGCTTGAAAATAAAATAATTCTACTAACTGTCCAAGTAAAAATGGAACTCAGCAGGTCTTAGGGTCCATTAATGTACAAAATAAGAAAGTGATCAAACAGTTTCTCACACCCAAGACAGGAAAGATGCAAACGGAAAATTTGGAGATATGTCTGACTATTTTAGAAAAACAGACAAAGAGAAAGTAGAAGGTAGAATATTGGATCTGAAGAAAAAAAAATCATTTGGACGTGTCCCTGAAAATAGTTCTAAGGTTTTTTTTTTTCTAATAGATTTATTGTAAGCATTAGTCATTCCAAGTGTACTACAAATTTAGAAAAACACCGATGATTTTACTCTGAAACAACACGAAACCTGGTTGTGTCTGGTGCTATAGGTCAATAATACTGGAATGAATAGCGCTGAGATTCAATACGACATGCCACCACTGGACAAGCGTTAGATGTTATATGCAAGTTTAACATCTTCTTTAAGGTTTTTATACACCCGCTGTAACAGTGTCAGCATTTGTAAAATAACTGGTTTCAATCAACCAATCCAAACAATACCAAAAAAGAAAAATGAAAGGCATAGTAAAATGTAAGAGACATTATACATTTACCATAAGATCTAATAACTTAATGTTTCATGTTTTAACTATTCTTAAAAGATTTTGCAATTGTTTTTTTCAATACTCCAGTGCATTTAACATTTAACCTCTTGACAACATATGACTAACTGGTTACGTCAAATGCCGACTTCATGACTTTAATGCGAAGTCGTAAGCCGAGCCCATATCTTTGCCAGCAGAAGATGACTGTGATATTCAGCCATCATCTGCCTCTAACAAGTTAAATGCATCTGTAAATAAATGATAGCGGCATTCACAGCATGCAAGCAGGGGTCACGTCATTCTAGGTGGCCATCGGCACTCCATAGATGTGATGGCGGAACTCTGATGGGTTCCCATGATGGCCAGGGGTCTACTGAAGACCCTTGTACATGTCATGATGGTAATCCTGCAAAAGCAAGCCGGTGGCTGGTGTTTATCGGAGACCATGATTTTTGTAGGTTGAAGACTAATCGCAGGTTCAAGTTACAAATACAGTAAAAAGTTAAAAAAAGTTTTAAAAATATGAAAAAATATGTATAAAAGTTAAAATCATCCTGTTTTAGGGAATAAAAAATACACATATATACAAATTGATATAGCTGTATTCATAAAAGTCAATCTATAAAAATATAAAATAAATTAATCAAATCGGTAAATGCTGTAACAAGAAAAAGAATCAAAACGCCAGAAATGTGTTTCTTTCAGCTTCTACAACCACACAAAAAATTTAATACTAGGTGATCAAAACAATGTATCTATAACCAAAATGATATCAATAAAATCAATGGCTTGGGACGCAAAAAACAAGCCCTCATACAGCTCCATGTCCCGAAAATAGAAAGTGTTTCAACTCTCTCACCACTTAAATAAAACGAGAACAATGCTTGTTTGGTATCTGCGTAATCATAGTGACCTGGAGAATCATATTTCCTGGTCATTTCTACTGTAAAATGAATGGTGTAAATGAAAAAAAATCAAATTGCGGAATTGCACTTTTTTTTGCTATTTCGCAATGCTTGGAATTAATTTCCAGTAGACCACAAGATAAAATGGATGGTGGAATCCAAAAATACAACTCGTCCTGCAGAAAAGAAGCCCTCAATCGGCTTTGTCGATAAAAAAAAAAAAGTTATGGCTCTTGAAATAAGGGGAGGAAAAAATAAAATTTATGTTAGTGGTATTACGCAAATTACATTATGATCAGTGGTAAGGTCTTTTTTATCCAGAAATTTGTCTTTAGAATTTTTATTTTATCATTCTACAGGAAATGGAAAAAAATATGTAGAAAAAAAGATTGAAAAAAATTAATAACAGTTCTGGGATTTTGCTACTGCACATAATTAAGATACAATATAGTATAATAATAAAAATAATATAATAATAATAATGTAGTAAGACATATATTTAACAATCTTCCAGCCAATCTTTAGATGGCCATTTTTATATCTCAAGATAGTGTTCCTTCACTTATGAGCAGATGTTTAAATTCCTTGAGGAGTTTTTTTTTCTTTCCTGTAAGACTATGGAAATCAACTTGGCATGGGTACCGGACTCCCAGGTGGAGCGGGTGAACACAAGCCGTCTTAGAAGTCTTAGATCAAGGCTAGTCAGTAAGAGCAACAGAGCCCAGTCACCAAAAGCCTAGTGCTTTAGTGACTGACAGGTACAGGCTCCTTCTAAAGCATGAAAAGGAATGGTAAATTATCTCACTGACAGAATAAATCTTCTGTTTGTTTGCTGTGGACCAGATGTGTTACAAGCTGATGTGGAAATGTCTGCTTGTGCCAATCTTACTTTAAATCACAATTTGGCAGGAGGTTAGCCCATTTAGCTTCGCCTTTCAAAAAATTTGATATTCGGTAATGATAAATGCAATTAGTAAGAAATTTGAAACTCAATGCAGAATTCAGGGGAGGGCAAGATCATTGATATTGTAATACAATTTAGGCTCCGAAACCCAGATGTAATTCCTGGTAATGAAGTAAATCACCCTAAGGGCATATTTGTATTTACTGTTAATGATATCATTAATTTATGTCAATTAGTCAATGGAGTTTTATAAGGAAATAGGAGCAAATGGGGATAAAAAGACTTTCTAAATTCATTGGTGACTATTGTGGAGAGGAAATGTCTTCCCTTCAAAATACTAATTAAATCAATTGCATATTTTTCTTAGTAATGCTTCTAGTTCTCTAGAAAAGTTTTGGGGTAAATTTCTACTTTATCACTTGGTCCAGGGTGTTGAAGTGGTTTAAAGTAATATGTATGTTTCTCTAGGGGGTAATGAATTAACATGAGAAATGAGAGATGAGTAAATAAATGGGATTAGAATTGAATTTTTCTTGAATTTTACAAAAATCTGCTATCAACAAAATATGATTTTTTTGTAGTTCTAATTCAGCTATTGGTGGCTGCTGGATGTAATTTTTCTGAACTGAATAAGGCCATTGAAATGTTAAAAAATTAAAAAAAACCTATAATCACCTTACCGCTCGTTTATCTGGCTCCACCACATCACCTGTCCGGTCATTGCCATATCTTCATATACTTGGCCACTCACAATGAAATCCCTGGGCATCTCATGCTAGCTACGATGAGGCATGGGGGGTTTCTGCCCCAGTGCATGAAAGGTTATGGCGTCATTATGTCACAGTGTGTGCCATGACTTTGCGTTTGCAAGCGCATGTGCAGAACCCTCCCTGGCTTCTTCACAGCTGAATGTCCCAGACCAGCGTGAAAGGCTCAGAGATTTTACCATTAGCTGCAGGGATCTGAAGATGCATCCAGGACCGGATGGGTGACGATGATGAGCGGAGGATCCATGGAGGTGAGCGTAAAGTGAATATAAGGATTTTTTACCATCTTACATTTCTTGTTTGTGAGGTCTGGAGAAATACCAGAGCATAATAAATAATATTCAACAACTTCTCAAAGATTCAAACTTCCCAGTAAAAACCATGCGAACTTGTGAATTCTAATTTTGCCTGATCTGCTCATCTCTAATTAATATCTAATTCCTGTGATGGTGTAATGCTGGAAGGTAAATGTGATGCTGGTGGACTTGGACCCACTGCGCGATTGCTTGGGCTTACTTTGGAAGAGTGTGACTAGGTGTCTAACGGGTATTCATTAGAGCCTCTGGTGGTGAGGATAGGCTGAGCCGCTGGTAGACATCAGGTACCACTCCAGGGCAGTCCCTGGGACTGCAGTAGCTGACCGGAGGGTCAGAGGCACGAGTAGTAGGTACAGGAGGGCAAAGACAAAAATGAGGTCAGACGATGCGAGGTCGGGGCAGGCAGCACAGGTTCAGGATACATAGCCAAGGTAAGAAGAAGAGAGGTCAGACAGGACTGGGACATGAGTTAGGTCAATAACAGGAGGAAACACCACACAAGCACAAACTGGACTCTAGGAGAGCATACTCATTGGTAATCAACATTCAGGTTAGAAGTGGTGGGAGGAGCTGCCAGATATAATGTCTGATGACACGGAATAAGCTGGAGAACTAATCTCTAGAGGACACAGCAGGTTTAAATTCCTGCAGAGACAGGTCATGTCCCCCTAAGGCAAAATGGAAACCAACGTAATATGCAGCAGTGCTGCAAGAGGCAAAACTCAACAAGCCACGTGATGACAATGATGAATAGGGAGGCGCTGAGGAGGCATACAGTTTACCGCCGTGACAGAAGACACAGTGAACTCAAAAAACACTGTACATTTCAGTTTGTGTACTGGTTTTGTCTTTGACAGTCTTGCACAGAATGTTTTAATGTACTAAAGTCATCAAACCCAAACATACAATGTATTGTAATGTAGCAAAGGGAACGTGTCACATTGTACTTGTAGTCTGTGGACAGCATGGAATAAAAAAGGAGAAGCTGAGCAGAATGATATATAAATTTGTTGGAAAAGATTCCGTATAACATGAAATCCCTGGAGTTTGCATTCATAGGAGATCAGTGGATGGTCCTATCCAATGATTGACAGCAATATCTCTGCATACACAATCATACAGGGAAGACTGTCAATCATTAAGTTGGACCTCCCACTGGACTCATACACATAAACAACAGGGCTTTCAATGAATAAAATGCGAGATTTACTGAAACTTTTCCTGCAAAGATGTAAATTAATCTGATTTTTCTCCTGTTCTATAACTGTCACGCTGTATAGCAGATATATATATATGTGATGTCAGTAATCTATATCAAAAGGGCAACATACTATATAACATGCGCATAGATATATGATAACATAGATTTACCTGACAGAATGTCCAGTGGGTCAAAACGGAATCCGTTATACGCTGTCTCCGGCTAGAGGGTGACCGGGGTCTAGGCTGACCCTAAACTGGGGTCCTAACTAATCCCTCAACCTGGAGGTACTGTTAAAGGTACAGAGGTCCAGGCCACCAGCGTAAACCCTGTCTCCTATCAATCCCTGCCAACTGTATTCTAGTCCTAAGAAGGACCCTGAATACCACCAAAGGGAATGAACAGGTAACGGTTAATGAACAGAAAGAAATACAAGAAAGACAAGAAATAAAGTAAATAAAGTCTTACATACAACACTCACACACAGTAGGAACACCTAAGGTCTCAGAGATAAACTATAAGCTATAAGAGTAAAAACAACTAAGGAGCTCTTAGCTTAAGTATTCTCAGAACCGCTCCAGTCTGCTAGACTACATGAATGCTTTCACCGGCGTCTAACACCCAGACTGGCAGGAATATAAAGGAAACTAATTAGAACATAATCAAAAGCAGCCGGGCGAGGCTGGACCTAGTCTTAGCAAAGAGCTAGGTAAAATTAACTCTCTCATTACCAAACACAAAGAAACAGCAGCTCAGCTGTAAGAAGTCAGAATGTGCAATCGCGACGATCTTCGTGGCGATGCACCCATGACAGTACCCCCCCTTCTACGAGGGGCCTCCAGACCCTCATGACCAGGTCTGTCCGGGTAAGTTGTGTGAAAGGTCCGAACCAATCGATCTGCGTTAGCATCAGACGCAGGGACCCACGTCCTCTCCTCAGGACCATACCCCCTCCAATGAACTAAGTACTGAGGGGATCGGCGACTGAGACGTGAGTCAATGATTTTCGACCCATGAAATTCCACGTTATCATTGACTACCACTGAAGGAGGAGGTAGAGGTTACGGTATGACTGGTGCCACATACTTTTTAAGTAATGACTTGTGAAACACATTATGATTTTTAAACGTAGGAGGGAGGTCCAGATGAAATGCCACAGGATTAATTATGGAACTGATCCTGTACGGCCCAATGAATCTGGGACCCAACCTCCAGGAGGGAACTTTAAGTTTTATATTCCTGGTAGACAACCACACCAGATCGTTCACCTTCAGATCTCGACCAGAAACTCTCCCCCTATCAGCCATCCGTTTGTAACGGTTCTCCGTAACCTTCAGTCTTAACCGATCTGGAACTATCAGTCTCCCTGGAAGTCCCACAGGGGCGTCCCCCTGAGCCCCCAATACCTCCCCCTCAAGCTCAGAGCATACAGCTGACACTACAACTCCCTCCTGAGGAATAGGAACCGGATCATCCATCCTCCCGGTCCCTGGGAAAGTACGAGATAAGGCATCAGGAAGCAACTTTATTGAGCAGTCATATGCGCGATGAGGAGGTAACTCTTTACACCCCTCCTCTGAGAACATCTCCCCAAAGTCCTCCAGAAAAGGAGGCAAAGTCCTAGGCACAACCGCACCGATGACCGTGCTCATGCAGTTATTCTTGCAAAATTCACCCCACTGGCTTATCTTTCTGGATTGCCAATCAATCACTGGGTTATGTTTAGCCAACCAAGGAAGTCCCAACACAATAGGAGTAGGTAGACCCTCCAACACATAACAAGACAATTGCTCTTTATGTATTGCCCCTACTCGAAGATCTATGTTATGAACAGCTTGTACCAAGCTACCTTGACCAAGAGGTCTAGAATCAATAGAGAGTATAGGGACCGGTTTGGCCAATACACTCAGTTGCATACCATGCACCTGGGCAAACCGAGCGTCCACCAGATTAGCCCCGGACCCACTATCAAGAAAAACAGAAATCCTCTCAGTTCTAGTACCAATCACCACCTCCGCAGGCACGAGAAACTGAGAGGGATTTGGGGACGAAATACACACTCCCAGGTTAACTCCTTGGCTCAAAGAGGTCCGGGATGGACACCCCCCCAACAAAATGTCCCTCTCTCCCGCAAAAGAAACACCTTCTAGTCTTGCGGCGCACCGCCGATTCCCTCCTACAAAATGATGTCCCTCCTAACTGCATGGGTTCCTCAGAACAGACCAGGGGAACCTCAGTATAAGGGACTTTAGTAGTAGGTGGAGTCATCACGGGGGGCGGAGTTACCTCGCGTCTTCCCCGAAGTCGTCTATCAATGCGAATAGCGAGGGCCATAGCAGCCTCCAGTGATGGAGGAGAATCATACTGAGCCAACACATCTTTTAATTTGTCAGACAACCCTTGACAAAACTGGCTCCTAAGAGCTGGGTCATTCCACTGAGTATCTGTTGCCCATCACGGAACTCAGAAGAATATTCCTCCGCTGGACGATTTCCTTGCCGTATTTTACGTAACCTTGTTTCAGCAAGGGAGACTCGATCCGGATCATCATATACCAGACCCAGGGCAGTAAAAAATCGATCCACTGACTGGAGATCTGGGGAGCCTGGAGGAATAGAGAACGCCCAAGATTGAGGGTCCCCTTGTAAGAGCGAGATAACAATTCCCACCCTCTGCTCTTCACTCCCAGATGACCGAGGCCGCAGCCGAAAGTACAATTTACATGCCTCCCGGAAAGTAAAAAATTTGTCCCGCCCACCAGTGAACCTGTCCGGGAGAGCAACCTTAGGTTCAGATCTGGTTTGCTCCGGGGGGGACAAAACCTTGGACTTAATGTCTGCAACTCCATGGACAATCCCTGCAACTGCCGGGCCAGCTGGGCTACTGGATCCATGACAGCTGGGAGAATCTTTAGTATGGGCCGGTGAAAATGTCACGCTGTATAGCAGATATATATATGTGATGACATAATCTATATCAAAAGGGTAACATACTATATAACATGCGCATAGATATATGATAACATAGATTTACCTGACAGAAAGTCCAGTGGGTCAAAACGGAATCCGTTATACGCTGTCTCCGGCTAGAGGGTGACCGGGGTCTAAGCTGACCCTAACTGGGGTCCTAACTAATCCCTCAACCTGGAGGTACTGTTAAAGGTACAGAGGTCCAGGCCACCAGCGTAAACCCTGTCTCCTATCAATCCCTGCCAACTGTATTCTAGTCCTAAGAAGGACCCTGAATACCACCAAAGGGAATGAACCAGGTAACGGTTAATGAACAGAAAGAATACAAGAAAGATAAGAAATAAAGTAAATAAAGTCTTACATACAACACTCACACACAGTAGGAACACCTTAGGTCTCAGAGAAAAACTATATGCTGTAAGAGTAAAAACAACTAAGGAGCTCTTAGCTTAAGTATTCTCAGAACCGATCCAGTCTGCTAACTATATGAATGCTTTCACCGGCATCCAACACCCAGACTGGCAGGAATATAAAGGAAACTAATTAGAACATAATCAAAAGCAGCCGGGCGAGGCTGGACCTAGTCTTAGCAAAGAGCTAGGTAAAATTAACTCTCTCATTAACCAAACACAAAGAAACAGCAGCTCAGCTGTGAGAAGTCAGAATGTGCAATCGCGACGATCTTCGTGGCGATGCACCCATGACAATTTAAGGTTCACTCACTAGGCTGCTCAGAGTAATCGAGATCGATCTATCAAACCTTAGTTTTACATCATAAACCCTATGGTAACATATAATACACTCTTCAATGCTTCAGCTCCTGCTGAGCTCACTCTCAGTCACAAGACTTCTAATCCAGCCTGAATGAAGCTGTCACACTGCAGACTCCCACACTCTTTACAGTCAAACAACTCCATTACTAGTGTAACCCCAATCGAGGTCAGATCACATGTTAGGTCACCTTGATTATGACCCATCACGGTCCTTTGATACAATAACATAGTGAGTCGGTCACATGTAGTCCCTGATCATGACTCATCAAGTCTTCCCAAACACAAACCATGCTTCATGCACAGGCATACAAGTGCCCTAGCTGCATCAGGTGACTACACACGTATATATTAGTTTTGTGAGCTGTCAGTGATTACAGTAGCGGATGAATTGCCAAGTTCAAAGGACACTGTGCTCGATATATCGGACAGCACGCATGGCATGTTCTGATTTTATGCCCATCTATTGTCATTAGCGATTATATGAAATAAATTGCTACAAATCGCAGCATGCTGGATTTTCTCAGACCATTCACTAGAAAAATCGCATGAAGTCCATGAATAACATTGGCCGATTTCAATCCATTTTATGGCTGAAATCGTTCCGTTTGTCAATATATACCTTAGGTGAGTTTCTGTTGCTATAAAAAAACAAATGGATACAAACAATCATGGCTCCATGATTAAATTTAATAATTGTTTAGTCTTCATTAATTTGTAAAAAAAAAAATATTCATGAGCTCAGAACGATGCAACAATTATCTCTGATTTACACTTGGGGACGGCTCCGATTCAGTATTGAATATCATCTGACTCGTAGTGTTGAGCATTCCGATACCGCAAGTATCGGGTATCAGGCCGATATTCGCGTTATCGGAATTCCGATACTTAATTCCGATACTTTTTCCATATCGTATACCGGAATCGGAAGTTCCCATAATTCTTTGAGAGGCAATGTGATTTTAGTCAGCCAATGAGGAATCCTACGAAGTGTGGGCACATCCTGTGATGCTGCGGTCATCTTAACTAATGGCATGGCTGTGATTGGCTGCTGAAATGATGTCAGAATGCACTATAAAAGGCGCCGCAGCCATTTTAGCGTCACTGTGCTGTGAACTCAGTAAGGGACAGAACGCTGCTCTGCTGACTCTGAGGGACAGTTAGATATTGCGATTTTGTGTACTACTGTGCTTGAGGCAGGCTAGTTTACCAACCGCTGTGTAAAGCTTCATTTTGCCAGTGTTGTTTTAACAGCTCTGTGCAAGGTGTGTGTGTGACAGTGCAGGTGACGCTGCAGTTTGCTCTGCATCCACCGCTGTTTGTAGGCATCTGCACGTGTCCCTTTTTTTTTTTTTTTTTTTTTTATTTTATTTAGTGGAATTGGTGCAGCTCCATTATATTAGAAAAAAATCAAATCTATTAGTGTGACGTGCTTCCATCCGTATACAATACATTGGTTGCAAACACTATAGAAGTACAGAAAGGAGCTTTTCACAGATTGTGGACAGTTGTGTTTCAGTGTTCACTTCAGTCTGTGTTTTTTACTTTTTTGAGTGCAGATCACGCTCCAGTTACATGTTCAAGCACTGCTGCTTGTACTCTGCTGAGCGTGTCTCAGTGGCTCATCCTTTTCATTTATCTCCAATTGGTTCTGCTACATTCCATTTAAAATAAATCTAATCTATTAGTGTGACGCGCTTCCATCCGTATACAATACATTGGTTGCAAACACTATAGAAGTACAGAAAGGAGCTTTTCACAGATTGTGGACAGTTGTGTTTCAGTGTTCACTTCAGTCTGTGTTTTTTACTTTTTTGAGTGCAGATCACGCTCCAGTTACATGTTCAAGCACTGCTGCTTGTACTCTGCTGAGCGTGTCTCAGTGGCTCATCCTTTTCATTTATCTCCAATTGGTTCTGCTACATTCCATTTAAAATAAATCTAATCTATTAGTGTGACGCGCTTCCATCCGTATACAATACATTGGTTGCAAACACTATAGAAGTACAGAAAGGAGCTTTTCACAGATTGTGGACAGTTGTGTTTCAGTGTTCACTTCAGTCTGTGTTTTTTACTTTTTTGAGTGCAGATCACGCTCCAGTTACATGTTCAAGCACTGCTGCTTGTACTCTGCTGAGCGTGTCTCAGTGGCTCATCCTTTTCATTTATCTCCAATTGGTTCTGCTACATTCCATTTAAAATAAATCTAATCTATTAGTGTGACGCGCTTCCATCCGTATACAATACATTGGTTGCAAACACTATAGAAGTACAGAAAGGAGCTTTTCACAGATTGTGGACAGTTGTGTTTCAGTGTTCACTTCAGTCTGTGTTTTTTACTTTTTTGAGTGCAGATCACGCTCCAGTTACATGTTCAAGCACTGCTGCTTGTACTCTGCTGAGCGTGTCTCAGTGGCTCATCCTTTTCATTTATCTCCAATTGGTTCTGCTACATTCCATTTAAAATAAATCAATCTATTAGTGTGACGCGCTTCCACCCGTATACAATACATTGGTTGCAAACAATATAGAAGTACACAAACGGGCCTTTCACAGCTACTGAACATGGGTTTTTAATTTTTAACTAAAATATGTATTTTTTCAAATGACACAAATATAAGTAATGTTGAAGAGGAATAGTCCTACATCCATTGTTTGCACAATATTACAGGTGTACATCATGTCCCTTAATCAACAATGTATTATTATATTTACTTGTATGCTTTTATTTAAAAGCCAAGAACACAGAAGGATAACCTTCGCACTGCAGCTGTTGTCAAAGTTCAACCCACATTATGCACTTCCAACATTGCAGCATTTGAGGCATGATGTGAGTTGGATTGGTCAAAGTTATGGAGTGAGAAGGTTCACCATCAGTACCCTATAGCATAAGTATGCTTTTGTGTTAGCATTTGTGTTAGACATGTGGATATCTGCCATAATATGTCACAATTATTTAGTTACAGATTTGTTACCAACACTAATCATTGAATGGTTTTAAATTTGACGTTTCACTTGTTTACAGCTTAGAAATAAGGGTGTAGCCTGATATCTATGTGTAGCACTAGCCACTTTAACATGTCATGTTTTTTTAAACATGTGTAGCTAGGTAGCAGTAATTTTTGCCGGACACACAGCAGGGGAACAGCAGGCGTTACTGAACCCCACTATCACTATAGCTTGTGTATTGGTCTGTGGACACGACACTTCTGAGCAGCAACTGGCAGTGTTGTAGCCCAGGGAGTATAGCTCAGGTGGTAGAAAGATGAACATAACAGGAGACATGGAAAACGTTGTCAACCAGTTAGTTAATCTGAAACCGGACAGGCAAATTCAGGCGAGATCCATGCCTAGTTCATTTTCAGAAAAGTAAGCCGTTCTACATTATCGTAGGATAGTCGCATGCAACGGTCTGTTAGTACACCACCTGCAGCAGTAAAGACGCGCTCCGATAATACACTGCCAGCAGATCAAGCCAGCACCTCCAATGCATACTGGCTAAGCTCTGGCCATGTATCCAGCTTAGAGACACAAAACTTGAATGGGGAAGAGCCATCTGGGAGTACACTGAGAGGGCAAGACATGTAGTCTGTCACCATCTTACGGAAATGTTGCCTCCTGCTGACTGGAGCCGTCTCGGATGGTGTAGACATTGGTGGCGCTGCCACAAAACTTCGACACATTTGGAACATACTGTTCTTGCCCTGTGCAGAGCGCTGCTTGTGCTCCCTCTTGTTGCAGAGCTGTCTCCACTGCCTCGACGCACAGAGCTGCTTTGTAAATCAGTAGCAGCAGCAGTGCTCTCGGCTGGAATGGAGAACATTATGGATTGCACCAGTGTGTCTTGGTACTTCCGCATTTTACGCTCCCGGTTCAACGGTGTGATGAGGCTTTGTAAGTTGTCCCGGTAGCGAGGGTCTAGGAGGGTGTACACCCAATAATCAGACGTGGTGTGAATGTGTTCGATGCGGCGGTCGTTTCTCAGCCACTGCAGCATGAAATCAACCATGTGCTGCAGACTCCCAACTGGCCAAGAAACGTTGTCCCCTGCAAGAGGCGTCATCTCCGCCTGCTGTGCATCACCCCACCCTTGGTCTACATACTGACTAGAGCATTGTCTACCTCCCTCTGGAGCGATGTCTTCCTCCTCCATTGACTCCTCCTCATCCTCCTCACAAAGTCCTTCAAATACATATAAATTTACAAAATTTAAAACTCAAAATTTAAAAACTTTGTATCATAATTCTGTAACATCAGTTTATGGAAACACAATAGCATTACAAAAGGATAGACAAAAAATGTACATTATGTGCTTTGTAAATACATTAAAAGTTTGTAATGGTTATGAAAATATAGACAGCGACTCTGGAGGTTCAATTGTTGATACAGCATGGTACTTTGAAAGTCCTCCAGCCCTTTGTGAGGAACCACGTTGCGCTGACTGTCCAGAAGGTGATGGAATTTGTGACTCCTCATCCTCCACCTCTTCCAAAACCTCATGCCTTAGTGCTTGCAGTGTTTTTTGAAGCAGGCAGATAAGGGGGACAGTCAGGCTGACTAGTGCATCATCTGCACTCGCCATCCGCGTTGACTCATCAAACGCACGCAAAACGTGGCAGATATCCTTCATAGAGTTATTCGCCACTCATTACACTGGCAGTGGCTGCCCATTCATTATAGGATCCAATTCTAATTACTGGTTCTCACCAACATAGCTCTCCACAGCGCAGCACCCCCCTACATCTCCTCCCTTATTTATATTTATCGGCCTAACCGACTGCTGCACTCTGCAAACGACCTTCGACTAACCTCTGCACTAATCCGTACCTCCCACTCCCAACTCCAAGACTTCACCCGCGCTGCGCCAATCCTCTGGAATGCTCTACCCCAAGAAATTAGGACTATCCGCAATTTGGATGGTTTCAGGCGCTCCCTCAAAACACATTTGTTCACAGTGGCCTATCACATTCACTAATCAAAGTCATTCTATGTGTAATTCTGTGTGTGTAGCCCATTCACTATCTCCATGCATCCCTCACTTCCTTAAAATGGCTGGACCATCATTGTAAAAACACCATTGTATATAAACACCTGTACTTTGTATCTCCCACACCTCATTGTAGATTGTAAGCTTTCACCAGCAGGGGCGGCTGATTTTGCTTTAATTATTGTATTGTTAACGTTGTTACTTATGACTCGTGTTTTGAAACTGTTAAACTGTAAAGCACTGCGGAATATTATGGCGCTATATAAATAAATAATATTATTATTCTTATTATAGAGGCCCACTCAGTAGTGGTGAAGTGTGAACGCCGCAAATTGCGAGTTGACTGCGCCTGATGCAGCTGATACTCCATTACTGTTGGCTGCTGCTCACACAACCGCTCCAACATATGTAACGAGGAATTCCACCTGGTGGGTACGTCACATATAATGCGATGTTCATGAAGGTGAAATCTGCGTTGCAGAGCTGCAATCAGCGATCTGGCCATGCTGGAACGTCGCAAGTGAGCGCACTCTAGGCGGACCTTGTGCAGCAGTGCATCAAGATCCGGATAGTCCCTCAAAAAACTCTGCACGACCAAGTTGAGCACATATGACAGACATGGTATGTGAGTGAGGTTGCCAAGGCCCAGAGCTGACACCAGATTTCGGCCATTGTCACACACTACCAAGCCTGCCTGTAGATTCTCTTCCAAAAACCACACGTCGCTCTCCTGCTTTATGGCATTACAGAGCTCCTGCGCTGTGTGGCTAAGATTCCCCATGGAAATTAATTTCAGGATGGCCTGTTGACATTTGGACACGGCTGTGCTCATATCGGTCGCAACAGGTAAACGTTCACGGGTCCATGTGGAGGTAGACCGTGACGGCTCCTGCAGCGATGATTCTGAGGAACTGGAATAGGAGGAGGAATCAATGTGTACAGACTTGATTCCTGCAATCCTTGGAGTTGGCAGAACACGTACAGCGCCACTCGCAAGATCAGTACCCGGCTGCACAACATTGACCCAATGGGCAGTGAGGGAAAGGTATTGTCCCTGGCCATGGGTGTTAGAACCCTCTTGTTAGGTTTTGTTTCAGTTTGCTGGTCACATGACCTTTTTTCCCTATTTAGTCTGGCTCCGCCCTTCTGGCTTTGCTTGACTTCATTGTATTATCTACTGTTAAGCTAGCCGGGTGCTTAGGTGCCTTAATCTGTGAGTTTTGCTTGATGTTAGGATCACAAAGTATTTATTTTTCTGTTTAATTATCCATGCTACAATTTATGTTAGGACTAGGAGGTGTCCACCTTTTCTCCCAGTCCCTAGATCTTGTAGGGATTACTCCCTCGCAACTATAGGTCTTCGTTCACACTAGATGAGGACTTTAGCGGGTCTGGTCGCAGGATCAGGTTCCCCGTTACATCGTAGGGATTCAGCTTAGTTGTATTGTAGGGACAGAATTCCCTTCTTTCCTTACTGGTTGTAGCAGATCATAACAATGGGTACTGGTCCACGCATCGGTGGTCAGGTGGACCTTGCTACTGAGGGCTTTTAGTAGCGCATGTTTAATTTTTCCCTCAACATGCTTTTGCAGACCAGGGACGGCTTGCCTGCTGAAATGAAATCGGCTTGGCACATTGTATTGTGGGATTGACAATGATATTCAGTTACGGAAACTGTCTGTCTCCACCAGCCTGAATCACAGCATTTCAAGGGACAGGAGTTTTGCAATGCCAGCATTCAGAGCCTGTGCTCGTGCATGGTTTGCGGAGTATGGCCGTCTTTTATCCCATGCCTGTGCTACCGCTGGCTGTTTTGTGGCCTGGGAGTGTGAGGATGACAGGGAACTTGCTGCTGTGTGTGGAATAACAGTTTGTCTCTGGACAACAGTGGCCGAGGTTCTTCCATGGCGATCCTGTGAGGAAGCATAACCAGCTGTGTGTGAGCTCGATGAAGAGGCTTCAACACAACCTGAAGATGTAGGTGCTGCTGTAGGTTGGCCTACATCTCCAGTGTGTCTTTGTAACTCAACTACGTGCTTTGTCCGCACATGTTTCCACATATTTGTGGTATTGAGGTGACTGACACTTTTAGCTATTTTTAATTTTTGATTACACAGCTTGCATTTCACATAGCAAATATCATGTGCAAGTGTGTGAAAAAAGGACCACGCAGTGCAAGTCCTGGGAGCGCACGTTTTGACTTTTGGAAGACAACTGCTCCGAACAGGTGCCAAACTGGAGGCTACAGGCAACCGAGTCTGCAGCCTAACTCTCCCTCCTGTTTGTACCGTTGGGGCAATGTCTTCCTCTATCTTCCTTCTATCACTAACCATTTCTCTAGGCCTCTCCCAGCTTTCAACCAAAGTACTGGTTCTCACCCACAAAGCTCTCCACAGTGCAGCACCCCTCCTACATCTCCTCCCTCATTTCTATCTATCGGCCTAACCGACTGCTGCGCTCTGCAAACGACTTTCGACTAACCTCTGCACTAATACGTACCTCCCACTCCCGACTCCAAGACTTCTCCTGCTCTACGCCAATCCTCTGGAATGCTGTACCCCAAGAAATTAGGACTATCCACAATTTGCATGGTTTCAGGCGCTCCCTCAAAACACATTTGTTCAGAGCGGCCTATCACATTCACTAATCAAAGTCATTCTATGTATTCTGTGTAAGTGTGTGTGTGTCTCTAGCCCATTCACTATCTCCATCCCTCAGTCCCTTAAGATGGCTGGAACATCATTGTAAATGCACCATTGTATATAAACACCTATACTTTGTATCTCCCCCATCTCATTGTACATTGTAAGCTGTCACGAGCAGGGGCGACTTATTTAGCTTAAATTATTGTATTGTTAACGTTGTTACTTATGACTTGTGTTCTGAAACTGCTAAACTGTAAAGCGCTGCGGAATATGATGGCGCTATATAAATAAATATTATTATTATTCCTCTGAGCTGCTCCCACCACCTTCCTGTTCTTCATGCCATGTTGGGTATTGGACCTCATCATCTCCACTACCCTCTTCCAACACCTGCTGTTGGGTGGTCTGGCCAGCACCATGCTCAACAGAAACTGGCACCTGGGTCTCATCATCATCATCAGATGCGTTCTGCGGTGTGCTGACCATCGGCACTGTCTCACCCGCCTCTTCAGATTCAGAGAGACACAGCTGTTGCGCATCACTGCATACTCCCTCTTCTTCACATTACAGAATGCTGCTTGGCTGGGCCCCTGTTTGCAAGCCAATAGATTCTGAGAACAGAAGCAGACACTCAGCTGGCTCCTGTACAGAACTCTCTGACTGCCTGGGCAATTTGCCAGGCGGTGAAGAGACAGATGGTTGCCCAACAGTGCTGTGGTCCTGAGAGGAGGTGGAAGCAATTGAAGTCGATGCATTGGCTGAGATCCAAACAACAACGGCTTCAATTTGTTCTTCCCGCAGCAGGGGGGTACTCCGAGCTCCTACAAAAGTGCGCATAAAGGAACGCTCACGGCCCGGGGAAAACTGGTGGATGCTGTGTCACTGGGGGCCGCAGCAGCCACAGAATCCCCACGTCCTCTCCCTGAAGAAACTCCACGACCACGTGCCTTACTCCCTGCCTTCTTCATCTTGGTAGATTGATAAAGAAAGTCTGAAAAGTTATAAGGCCTAAGTGTGGTTATTCCGCAGAGACTGCAGTGAACACTGCACACAACTGTTCAGTAGGTGTGAAAGGCCCCTTTGTGTACTTCTATAGTGTTTGCAACCAATGTATTGTATACGGATGGAAGCGCGTCACACTAATAGATTTTATTTATTTGTAATAGAATGGAGCAGCAACAATTAGAGAAAAATTTCAAGGATGTGCCAGTGACACACGCTCAGCAGACTACAACCAGCAGTGGTTGAAGAACTAACTGGAGCGTGATCTGCACTCCAAAAAGGAAAACCTCAGACTACAGTGAACACTGCACACAACTGTTCACTACCCAACGCGTCTCAGCAGGAAGGCAGTCTGTGCGTCAAAACAAAGGCGCAAGCATACATCCACGTACCCTGTTTATAAAGCTATATAAAAAAAATTATGTAGTAGTGACGCACACTTTATTGAGGTACAGTATTACATCGCCATTCACCATCTGTGGCTATGCAGTCTCATCTATATATACCTTATCTATCCGTTGTCATGCTTGCAAGTCGACAGTCAGGCATAAATAGCAATTTTCGCTATGCACTATGCACTTTTTAAAGGTTATGTTTGTTAATAAACATGATTATTGCCACATATTATGAGTATTACATGATGGAAATTGTATAATTTTGTATAAACTGTTTAGTGACATTATTCAGCAAATGTAACATTTTAGTAATGTCACAGATAACTTGTAATGCTGATGATGTTTTGAAGTCAGACATTCATTGTCTATACAATAAAAATGGTGTACATACTGTTACTTATCCATCATTAATGGATTCAGATATGTACTTGTATGCTTTTATGTACAACCGTATAGCAGATTCCTTAACTAATTTATTTTGTGGTTTGCATTGCTGTTCAACATGTTAATGTATGTGTTTATGTTTGTCAATTCTTTATTTATCTAGATATTAGTTTAAATGAAATCATCATCTTATGGTAGTAAAGGTTATCTTTCTCTTGTTTGAAGTATAGACATTTAAAATTGACAGGTAACAAGGAAATTACTTGATCTAGTATTTAAACATCCTCCTTGACCCTGGGCTCCAACACCGCCAGTTGTTGCTCGGAAGTGCTGTTAGCACAGTCAACACTTGCTCCTGTGTTACTGGGGTTCAGTAACGTCAGCTGGTCCTCGGTTGTGCCATTGGCTCTTTTCCTTCTGCTGCCCCTCCGGGTTCCAGCACAGTCAGCTGGTCCTCGTTACTTGCATTGGCTCTTGTACCTTCTGCTACCCGTCCGGGTTCCAGTACCGTCAACTGGTTCTCCGCAGTGCCTTTGGCCTAGGTGCCTCCATCTCGGTATCCGAGTTCCAGCAACGTCTGCTGGTCCTTGGTAGTGCTTTGGAGCACAGGTACCTCCTGCTTAGTAACCGTGTCCCAGTAACGTCAGCTGGTCCTCGGTTGTGCCATTGGCTCTTTTCCTTCTGCTGCCCCTCCGGGTTCCAGTACCGTCAACTGGTTCTCCGCAGTGCCTTTGGTCTAGGTGCCTCCATCTCGGTATCCGAGTTCCAGCAACGTCTGCTGGTCCTTGGTAGTGCTTTGGAGCACAGGTACCTCCTGCTTAGTAACCGTGTCCCAGTAACGTCAGCTGGTCCTCGGTTGTGCCATTGGCTCTTTTCCTTCTGCTGCCCCTCCGGGTTCCAGTACCGTCAACTGGTTCTCCGCAGTGCCTTTGGTCTAGGTGCCTCCATCTCGGTATCCGAGTTCCAGCAACGTCTGCTGGTCCTTGGTAGTGCTTTGGAGCACAGGTACCTCCTGCTTAGTAACCGTGTCCCAGTAACATCAGCTGGTACAAGATTGTGCTACAAATACAAGATACGGAACAAGAGACACAAGAACAATAAGCAGAAGATCTAAAAGCAGAAGAACATGAAGTATAAGACCAAAATGAAGAGCAAAATATATGCTCTAAATTCTAAGCAGAAGAAGACTAAGCAGTGTATGGGGGTGAGTCCGTTCCTCCTCGTGGTGCCCCTGGAAAATGCCTGCTGCTGCAGGCTAAACTGAACACGGACAAATACTGTTGTAATTTAAATCTTTTGTGACAGCAAGAACGGAAGGATGAAAAATTCATACTTTGACAGATTACAAGTACAGGATTCTCTGTCACAAATAAGAATATGATGAAGAAGATGAAGCAGAATATGAATAAGAATAATAGTTTAATAAGAAGAATATGAGTAATGTTAACAAAGATGAATAGCAAGAAGTTTAAGAAGAAGATAAAGAAGGTGAAGATGAAGAATAATTTGATGAAAAAGATGATGCTGCAGAAGATTATGAAGGAGAAAGTGTGTGAAAAGTTAAAAAGGTGAAGATGAAGAGCATGGAAGTTGTGTAATATACATATTTGCCAAAATATAAAAAACGTTAACATTGTCAATTTCTTCGTCAATCCGAACATCTTTAAAAAAAAAAATATTTATGCTATTCCATTTGATTGGGTTAAACATCTATGCCTTTAATGTCTCCTCAACCTTCCCCAATACATTCTACATTACTCTTTCTTGTTTTCCTTCATGTACAATTAACCAACAAGGCAACAATGGGTTTTTTTTAATTTCGATATTTTGTTCCCATAGACTTACATGGGACTTCCGGTATCGATATCGGGTATCGCCGATATTTTAGTGATATCGGCGATACCATTCCGATTCCGATACTTTAGGATATCGGAAAGTATCGCTCAACTCTAATCACGACGTCAGGGAGCACATGATCCAAAGAACTGACTAAGCCTCAGTGAAACGCATAGGATTACATGTACAGTGATGCTATATTTTTTGTCATGATGTCTGAGGCCTACTCAGTGTCAGAAGGAAGGATCTGAATAGTGAAGATTTCAAGAGAAAGTGGGGAGAACTGTGACAGTGGGCTACTGTGTTGAAGTTAGATTTTTTTACCATTTTGTTCACTACCGTTTAGCAAAATCGGGGCAGTTTAGCCTTCACTTTGCTGAAGTCTCGCCCACCATTCCAAAAAATTTTCTATCTAAAGAATGAGAATTTTTGTAAAATTCAAGGCAAATTCCATTTTTCTTGAATAGATTCCACACCTCTATGCCTTGTGATCCTTCATGAATTCTGGTTGTTGGATTACTTCACTGGATTGAAGAGAGACCAAATTTGGAGAATCTCCTTTTTTTTCATTGACATCCATCGCCCTTTCTGCTTTAATTTCCTTATAACCTTTTGTTATGGTGGAGCAAGAGTCATACTGTGTATGGTTAAAGAAAGTAACAAGAAAAATTAGAGTAGTCTGGTAATACAGTACCTCGCCAGTTATGAGCCATGGCATGGTATCTGGGTAATATCATATCAGATGTGTAAACATTCGTAAAAATTTACTTTCTCTCTTTTACACATGAAAACACGAGAAACAATGTAATGAAACTGATAGGGAGAAGATACATATTTGATATTAGAAAAAACTTTTTGACAGTGAGGATGATCAATGAGTGGGAAAGGTTGCCACGAGAGGTGGTGAATTCTTCTTTGTGGAGACACTGGGTCAGTGGGGGCTCTCATTAGCTGGCCTGGCTGTCTTTAGAAAGACTGTATGCACCAGGGCTCATACCACAGAACACCCGCTCTTGCTTCCTGAGGGCAGAACAGTACTCAGACTACACAGGGTGAGGGTAAAACAGTGTGGCAATAATTTATTGAACCATCAACAAACAATAGCATATAGAACAGTCCCAGCAAGCACCCAAGATGGTGCAAATTACAGAATCTCACACTTTCACTGACTTGCCAAGATTAGAACTGCTTCCAGGGCCGACTACCCCCACCAATGGCTCCCCTCTTTTGGTGGGCCCCCACAGAAAAGAGGTAACAACAAGCTTATGAAGGTAACTGAGAGCATTGAGGTTTGTAGCCAGGTGAGATGATTGTCCCAACCTGGATTCTTCAAGACATCTCTGAGAATTTTGTGAGGGTAAATGAAGCAGATCTGTGTTATTCCAGCTGGAGCCGTGGTCCCCTAAGCTGACATCTTCTAGACTCTCTTGGAACAGAGGAAAATTCTCTTTATGTAGTTCACAATTGTCCTTCAAGCTAGCATCCAGAGGTCAAGAGAAAGATGTGATTAGGTTAACTCGCATTGTTTTATTATTTCTAGTTTATCCTTAAATGTTTGCAACTCAAAAAAATGCATGGTCAGGTACTATGTGTAATCAACATATCAGCAAACATCATTGTTCAGTGAACCTGCATCCCTGCTTTGCAAAGATAACAGTACAATAAACTGTAGAAGCTGATATAGGAGGTAAATTACAACCAATCATCCATTTACAAATATCAATTCAACCTACAAAAAGAGTCAATACTTCAGACAAAAGTTTATGATTGTGTGCCTACTGAATTTACATCTGGCATAATTAAGAAGAAATGCTGTGTCATCACATCCTTCAATGGAAGTCTTTAAACAGATTCTGGATGGTTTAGTGAATCCTGCTTTGAGTAGGGGGTTAGACACAATGACCACTGAGGTCCCTTCCAACATTGCATTTGGAACAACAAAGTTAAAGGGTTTAAATAGGACAATTTTTTTAAAATGTTGCCGATGAGCCTAAAAAGTAACAGGTAGGTTGTTGATAACTACTTGCCTGATATACCCAACGTTGGCACAAAGCGGTCATTGACTGCTCCTGCTGGCAATTCAGCTGCTCCACGTCAACAGACCAGCTTTTCCTCTTCTGGGCTGCTCTGTCGACAGGGCGTGACTGCCTATGTCATTTTGATTCACATCAGTTAGGCATCCATGTCATAGAGAAAAGTGGAAGAGAAGCTGCTGCTCTGTCAATGTGATGTCAGCGGAGCCGTCTGTGACTGCTGCGCCGGCAGTGATCGGCACAGGGCACAATACTCAGGTAGTTAGCAACTGCCTGCCTGTTAGTGATAATGTCCATAGTAAAAAAATAGCCCCTGATTATCCCTTTAAAAGAAAGACTGGATATTGGAGCCATGTCTCACACATACTTAGATAAGGAGCCTACACAAAAATGATGCACCATTGAAAACCATAGAATGACCCACACATAAAAAAATATAAAACTGGTAAAAATACTGTCTCAATCTATCCACCACTAGTTGGAGTTCACTATGTTTCCAGCTACAATTGAGACTAGAAATGAGCAGATTGTTTGAAACTTGAATTCAAGGGCTTCGCCAAATTTTCCCAAGAAATGGAAATTTATAGTTAGTAGGAAAAGAGGAAGGAGGTAGAGAGAGGGGGTGATAGAGAGGGAGAGGAAAAGACAGAGGTTGTGAGAGAGAGATACATACAATATTGCCATATGATTGACCATGTGATCTCTTATCTTCAAGGCAGTATGTGGAAGCTTGATAGCCATGCAAAATTTCATTAGCCCACTCTGTGATGCTTCAGTAGTATAGAAAGCGGTGCAGACCAAGATTTTATTTTGGAAACCTTGCAAATCAAATCTCCAAGTTCCTGAATTCACAAAGAACTGTGAATTTCAGGAAATTAGACCAGAAGTCTTTAATTGAGACTTACTAATCTGTATGCAATGAGCTGCTCCTAGTGGTGGTGTAACAAGGTGGCATGGGGTGGTATCCATGACGAGTCTATTTAAAGCAACAGTCCACAAACACCTCGGCTCCTTGCACATAAAACAAACAGTTCTAATCCCAGCTCCAGGTCACAGTGGGTTACCTCAAGATCACGGCTGCTCTCCAGGTTGGAATGGTGTCCTCTGAATGCACAACAGGTCACACTCTTTAGGGCCTAACAGTGACAACTTGTTTAATAAATGTGAAGAATAGAAGAAGGTAACAATCCCTGATCTGTCCCTATTCAGAGCAACGGCTGCAGCAGCAGAGGCAATGGCTCCCAGTCGGCTCCCAGGAGCTAAAAGTCTCTTGTGGGGCACACACAGTCCTTGTGCCCACTGCCCGACAGTCCACTGGCAGCTCCGTTCCCCTCCAGGGGTATGCCCAGCTCCCAGCAGGGGAGCACGTCCTGCCATGGGCCAGCCTGCCTGGGCACTGACTTGAACAGGGACTTCCTGTCTGCTTTGAGGCTGCTGGCTCAGCCCCCTGGATTAACCCCTTAATATCTCTAGGCTACATACATGACATTGTACAATAGAAACACATCATAGCAAGACAAACACAGCACAGCATCATTAATACGCACTAGTACATACATAACAGGAACACATTAAGGCATAACCCACTGTTAGAGCACCGCATGGGGGACCACATCAGGGAAGAGGAGAGGGAGCAACTTAGAGTCCGCGCCACCTCCTAACAGTGGCGACAGTTAAGCAATTTTTCCTGGTGAGGAGCTGCCTAGTGCTGAGCTACACCACAAGCCCCATAGCAGTAATGTAAGTTTCCTTTACAGTAGGTAACATACTAACAAAGCTGTTCTGTGAACTAATAGAATGGATAAAATTGCAGTGAAAAGTTTGTCAAGAATAGTTTTACCTGCAGGGGTGCTACAGAGAAATTGCTACAAATCCAGACACATCCATGGAAATGTGGTTCCCTGTTGAGGTGCAAAGTAGTGAAAAAGAACAGTGATGTGACCAAGACAGCACAGAAAACCAAAAGATTACAGACACTGCGCTTTCATGGAACATTCCAAATGAGTCCAATCATAACTCCACAAGAGGACACTTCAGTTGCTCTTCCTTGTTGCCCAAGACATGGACAATCCCTCTTAACTTCTATGCTTGCCAATGTTAAATAACAATACCCTATACCAACCTCTTGTACCAGCGCCATTCCAGCAATGTTGGACTCTGATCTCTTGAAGCATTGTTGTGTCACATAAGCACTGCAGCCAATCAGCTGTACTCTCACCTCCAAGGGTCATCCGAAGGATCTGTTGGAACTGCAGCCCATTAGCGGCCACTGATTGGCTGCAGGGCTCAAGTGCAAATAACAATGTCACGCAAGCTTCGAGAGATCCCATGATCACATCCCTGGAATGGGGCCAGTGCAGGAAGTCATTTGCATTTCATGTTGGGGAAAATAGTATTTAAGAAGCGGTTGTCCGCGTACAACCTCTATAATTCTGACCAATAAAAGAGTAGAATAGAATTTTAATTGATTTCTCTAGTTGCTTCTGTAAAACTTGAAGAACATTTTTGTCTTTTTATTATTGACTTTCTTGCAAAAATGTTAACAATGCATTAGAGATGAGTAGGGTTGAGCATTCCGATACTGCAAATATCGGGTATCGGCCGATATTGGCTGTATCGGAATTCCGATTCCGAGTACCGATATTTTCGTCATATCGGATACCGGAATCGGGATGTCACTGTCACTGTCAGTGTCCGTCTGTCGGGTCTGTCAGGAGTCAGCGGCACTTACCTGGCAGAAGATCTCCGGCGGTCACGGGCTGGACTGCTTCATGGCCGCCATCCTCTTCTCCCCGGCGGTCACATGCAGTTTCTCGCGATAACTGCAGTGACTGCTGGGTAATCCCGGCCGTAAAGCAGTCAGTCCAATGACGTCACGCCGGGGAAGCAGGTAATCAGCTGTGCTGCGTTGCAATGACAGGCTCTGCCTGTCATTGCGATGTAGCAGAGCTGGATCGTCGTGGGACTGTCGTTATGGACTGCGTCGGACAGGTGGTATACTGTTGGTTGTTTTTTTTTATTTTTTTACAGGAGATCGATGGCGTCGCAGGAATGAGAGAGTAATAAAAAAAATGAAAACTGTGTTGTCTCTTTTATTTCATTAAAAGACCTTTTTCTTGCTGTGTCTTTTTTTTACACATTTAAAAACTTTGGGATTAATAATGGATCGGTGTCTTAATGACGCCTATCCATTATTAACCGGGCTTATTGTCACCGTGCAATCAACGGTGACATTAACCCCTTATTACCCCACTTGCCACCGCTACAGGGCAGTGGGAAGAGCCGGGTAAAGTGCCACAATTGGCACATCTTTTGATGCGCCAAATGTGGGGCTGCTGTAGCCTGGTATTATCAGGCTGTTGAGGGCCAAAATCCATGGGCCTTGACAGTCTTTTAATACCAGGCCGCAGCAGTCTGCATTTTACTTGGCTGGTTAACAAAAATAGGGGGACCCCTACGCCGTTTTTTTTTCGAGGGATCCCCTATTTTGTTAACCAGCCAAGCTAAGCAGACTGCTGTGGCCTGGTATTATCAGGCTTGCAAGTCCATGGATATGGATCCTTACCAGCTGAAAACCAGGCCTCAGCGGTCTGCTTCATCTGGCTGGTTAACAAAAATAGGGGGGACCCCACGCCAATTTTTTTCGAGGGGATCCCCTATTTTTGTTAATCAGCCAAGATATGCAGACTGCTGTGGCCTGGTATTATCAGGCTGGCAAGGTCCATGGATCTTGGCTCCTTAACAGCCTGAAAATCCAGGCCTCAGCGGTCTGCTTCATCTGGCTGGTTAACAAAAATAGGGGGGACCCCACGCCATTTTTTTTTCGAAGGGAACCCCTATTTTTGTTAATCAGTTCCCTCTGACGTCACTGATGGTGTCCCTGGCTGACCTGAAGTGAAAGTGGAAAGCAATCAATTAAGCTTTCCACTTCCTCTCCTGTCAGCCAGGAGAGGAGCTCATTCATTTGGGGGTTTACTGTGAGGCTGCAGCATTAGCTGCGGTCCCTGCAGTAAACATTAACCCTTTCTGAAGGATTACACCGTGGGACCTGACTGTGCATCGGATTGGTAAGAATAATTTTGCTTTATTATTTTATTTTTATTACAGGAAATGGTTTTAGCAGGTAAATAAAATATGGTCAAAAACTGTGTGATTATTTCATTAAACTTCTTTTTTATTAAAGTGTGTGTGTTTGATTTTTCTTTCATACAATAGGATTAATAATTGATAGTTGTCTAATTGACAGCTCTCAATTATTAACCTGGCTTAAAGTGACCTTTCAATTGCAAGGTCATTTTAACCCCTTATTAACCCATTCGCCACCGCTACAGGGCAATGGGAATAGACGGGCAAAGTGGCAGAAAGGGCAAATCTAATTAGAGATTTGCCCTTTCTGGGGTGTCTGGGGGCAGATGTTAAGTAGCCGGGGGCCAAAAAAAATGGTCGCTCTCTGGGCTATTATTATCTGCCCCCACTCACTGGCTTTGTCTGTCTGGTTGCGAAAATAGGGCGGGAGCCCACGCATTTTTTTTCAGCAATTTTACACCTCATATATATATATACATGTCATTGAATTTGTGACACATATATATATATATATTTATATTTATAGTTCATACACTTCTACATAGTATAATAGCCGCTAATTCAATTGCCGGCTTTTGTGAAAATGCAGAACCCGACATGAAATGACACTTGGTGTACATAGGGTTAACCATGTCTTTTCATGTCGTTTGCTATCTGATTTGCACAAACAATTAAATCAGTCTATGTGTGCAAAATTTCACACCTGTAGGGGTTAATTAAAGGTGTAAATTCGTAGCAAAAAAGTCCATTTTTTTTACAACGAATTTACACCTTTAATTAACCCCTACAGGTGTGAAATTTTGCACACATAGACTGATTTAATTGTTTGTGCAAATCAGATAGCAAACGACATGAAAAGACATGGTTAACCCTATGTACACCAAGTGTCATTTCATGTCGGGTGCTTCTGTCTTTTCACAGAAGCCGGCTTTACCCGGCAATTGAATCAGAGGATATTTTACTATGTAGAAGTGTATAAACTATACATATATGTATATATATATGTCACAATGACATGTATATATATATATATATATATATATATATGTATTCTATGTGTGTATATTTAGTGTTTACAAGGAAAGAAAGAGGTTTTTTTAGTTGCGATATTTTGTTCCCATAGACTTACATGGGACTTCCGGTATCGGTATCGCCGATATTTTAATGGTATCGGCGATACCATTCCGATTCCGATACTTTAGGATATCGGAAAGTATCGCTCAACTCTAGAGATGAGCAAATCTGAATTTGCTTGCAATTTTACAAAAAAATTGGATCTACTTTATCAGAGGAAACAAATCCCCAGTTTGCTTTGAGCAAATTCATCAAAATATCAGCCGACTGGTTAATTTACTGCATTGTAAAGGGCTTATACAAGAAAAAAAATGTTCACCTTACAGCTCACTTATAGCCGCCGCTGTTGCATGCTGTCCAGCACATTGCGCATGCTCTATGACTTTTCCATCATCTTCATCACTGCTGCTTTCGGTGCCTCATAGAGGTCAGACATCGGAACATGTGCCACCTTAGGCGCTGATTAGGTCTTTGCCAATGTGCACCATGATGTTGTGACATTATGATATCCTGATGTCCAGGGTCAACCATGCACCAATTGAAAATGAAGGAAGAGCCGGACAGGATGGCGGAGGACCAGATGACAGGCTGCAGTGGTTGACAGGTGAGAGGTGACATATTTTTTTTCCATCCCAAGAGCATAATAAGGAACAATTGATTCACACTGAATAAATTCCATGCAAGTTGAATTTGCAGGCAGAATTCAAGCCAACTGTTAAGTTCCAATTTTGGCAGAGTGATCACTTCACTGTTTTAAGGAATGATAACAGTAGACATGAGAACCCAAGGAAAACCTTATAATTGGACCCTACTTCATTAAAGCCACGTTCAGTTTTGAGTTCAGAACATTATGTCACTGATTCATCATTTATGCTTTTCTTAAGTCACTTTCCTTTTTTGTCTTGTGGTATTAGATGCCATGTTTAGCACCAAATTCTTCAAAATTGCACACACTTCACGAATGTGGTTCAAAATAAAAACTCATCTTTTTTTCTGTCTTAAAGTTTTTTTTTGTGATTTTTGGCACCAAAAGTCACACCTTCCACAAAATGGCACAAAAAATTGCACCAAAATACTGGCATACTCAAAAATACTTATATAATAAATACAGGGGAAAACATCTGGAATCATTAGGCCCCAAGCACAAAGCAGAAAACCAAAAAAAAAAGCAGGCAAGCAAATAAAAAGCAGACTTCGAAAAGTGCGCAAAATGGATGAATGAATTTGATGCAAACAAAAAAAAATTTAAAATGCACAAAACTAGACAAAAACCAGGCGGAAAGGCAACGATAAATTAGGGCCGAGAAGTTTGTAAGATTAATATTGTAAAGCCGAAACCAAGACACAGCTTAGAAGGAGGAATACCAGACAAGAAATAGTATAATAGAAATATTTTATTAATTATTTTTAAATATGGCAATAAAGCAAAACACAATAAAAAAGTTTAAAACACTCCCAGTGACGAAGGAAGTCAAACCGAAACGCGCGTCGGGGCTCGTGTGCACACACGGTACTTTAACCCCTCGAGGTATAGTGTATATTGTGACATATAATCTGGCACATTTTTTATTGGCACTTCATGTTTAACATGTTTTCTATACATGTTTACTGGCACTTGGCGCTTTGCTTGATATTTTTAATGCAATGCTTGCACATTGGGTACTGACAGCACCCGGCGTACCCGGGCAAGTGCCGGGGCCCTGAGGAGGCGGGGGGGCCCACTCGCCGTCGGGCACCCCGGCGCCCGTTAGTGGATGAGAGAGGTGCCAGCACCCCCACTGGGCCCTTCGCTTGCTCAGGGCCCCGGCAGCAGCCGGCACAATACTTACCTCTCTCCGTGCCTCCGCAGCTCCGGGCTCCAGGGGGCTGTATTTGCTTTGGAAAAAATTAATTTGAATAAAAGAGGAGGAGATGTCAGGAAACAGCTTCGGGATCGAGAAGCCTTTTGGATGTTTTATTTGAACACCTGTGCTCCTGCTGGATTGAACCAACGCAAAGAATTGTTATTTCATTATTAGTTTTGATATATTGGAGTTTTTCCTTATATATATATATTTCTTATATTTATTCGTTTCCATGTGCATTGAATTTTGTCATGTT
>JARQOD010000005.1:9658568-9773991 GCA_033576555.1 Oophaga sylvatica | reverse complement strand
GATATCCTGAAAACATTTTGTACAAAAAATAAATACCAGATCAAAATTCCGTGAAATTTTTTGTGCAAGTCAAGATTACTAATTTTTTTTGAAATCCAAACCCACTACACCTGAATTTTCCACCCAAATTTGATTTGCGGCAAATGTTTTTGTTTAACCCAAATACTAAAGAAAAAGAGCAAAAAACCCCGCTGACCATAAGCCCTTTACCTCTAAGGAGAGAACAACCCATGACCACAAGAGCTTTACTATACAAACAGACGGGATTCCATGACCAAAATTTACACTCTAAAAATCACATAAAAAGAGGTTTCCAGGATCTACGACTTCACTCTAAGGAAAAAGGGGATCAAACAACCATAAGAGCTTGCACTCTACAGAAAAGAGAGGACACCGCTGACCATAAGAGCGTAAACTCTACACTATACAGGAGAGAGAGGATGCCACTGACCATAGAATAAGAGCTTATTGGCAGCGGATTATTCAGGAACAATCAGGAACAATATATGATAAGCTTAAAAGATCAGGAATAAATCATTTCTGTGTCTCTGTCTGTGCAGCATCTACAGCAGGCTGCTTCTCTCATACACAGACACAGGAAAACAGGAAATACAGTCACATGCTATCCCTGTGTGAGCCTCTGGGAGTTTTCTTTTGTTCTAGCTTTACACACAGCATGCAAATCTAGCAACTAAACACTCATAGACAGGAATGGAGTTGTTGCACCAAACATATTCCAACACTTACACTCTACAGGAGAAAGAGAGAGGACCCCACTGACCGTAACAGCTTACACTCTGCTGGAAAAAGAAAGAGTGAGAGGACTCTGTTAACCGTAAGTGCTTACATTCTATCGAAGAGAGAGACTTACTCAGTGACTCTGGAGATGAAAAATGAGCCTGCCGTACAAACTGTGGGAATCACTGATCTGTAATGGCCAATCTTAAAAGGTCTGAAATTGCACAAAACTGAAAATGTTTCAACTCAAATTTGATCCTTTGCTGATCTCTATGCAAGATATAATGCATTATATTGATTGATTGATTGAAGTATGCACGTTGTAGCATTATGTAATGAATTACATGAGTGTTGTGCGCTTTTATTGGTATTCAGTGATGGATTACTTCCTCAAGTAGGGAACTTGTAAGAAGGATGATTTTGTGAGTGCTGTCTACGTTACCTTAGCATGGTTTCCAACTGAAGGATGGCCGTGTCAGTGACATAGAAAGATTCAATTGGTCTGTGTTGAGATGAGACAACTACTATGTTTCTACCAATCTCTTAATGGGGAGTCACTTGTAAGTTATAAATAGTATTGTGGCACACTTTGCACGCTATAGAATGATGATGCAAATGGCAAGAAGAAAAGTCTCTTATTACAGTCAACTGTTTATTTCACAGCATGAGGTCACAATCTTAACTAAGATGTCCTAGTTTGTACTCCTTCATGTTCCAGGTCTTTGGCTGGAAATGGCTCACAAACAATTGGAAAATCTAAAGAAGTCTTTAGTAGACATCAGGGCTAGCGTCAGCACCCTGTATCCCAGGGCAAGAGCTCGGGCCCTGAGATAGCGTTGGGCCCACTCGCCATCAAGTGACACAGGCGCGCTATGGGTGCCCAGTGCCAGCGCCCGTGAGTGGGCCCCCCCACCTGGTCAGGACCACGGGCCTTGCAAAACTTGCCTCTCACCGTTCCTCTTCTGCAGCGTCTCTGTGTCTTCTGACTCTGACGTTGCAGGTCAGAGAGCACGATGACGTCATGTCTGTGCACCCTCTGCCTGAAAAGTCACAGTGCAGAGAGCCGGAATACGCTGATGCTGAGGTGTCCGGAGCAGAGCAGCGGCCAGCAATGAGAGGTGAGTATTTCATTTTTTTTAATGTTTGAAACAATATATGGGGCCAATTATACACTGGAGCATCACATATGGGCCCATCATATACTGCATTATATCTGGCCTATTATGTATGGAGAAATATATGGGGCCTATCATATACTGCAGCATCATATGGGGCCCATTATATACGCAGCATCATATGTGGCTCATTATATATGGAGCATCATATGGGGCCCATCATATACTCTGGAGCATTATATGGGGCCCATTATACTGTATGGATTATTGTATGGGGCCCATTATATATGGAGGATCCTATGGGGCCCATCACATACTGGAGCATCACATGGGGCCTGTATGGATCATCATATGGGGTGTACCAGGCTCGGTGGTGGAACCACTGTGCCAAAGCCCAATGAAGACCTGGAGAGGGGTGACTAGGAGCCTCACTCAATCCGACTAAGGACACTCAGCAGCTAACGACACCGCAGTCTGTGGGGAGACAAGGGAGGTGATCCAGGTGCTACTCCAGGACTGACCTTGGGTAGATAACGACTAACCCCTTAAGAGAGGATAGCTGGAATGGCCTGGGGTAATGTCGAACAGATGCAGGCAGGTAGAGAAGATGACAGGAACCACAGGTTCAGACAGGACAGTCTGACGGAGAGATGAGCACTGGCGGGTGCAGCTGGCTTGGTTGCCATTGAGGTGAGCACTGGCAGGTACAGCTGGCTCTGCTGCCATTGAAGTGAGCACTGGTGGGTGCAGCTGGCTCTGCTGCTGTTGAGGAGAGCACTGGCAGGTGCAGTTGGCTCTGCTGCCATTGAGGTGAGCACTGGTGGGTGCAGCTGGCTCTGCTGCAGTTGAGGTGAGCACTGATGGGTGCAGCTGGCTCTGCTGCCGTTGAGGTGAGCACTGGCAGGTGCAGCAGACTCGGCTATCGTTGAAGGAAGCACTGGCGGGTGCAGCAGACTGAGATGCTAGTACAGGGACCTGAGAATTGACAAGCATATTAAGAACAAACTCACAACATTGCACAGGCACCTCCATGTTGGAGAAGGCAGTTTAAATGATAAGAGACCTCCAGCTATTGGCTGGGGACACTTTAAAGGAACCCGCGTGGCCTCATTAAGAAAGAGGAAGTGTGTTGTGAACGTGTTGGAAACAACTTCGGAGCTGAGTTTCCCTCTGGTGGTTGCTGAGGGTATTGAACCTATGTTAAACAGCAAAAGTCCACCACCTGTAATTGATGAATGGTTATCAGGGGGATGGACTGGCCAGATATAAGTGAGCTGACCTCCCAAGATCCTCGCCGGTGATCAATTGTTACTTCCTGGTCTTGGTTGGAATTCAGCTTGCTTTCTGCTGTCTCCTGCTATCATTCAGATAAGTTACTTTCTGTTTTTTTTTCTGTGGTTTGATTTTCCTTGTTTTTGCTGCCTTGCTTTTGAGTTCAGCCGGGTCCCCTTTAGGGGCTTGTGCTGGTCTCTGTTCTCTTTTTGTATTTGTTCTTTTGCTCAGTTCTTGTGAATTTTACTGCTGGGTAGCTGCGTGTTCACACCAGAGATCTGATATAGGTGGTCGAGACCGTGTGGTCTCAGCATTTTTGGAATCAGAAGTGTTGGAGTTTTTCCTAGGGTTTTGCTGGGTTGCAGACCGTATTCTCTCCTGTACTGTCCTATCTAGACAGTTTTGGCCCCAGTGTTTGCTCAATCTATTTTCTGTCTGCGTTCGTGTTTTCATCTTGTCTAACCGCTATTATATGTTTGGGGGCTTCCTATTTCTTTGGGGCTCTACTCCGGGGCAGTTAGCTTTCCTCTTTCCATCTTCAGGGGTAGCTAATCTCTCCGGCTGTGATGAGGCGTCTAGGGCACCGTAGGAACGTTCCATGGCTGCTTCTAGTTGTGCGGTTAGTTTAGGGGTCTGCAACCTTTTAGATCCCAACCTCTCTGGTGTTTGGCTGCCTTTGCGTTTTTTTGCTCCTGCTCTCCTCAGCTACCAAATCATAACAAAAGTGTGCATGCGCGCGCTCTAAGCACAGTGCCGGAGACCTGCTAGGAGTGTGTGCACCCTGGGCAGCAGCAGACCCAGAAGGAGCATGAAGGGAGCCTTGGTGGTGAGTATGTTGATGTGTCTGCAGGGAGAGAGGGACTGCAAGCAGAGATGCGGGCGCTATGAGGGGGCTCTTTAAGACATGGCAAAACTCTCAATCCTATTGAGCAACACTTCAGACCTTAGTTACGACCACTGCTCAGTGACACCCTGCCTGTGCAATATGAGACCCAGAACATTTCTCCAACATTATGCATTGGCCCTAAAAACACCAATTATTTGTATCATTCATGCAGATTGTCACTAAATCTGTCTCATATCTTGCTGAAGTCACATAGCAGAAGAGCAATGACAAACATTCATTAAGCATTACCATGTGTACCAAACTAATATGAAAATAATACCACCTACCAATAGCATTTTTTTGATGGTACTCAGCAGGCTCAACACAAAATGGCACATAGATAATAATGGCATTTGCATGACAAAAATAGCAACATATTTAACAATTACTCATAGTAACCAGTAAAAGATCAGATCTGAACAGTACAGAACATGTGGGGTTTAGGTGACATAAATCCTTAAAATGTGCTGTACAAAGAAAACAAGTTTAGTCCTACCTACAGAATATATGATTATTTTGGGGGGTTCGACAACTGGAAACTGCACCGATTGGCAGAATATGGAATTTTTCTCCCAGTTAGAATGGTGCAGCAGTGCTCATACTCGACCGCCATGCCATTCATATCCTGCCAACTTTTTCAATTTGATTTTTCCCGCAACCACATAGAAAATAAATGGAGCAGTGGTCGGGCGTTTGACCTGTCACACCATTCTGCTACAGAAATAAAAGTTTTTCCATGGGGATAAAAATTCTCTGATTTAACGATTGGTGCAGGGCCCAGTGGTGGGTCACCAATCAATCAGCAAGTTATCATCTGTCCGGTGGATATGTGATAGGATAGGTGATAACTTGTTTTTACTGAACAACCACTTTGATTTTTGTAAGAGTTCGTAGGACCCATTTTCAAGTCTCTTATAACCACCTTTTGAGGAGTAACCCTTAATCGCATCCAAATGCAGAAGTCCTTCAACTTATGGTATGCCTTTGCTACCATTACCAATTAAAGGTATAGCACCACCAAGAACGGCGGTCGCCTACTTTTCCAATAGTCACCATCAGGGCACCCCCTACAAACAATATAGGTATGAAAGGATGCCATCTGCTTACTTTGCAACTCTATTCTCTGCCACCGTTGTGCTTCTTCTGCATCCCAGTTGCTAAGCACTATCATGAAAGGACTGCTTTGGCAAAGTAATTTCTTCTCAGCCACTGCCATTTTCTTGTATTTAAACCTGCCTGAACTTGATTAATTTATGGAAGTTCTTCATTAGCTACTTGAGTTTTTTCGCTGACAAGTCCCTGTGCCAGCTTCTTGTACTGCGTGAACTCCACCAGTCCAGACTTAGAACTTGCACAACTATTTTTGTGACCATGAGTCCTTGCCTTGTCATTACTTCTGAGACGTGTATACCCACGGAATGGATGAAACAGTAACAAATTAATAAGTCTGTAGACTTTAGGTCCAAGCTAAATCTGCAAAATCTGTGACAATATTTTTTTTCTCCCTTATTTTAAGTTTACCTATTTATATGATGAAGGTTTGGTCTGACTTTCTCACAGTAATAGGTATAAATACACATCCAGAAGGAGAGCTTTGTTTATGGAGAATTGCGCTGCTACCATCTTCTCATGTCTATACACATGTGCTTTAAGACTTTAAAGATGCTGCTTTTCAATAACCCATACGCTCTCATGCTCTTGATACCCTCAGTGGACATCTCCTTCTCGGATGCACTTTCTTCCTCCACAGTATGTGCATCTCTTTGCTTTTCTTTACTCTTCTTTTAAACGTTAGACCTTTGACATCTGATGGTTACTTCTGTCACTGCCTATGTGGTCTGTCTCATTTATCATTGTGAAAACTTATTCCAGTTACTCTATGAAGTGTCCTGAGAGCTTCGTAGGTCTCTTTTATAGTCAAGAATCTGCCAGAACTTTTTTTCCATTCGTAAACAAATAATAGGATTTTGCAATCCCAAAATACTATTAATCCTATTCGAGGTCCAATTGTTGACCTTTTACCTATTTTACAAATCTTACCTGAAACCATAATGCTTTAAATGTGTTGTCTAGGGAGGGAATTTGCTTTTCAAAATGCTGGAGATGGGGGATAAAAAGAAAAGAAAAAGCAATACTCATCTGGCCAATTTCTCGCTGTTTCTGTTCTGATGCTGCCCAGTTCCCGTCAGGGGCTCCCTGAGCACAGTAGCAATGATGTCCCATCATGGTGACCCACTACAGCCACTCCATGTTACGGGACATCATTGCTGCAGCCAGAAACAGAAAAGATGAGTCTGATAGAGGACTGGGCAATGTTGAAAGTAGAGCAGTGAGGGATTGGGTTGAGTGATTTTTTCAAGACTTTTTTTTTAAAAAAAATTAAGATATAAACTCCTTTAAAAGGGTTGCTTGGTTTTGTAAGGGAATTTTGAATTAAGTGGGTTGTCCATTACTTTTTTTTTATTTGATATATTGTCCTATGTTATTTTCAGGGGCATTAGAACGTGGTACAAAAGTCTGTATGAGGCACTATGCGGTCACTTCTCTTTCTGAGCCACTGTAGGTGATGCACAATTTTAGGGACGCAGTCTAAACTCTTCTACATAAGGGCACAATGTGTGGCGCTGACATATAGTAGAGTTACTTTAAGTTTCATTAACCCCTTTCTGACATCGGACGTAATAATCCGTTCATGTGACCTGGGCCTATTTGACCAGGGACGGATTATTACGTCCGCTTCATTGCCCCCGCGCACACGTGTAGTGTGCGGGTGATCACCACAGGGTGTCAGCTGATTCTGACAGCTGATACCCGGCATTAAGTTTCATGAGCGGTCACGCACCACTCCTGGCACTTTAACCCCCAAAATGCTGCGATAGAACATGATCGCAGCATTCTGGGAGCCAGCAGAGGGCAGACAGCCCCTCTGCCATTGGATCAGAAACCCCACTGCATTGCCATGGTGACTAGATGTCGTCATGACGGCATCCGGGTCACCAGAGCTAGGAACGTTGCTGATCATGTGGAGTGCATGATCAGCAACTTTTCCTGTCAGTGCAGAACTGGCTGCGGCATCCACATGCTGTAAAGGCGATCAGCTTGCAAAAAATGATAGTCTCATAGTGGGACAAAGTAAAAAAGATAAAAAAGTAAACTTTTCTTTATATAATTGTCAAAATATTTAAAAAAAAAATCAAAAATAATAAAAAAATCAAAAGATATTGTGTCTATAAAGAAATATTTGAATGAAAAAAAATTATAAACAATAAAAGTACACATATTTGGTATCGCCGCATCCGCAATGACCCGACCTATAAAACTGTCCCACTAGTTAACCACTTTAGTGAACACCATAAAAAAATAAAAAAGAAGGCAAAAAACAATGCTTTATCATCATGCCGCCAAACAAAAAGTGGATTAAAACGCGATCAAAGAGACACAAAAATAAGCCAGCTCACCGATCTTCAGAAAGTGCATGGAACTCCGTCCTGATGAGATGCATTCATGTGAAATTTGAAGACCAATTGTTCCAGCTCTTCCATAAAAAATTCCTTTATCTTGGCATGATAAAAACAAGATCTGCTTCTTAGAAAACATCAAGGCACACGAGAGGACGAGCTACGCGTTTCGATCGCTGCTGCGATCTTTATCAAATAAATGTGGTATCAATGTAATTGTACTGACCAGAAGAATAAAATTGCCTTATCAATTTTACCACACACGGAATGGCTTAACCCCCCCAAAAAAAATCCTTAATTGCTGTTTTTTGTTCATTCTGCCTCCCAAAAATCGTAAAATAAAGCGATCAAAAAATGTCATGTGCCCGAAAACGGTACCAATAAAAACGTCAACTCGCTAAACACCAAAAAAGAGAGCATGGACTGCACCTCCAAAAATCATATATTGATCTAATGCCGCTAAGCAAAAATATATATAACTGAACATGAGGCGCTGTGAGGCACCAGGCCGTCTGCTCTGCCGATGCATTGTCGCTGGTCGGCACGTGGCTCCGCTCTGTTAGGGCGATAGCGACCCACTACGAGGTTTGCCGTGACGTGGCAGTGGGCTTCACACAGTCTGATCACAATGTTAAACTAAGAACCTCATGTTCAGTTATGTATATTTTTGCCTAGTGGCATTAGATCAATGTATGATTTTTGGAGGTGCTGTCCATTCTCTTTTTCAGCAAAAAATGTCAACTTGTCCCACAAAAAACAAGCCCTCACATGACTATTGGGCCAAAATATGGAAAAATTATAGCTCTAAAAATATGGTGATGCAAAAACAGTTTTTTTGCAATAAAAATCGTCTCTTAGCGTGTGACAGCAGTCAAACATAAAAAAACCCGATATAAATCTGGTATCGCTGTAATCGCACTGAACCAAGGAATAAAGTCGTCTAATCACTTATACCGCATGAGGAATGGCATAAAAAATTAATAAAGCCAATTCTACAGCTACTGTTCATTTTTTCATTATGCCTTCCAAAGATGCAGTAAGGCTCGGCGCACATTTATCCTGTGCTCTGCGTTGAGCGCTTACACTGGGGTTTCCATCCAAATCTCTGAAATATGTTATTCAGGTGGGACCTCTGGCAGAAATATCCCTATAATGAGGCAGATGGAGGAACTGTGGACACCGTCTGACCTGTGATCCGGCGGTGTCCATCTTTTTAGGATTGCATAAAAGTGCTGTTGGCCTCAGTTTTGTGCACTTCTGGAAAGAAGGACACCACTGAACAGAGGCCAGATGGAGTCTAGAGTAGCTCTGCTGCCTTATAGTGAATGGATCCCTTGGGGTTTCATCTGAATCATTTCCCTCAGAGATTTAGATGGAAACCCCAAAGTAAGTGCTCAGCGTAAAGCGCCAGATAAATGTGATCCCAAACATTATGTAAAATGTTCCCAATAAAAGCTTCAACTCAATCCACAAAAAAAGATAACCCTCACTCAGATCTGTCATCTGTTAACGGAAATATAGGGGGCTTCCATGTTACTGGTAGTGCAAAGGCTGTGGAAAAGCGATATGGCTTCATAACCCTCCAAAAGAAATTCAGCAAATTCTATGCTCCCAAGTCCAAATGCCTCTTCCCTTCTGAGCTCCACAGTGTACCTAAACCACATATAGCGCCCACATGTTTGGCATTTCTGAAGTGATGAGAACCCACCTAACTTAGGAGTGCATGTCTCCAGATGCACGGGCTGGGCATAATGTAATGGTGACTGCAACGTACTGGTCACTACAGTGTACTCGTCACTACAATGGCAGCTTGCAATTTTCTCTGAGCAACATTCATTGCTGCTTGTTTCTGGAAAATACCCATGGAGTCAAAATCATCTCTACACCTGTAGATAAATTCCCAAAGGGGAATAATTTCCAAAATGGGGCCACTTGAGGGGAATTTTGCTCTTCTAGCAATTAGTGGCTATGTATATGGAGACTCCTCCCGAGTGCCTGAAAAATATTTCCCGATTACATGTAGGGTACTGGCGCTCAGATTGTTGTGAAAAAATTTCCCATTTGCCCTTAGAAAAATTAAAAATTTGGGGCTAAAACAACATTTTTGTAAGGAAAATGTGATTTTATTATTTTCACTGCTCAATGTTATAAACTTCTGTGAAGCACTTGGGGGTTCAAGGTGCTTACCATGCATCTAAATACTTTTCTTGAGGGGGTCTAGTTTCCAGAATGGTGTCACTTGTGGGATATTTTCACTGTTTAGGTACATCAGAGGCTCTCCAAAGCGACATGGCGTCCGCCAATTGTTCCAGAAAATTTTGCGTTCAAAAAGTCAAATGGATCGCCTTCCCTTCTGAGCTCTGCCATGCGCCCAAACAGTGTTTTTTTTCCCTCATGTGGGGCATCAGCATACTCTGGAGAAGGTAAATAATAAATTTTGGGGTCAATTTTTTCCTATTACATTTGTCGAAATGAAAAAATTTGGCTCTGAAGTCATTTTTTTGTGAAAAAAAGTTAAATGTTCTTTTTATTTTATAAAAAAAAAATCCTATGAAGCACCAGAAGGGTTAATAAACTTCTTGGATGTGTTTTGAGCACCTTGAGGGGTGCAATTTTTAGAATGGTGAACCTTTTGGATATCTTCTATCATATAGACCCTTCAAAGTGACTTCAAATGTGATGTGGTAACTAAAAAAAATGGATTTGTAAATTTTGTTGGAATAATGAAAAATCGCTGGTCAGCTTTTAACCCTTATAATTTGCTAACAAAAAAAAATTTTGGTTCCAAAATTGTGCTGATGTAAAGTAGACATGTGGGAAATGTTAGTTATTAAATATTTTGTGTGACATATCTCTGTGATTTAAGGGCATGAAAATTCAAAGTTGGAAAATTGTGAAATATTTCAAATTTTCGCCAAATTTCCTTTTTTTTCACAAATAAACGCAAGTCATACTGAACAAATTCTACCACTATCATGAAGTACAATATATCACAAAAAAAACATTCCCAGAATCACCGGGATCCATTGAAGTGTTCCAGAGTTATTACCTCATAAAGTGACAGTGGTCAGAACTGTAAAAATTGGCCCGGTCATTAATGTGCAAGCCGCCTTCGCGGGTAAAGGGGTTAAAGTTATTAGAAACCATTTTTATTGCACAAATATTTTCAAGGCACTATACATAACTATGACTAAGGGCCCTGCATGGGCTTGAAATGTGTAGGTCAAGTGCTTCTTTTGATTTTTTGGGGCTTTGAAATTTTAGAGTGACCCAATAAATATGCTTTTTTAATTTTTTTCAATTGCGGATGTAATTCTAATTTACCTTATTAAAATTCTGGAAATCACCCACAAACTTGTACATGCATTGCACCCAACAAGCTACTATCGTTGGATATTTAGTGACATAAATAGTTGTATTTTAACCCTCGTATAACTATCATGTCATTACTTTCTGATTAGGAGAACCCCACCAATCACTGAACTAAAAGGGCCAGAGTGTCACTAAGGAACAATGGGTCTTCCCTAGAGATGAGCAAATCGGTGAGGCTAATTGAATTAGCTTCATTTTTTTTCTAACATCCTTTTCTGGAATTTTTATATTATTCTGGGACTTCCTGTGCTGAGAAGGCCTTAGGTGAGGCACATCAAGTCATCACCAAGTGTGTTGTGACATCAGAGATGTACTTGGTGCCAGAAGGCCCAACACATAGTGAAGATGGCAGAAGTAGATGTCGAATGCTAAAAAAAAGATGGGGTTGAACCGTGTTTTGCAGATGACCAAAAGGAGGCTGCAGTAGCGGCAGGGCAGGTGATTGGTGAGATACAAATTTTTATTATGCTTTTGAGTCTCAGAAAGCCTCAGAACATAATAAAAAACATGCTATTTGCATAGAATAACTTTATGCGAATTGCCAAATTTTAATTTTGTCTGATTTTCTCATCTCTAGGCCCTTCATATTAATTGTCTCGACCCCAGACTTAGAAACCAAGCTCATTTAATGTATGCCCCTTGGTATTTACATATTACAACCTCATGATTTGTAATACGGCACATAATATACTTGCCTCCTGCAACAAAGCACCTCTTCCGCTTACCCTCAATTACGATTTAGGCATTCAAAGCCATTTCTCTTCTACAATAATAAAGGAAAGATTTTTTTGCTGTTTTTGCCAATGTGCATTTCGTTCTTATAGCCATAACCTACACTGGAAACTGATTTGAAAGTTTGTCATGACTGTTTTGACAGCCCGGTCAGCTTAATCCAGGGATCTAGTCCCTGTGGTTTGTCAATTATAATGCTAACCTTACAGAAAGAGCAAGACTCAAGGCACAGAACTGTCATCCAATAACCAAGAAATACTGTCAGCTGCAAGCAGATGTGGGAAAAGGGAAGAAGAAAAAAAAAATGGCTTTAACAGTCTATTTGTAAATTAATTATCCAACTAATTTTAGAATGGAGCCAACTGGTGACATCAGCGATACGAATGTAGAATTAATTCAATGGAAAAGGTTGACACAATTCGGAATAAATGTCTATTACATTGATAGAACAGCATGCCACTGCTAATTTTATAGATATGAGCCTGCATTGAATATGCAATAGTCAGCAAGTCTTAAATATCACGTTGCCGGTTATAGTTTAACCTACGAAGAAGATACAAAAATTCTACATGTTGTTCCCACCCTCCGACATTGACACCCATTTCATAAACTACTCCCGCTCCTCTTTCGGAATTGGATGTCAAAATAACTAATCTATATTTTGCAAAATTGTTATTCTTTAAGCCATGACACATTTTAACATTCTGTAGGGAAAGTTACATCGACAACCACAAAAAGTTTAAAACCCCGGATAACAGCGAGCTGACATTTTGTCACTCAACTTCAGCAAAACTGTAGAGGGAAAGCAATGAATTAATGAATAGAAAGAAATCCCCATGACAACATGGTAGTTCATTAAAATTTTATCAGCATTCTTCCTAAGGAAAGCAAGCCTTCTGTTCTGTGTTCACATTCTCCAACAATGTTTTACAGCCTATTCGCAGCATGAGGATGCTTCAAAATTAGCTCCTATGGAGAGTCAACTACAGAGAATCTAGTATTTGTCACACTAGCCCCATGGGTGCCATAATGAAATATCGCCAATTTTTTTTTCTGTTTATACACTTCCTTCTGCATTAATAAACCATTAATTCTCTCCATTTGGAATAGGTTAATTAGTGTATCAGAACTGCATCAACTCAATTTTTAGGGAGGGAAAGAGAGCGAGCTTCAAGCATGTTACCAAGTCTTCTCATTCTCGAGAGTTTAGGGTTTGGGACTCATGGGATTGCCCACAAAATACAAAAACAAATAAAGAAAAATATAGCTCAGCTTCACGATAATATTTGCTGCACACTTGAGTAGTTTGTGAAATCATACATAATATTGAGGCATTGTCTAGAGTCCATCAATTATCGTGGTGTAAGCCCCATCCTCTTTATGTAGGTCATGGTAAACCTGACTGTGCAAATCTCTATCTATCTATCTATCTATCTATCTATCTATCTATCTATCTATCTATCTATCTATCTATCTATCTATCTATCTATCTATCTATCTATCTATCTATCTATCATCTAGCCTTAAGAGTATATAGCATATGATGGGACCCATAGAATTTGTAGCTCTTCTCCAGAGCAAAGAAAATGTCTTCCTTGTGCCACCTATAGAAAGTTAAAGAGTTAATCCCAAAATCATAGGATTATGGAATAGTTAACTGATTTTTGAATGTCCAACCACTGGAGCCCTCAGCCAATCCTGAGAAATAGGGTGTGGATCTAGCATACTGCAGAGTCCCAGTTTGAATGGATTAGAGATGATCATGCTCGATCACCACTCCATTCATTGTCTATGGGACTGCCATAGACAACCTAGTGCAGCACTCTGTCATTGTACAAAGGCAATGAAGCTAGTGGAGGTTGAGCATGTGCACCTCTACTCCATCCAAGATGGGGCTTTGTAGAGCTAGGTTTCTGGGATCCATCTGAAGTTGTTGGCATCAGTGGGGATCCAACCAACGAGATAGGAAATAGCTTAAGATTTTGGGAATTATCCTTATATGTTCACTAGTTCCCAACCCTTTGAAGATCCTAGAAACATAAATACTTACTTACTAGAGAAGAAGGAATCTTTTGAAATTCAAGTGTTTCAACTTTGCCAAATTGAAAAAAATAATTTGCAGTGAATCAATTCATCATGAATTGCCAGTACTGCAAAGCCAGAGATTGTGCTGAAAAGACTCATGTAACACTGTGAAGTCTCCTAGAACTTTATTGAATCTCTTTCAAACTTTTACACACTTATTAGTAATGTCAACATATTTATTTATGGGTAAAAGGATGGAAACTGTTTTTCTCTGATTATCCATTACACATAATGTTCGTAAAGTTTATTGTCACGGAGTGACTATCACAGTGTGACATGACCCAACGGATGGTCGGTCAGCTAACAGCACAACACACAGTGGATATGGAATTGGGGAGGGGAAGGCCCTACTAATAGGGAATGAGGGATCGTCACCACTTGAGCTCCAACCTGAGCCTGTCCCTGCACTCACCTAATGCCCTATGCGGGTCCTTCCCCCGCCGCTGTCAGGATACCTCGTCCCTTACTGTCACCTAACTCTGCCCTGGCTAGTGCACTGGCTGTCAAGGAGCACTAGCCTCCTCTTTGCAGATAATAGACACAGGGGGAAGTGACAGACACCAAATGGACAAGGCAACAAAAACACCACACTTAGATTTCTCTGCTGCAAAGCACTGCACAGCAGAATGAAAGCACCAGATAAGTGAACTCAGCAGAAGCACCACTGCACCCAGAGAGCTCTTTACTCCAGCTTAGTCACTGCAGATTGCTCTAACACCGACAGTCAGCTAATACATCAGGTGACCTGTTAAAGGATGGTGGGAGTGGTCACCGCCCACATCAGCTAATCCAGCAGCAATGTAATTACACCAGTTTGCCAGCGGGGAGAACTGACATTTAACCCCCGCTGGCCAGAAAGGTAAAAAAGGTTTAACTCAATGGAACCAGATATGCCACAAATCCAAAAATGGATCATGACATTTATTCAGTGTTTCATGGCTTTCTCTCACATTGATATTCTTTCACTAATCCAGACTCACCACAAAAAGGTTGTGCCATTCCCTGTCTTGGCTTTTATACAGGCTATGATACGCAATCCTGATTGAGTGTGTTATGCCATGTGATGTGATAGCTGCGAGGCATTATGGGGAAGCTATCACTGGAGAAATAAGGTTATAGCGCCCCCCAGCATCAGAAATTCTCTGAGGTCTCAGCTACAGGCTAGCTAAGACCCCGGAGAACATGATTTGTGTCCGTTTTTGCCGACCCCAGTGTTGCGATCACTGTTATTCACGGAATAATGGCGACCACAAAAAAAAGTCTGATTTCCCATTTAATTTCTCTCTACTCTGATATGATCTAGCACATCAGAGGAAAGAGAAATGAGGTACCCAGTCTCCCCCGGTCCTGTCCCTTAGCCTTCGGCGTCTTCTTCCAGGAATAAAATGGCAAGTGCATGCGCAGAGCGCCCGCTGAGATCTGCCGACCAACACCCGGCAACAATAGAAAATTTTTACTATTGGTTCATTTTGATCACTGCGATAGGGACTATCAAAATAAAAAAAATAGTAAATCAAACTCCCCTTTATCACCCACATAGTTAGGTAAAAATAATAAACTAAAAAATGCATTTATTTCCAATTTTCATTAGGGTTAAGGTTAGGGTTGGGGCTAGGGTTAGGATTGGGGCTAGGGTTAGGGTTGGGGCTAGGGTTGTGGTAAGGGTTATGGTTGGGATTATGGTTAGAGTTGGGATTAGGATTAAGGGTGTGTTGGGGTTAGGGTTGTGGTTAGAATTTGGAGGTTCCACTGTTTAGGTACATCAGTGGGTCTCCAAACGCGACATGGCACCCACCAAGTCAAACGGTGCTCCCTCTCTTCTAAGCCCTGCCATGCGCCCAGTGACTTTCCCCCACATAAAGGGTATCAGCGTACTCATGAGAAATTGCACAATAAATTTTGTGGTCCATTTTCTCATGATACCCTTGTGAAAATAAAAAAAATTGGTTCCAAAGTAAATTTTTGGTGAATAAAGTAAAATGTTCATTTTTTCCTTCCACATTACTTTAGTTCTCGTGAAGCACCTGAAGGGTTAATAAACTTCTTGAATGTGGTTTTGTGCAGTTTTTAGAATGGTGCCACTTTTGGGTATTTTCTGTTATATTAATCCCTCAAACTCACTCCAAATGTGAGGTGGACCCTAAAAAAAATGGTTTTGTAAATTTGGTTGGAAAAATGAGAAATAGCTGGTCAAATTTTAACCCTTATAATTTCCTTACAAAAAAAAATTATGTTTCCAAAATAATGCTGATGTAAAGTAGACATGTGGGAAATGTTATTTATTAATTATTTTGTGTGACACCACCCTCTGATTTTAGGATACAAAAATTTAAAATTTGAAAATTGCAAAATTCTCAAAATTTCTGCCAAATTTCCATTTTATATCAAAGAAATTTTACCACTAACATGAAATACAGTATGTCATTAAAAAACAATTTCAGAATCAGTGAGCAGTGAGCTATAACCTCATAAAGTGACTGGTCAGAATTGTAGAAATTGGCTTGGTCATTAAGTACCAAATTGGCTCTGTCACTAAGGGTTAATGCCTGTTGGTTAAAAAAACCCTGTGGTATACATAAATAATAGGATCAGGAAAGAGACTGTAGAGCTCATGCAAATTAACCTTGTATATAAATTGCCAAGAAAAATGGATCAAAAACTAGATGAGCGGTTTGAAGTACACTCTTTTCTACAAGTGCTTCTCACTATAATAGAATATCATAAAAAAATAATTTATTTCAGTTCTTCAATACAAAAAATGAAATTCATATATTATATATCATTACACACAGAGTGATCTATTTCATGTGTTTATTTCTGTTAATGTTGATGATTATGGCTTACAGCCAATGAAAACCCAAAAGTCATTATCTCAGTAAATTAGAATACTTTATAACACCAGCTTGAAAAATGATTTTAAAATCCAAAATTTTGGCCTTCGGAAATGTATGTTCAGTAAGTGCACTCAATACTTGTTCGGGGCTCCTACTGCATTAATGCGGCACGGCATGGAGTCGATCAGCCTGTGGCAGTGCTGAGGGGTTATGGAAGCCCAGGTTGCTTTGATAGCAGCCTTCAACTTTTCTGCATTGTTGGGTCTGGTGTCTTTCATCTTCCACTTGACAATACCTCATAGATTATCTTGACATCTGTCAAGTCAGCAGTCTTCCCCATGATTGTGGAAGCTACTTAAACAGACTAAGGACCTTTATAAACGCTTAGGAGCCTTTGCAGGTGTTTTTTGTTAATTATTCTAATTTACTGAGATAATGACTTTTGGGTTTTCATTGGCTGTAAGCCATAATCATCAACATTAACAGAAATAAACACTAGAAATAGATCACTCTGTGTGTAATGACTCTATAGGATATATGATTTTCACTTTTTGTATTGAAGAACTGAAATAAATTAACTTTTTGGTGATATTTAATGATGAGCGAGCATGCTCGCCACTACTCGGTACTCGCCAGAGCATCTTAATGCTCGAGATGCTCGGAGCTCGACGATTATTTCCGCCGTTGCTCGGGTCCCCCTCCCTGCATGTTTGGCGCTTTTTAGAGAGCCAATGAACATGCAGGGATTGTCTGCTAATTATGCAAATTTTCTCTTCAGAGAGAAAGAGAGCTAGAACACTAGTGCCACCTATTGGAAGGTAGCAATCCTACAAGTCAATGTTGACCCTTTAACGAGTCTTGTCACATGACCTAGGATAATAAAATCTCAATTTGCAGACACTGTGTATCTTTTTTTTTTTTTTTTTTTTTTTTAAAACCATTCAGGTTAGTTATAAACAACTCAATATAAGCTCATCAACTTAAACGTCGTTGTTTCAATTCTCATCATCATGGTTCATATTTAATTCAGCATAGCAAACCAAAGGTATACACAAAAGACGTCATAAACATCAATAAACATCACTAAAATTCACTGATATTTGATCAGGTGCTGCCATTTATTAAATTTCCAAACGCCCTCTGCATCAGAACCACCGCCGCCTTTACTGTCCAATTTATAAATCAAGAATAATCTAGAAAGGATCAGCCCGACACACTTATTCACAGATAAATGCTTCTCTTTGAAAATTCCTAAAATCCTCACATCCCACAAACTCTGCATCACACAAGTCATAATTCACCATAGGATTCTATTTTTCACACAACCACATGCACCAATTCCAAACATTGCAACACGCCAGTCAATAAAACTCACCCCCGCTAACTCCTTACACAACCCACCTACACACTTCCACACACTGTACGTGTAATCACAGTCCCACATAGTATGCCACACAGTCTCACATCCACCACATCCTTCTCTCGGCACACATCCGTTCTGGTCAGACCTCGTCTCTTCTGAACCTGTCGCACAGGCAACATATTGTGCAAGGACATCCATACAATATCCCTCTGTCTATTAGACATCCCATGCGTTCCCAAACTCTTCCATGCAACCAAGACTTCATTCCCTCTCAAACCTACAATATTACTCTCCACATCATTCTTATGTATTATTTTCATCACATTCTTACATTCTAAAATCATTCATCGGCACACTCAGTAAATCATGCTTCCTCACAAACTTTTCAATCACCTCATACCAGACTGGACACTTGAAAGCCACAGGCACTCTAGCATCCCTCTTTCTCCAACACAAGCCATATAACATCCAGCCAGTAGAATATCTTGCCATATAAGCTCCTTTATTTCCTTTTTCAACAAAATAACTACCGTTTTGATATACTGAAGCCCCAGAAAAATCTCAATGTTTGGAAAGGCCATGCCACCATGGTGACATGCCTTAAAAAGACTTTCTCTCTTAAGTTTTTCTATTTTACTACTCCAGAAAAAAGTAAAAACTAACTTTTCCACTCTTTTTATTTTCCTATAAGACGGTGGAAAAACTGTTGCAATAAAAAGCAAAATCGGAAGAATCACCGCTTTTATGACCAAAATCTTACCACACAAGGTCAAGTCTCAGTCGCCAAAAATGTAACTAACGTTCTATGCACAATCCACACTCCTCCCAGCTCTCCTCACCTTCCAAGTCCTTATTAACCCCTTAATGTCCACTGACGTGCACAGTCCGTCATGGCAAGGTGCCAGTTCCGGCACCAGGACGGACTGTGCACGTCATGCCTTTGATCTACCATTGCGTGTAAACACGCAGTGGTAGATCAGTGCCGACAGCTGTCACAGCGCTGTGATTGGTCAGTCAATCTGACTGACCAAACACAGCAGCGATCGTGCAGGAGAAGCTAAAATTTCAGCTTCTCCAGCGCGATCAGTGCAGGAGCCGGCGCTGAAGTGGCCAGGCTTCCTGCACTGACAGCCAGGAGCGGAGCCCCCACCGCCCCTGGCTGTTAACCCCCTGACTGCTGTGATCCAGCGCGATCGCAGAGCTCAGGGGGGGAGGCAGAGGGTCGGGAGCTCCCTCTGCCTCAGATCGGCACCCTGCAATGTATTTGCAGGGCCCGATCTCTGCCTTGATGACCCGGGGGTTGTCATGACAACCTCCGGGTCATCTAGCTTCGGGAAGCTGCTGTGATCATGTCACAGCAGCTTTCACTATAGTTACAATGCATTGCAATGCTGGAGCATTGCAATGCATTGTAACTGCAATAAAAAGTAAAAAAAGTGAAAGTTCCATAAAGGGACAAGTTAAAAAAAATCATTTTTTAAAAAAAATTGTAAAAAAATATTAAAAAATAATTAAAAAAAAATCCCCTAAAAAATACACATTTTTATGTAATAAAAAAAATAAAAAACAAAAAAATACACGTTAGGTATCGCCACGTCCGTAAAAATCCCATAAATAAAAGCGTAACCCTAGTTAACCCCTTCAGTGAAAGCCATAAAAAATAAACACAAAAAAGAAGAAAACTATACTTTTTCCAAGTGGTATCATCATACCGCTTGGAAAAAGTGCAATAACACGCGATCAAAAAGTCAGATAAATAATCATGGTACCGCTGAAAACATCATCTTGTCCCGCAAAAAAACAAGCCGCTATACAGCATCATCAGCGAAAAAATAAAAAAGTTATAGCTCGCGGAATAAACTGATGCAAAAATAATTATTTTTTCTATAAAATTTTTTATTGTGTAAAAAACGCCAAAACATAAAAAAATATATAAATGAGGTATCGCTGTAATCGTAGTGACCCGAAGAATAAAGCTACTTTATCAATTTTACCACACGAAGAACGGAGGAAAAAAAAAAAAAAAACAATTCCTGAATTGCTGGTTTTTGTTCATTCTGCTTCCACAAAAATCGGAATAGGAAGCGATCAAAAAACGTTATGTGCCCGAATATGGTACCAATAAATACGTCAGCTCGTCCCGCAAAAAATAAGCCCACAGATAACTCTGACGGCCGAAATATGGAAAAATTATAGCTCTCAAAATACGGCGATGCAAAAATTTCTTACAAAAAATTATTCCAAAAAAAAGCATCTTTTAGAGTGTGACAGAAGCTAAACATGAAAAAAGGATATAAATCTGGTATCACTGTAATCGCACCGATCCGAGGAATAAAGTCGCCTAATCACTAATACCGCACGAGGAATGGCGTAAAAAAGAAAACCAATTCTTCACCTTTTGTAGATTTGTTCATTGTGCCTCCCAAAGATCGCAGTAAGGCGATCACAGTGTTCCCCCCCACATATGGGGTATCAGCGTACTCAGGACAAAATGCACAATAGCTTTTGGGGTCCTATTTCTCCTGTTACCCTTAGAAAAATAAAAATTTGGGGGCAAAAAGGTCATTTTTGTGGAAAAAAATATGATTTTTTTATTTTCACGGCTCTACGTTATAAACTTCTGTGAAGCCCTTGGGGGTTCAAAGTGCTGACCACACATCTAGATAAGTTCCTTGGGGGGTCTAGTTTGCAAAATGGGGTCATTTGTGGGGGTTTCTACTGTTTAGGCACATCAGGGGCTCTCCAAGCGCGACATGACACCCGCAGACCATTCCATCAAAGTCTGCATTTAAAAACGGTGCTCCTTCCCTTCCGATCTCTGCGATGCGTCAAAATAGTGGTTCCCCCCCACATATGGGATATCAGCGTACTCAGGACAAATTGCACAATAGCTTTTAGGGACCTATTTCTCCTGTTACCCTTATAAAAATAAAAATTTGGGGGCAAAAAGATTATTTTTGTGGAAAAAAATATGATTTTTTTATTTTCACGGCTCTACGTTATAAACTTCTGTGAAGCACTTGAGGGTTCAAAGTGCTCACCACACATCTAGATAAGTTCCTTGGGGAGTCTAGTTTCCAAAATGGGGTCATTTGTGGGGGGTTTCTACTGTTTAGGCACATCAGGGGCTCTCCAAACGTGACATGACACCCGCAGACCATTCCATCAAAGTCTGCATTTGAAAAAGGCGCTCCTTCCCTTTCGAGCTCTGCCATGCGTCAAAATAGTGGTTTACCCCCACATATGGGGTAGCAGAGTACTCAGGACAAATTGCACAATAACTTTTGGGGTCCTGTTACCCTTTGGAAAATAACAATTGGGTGTGGAAAGATCATTTTTGTGGAAAATATATGATTTTTTAATTTTACTGCTCTACGTTATAACCTTCTGTGAAGCCCTTGGGAGTTCAAAGCTCTCACCACACATCTAGATAAGTTCCTTGGGGGGTCTAGTTTCCAAAATGGGGTCACTTGTGGGGGGTTTCCACTGTTTAGGCACACAGGGGCTCTCCAAATACGACATGGCGTCCAATCTCAATTCCAGCCAAAAAAGTCAAATGGCGCTGCTTCCCTTCCGAGCTGTGCCATGCGCCCAAATAGTGGTTTACCCCCACATATGGGGTATCAGCGTACTCAGGACTAATTGCACAATAACTTTTGGGGTCCTTTTATCCTTTGGAAAATAAAAATTGGGATGAAAAGATCATTTTTGTGGAAAAAATATGATTTTTTAATTTACGGCTCTACGTTATAACCTTCTGTGAAGCGCTTGGGGGTTAAAAGCTCTCACAACACATTTAGGTAAATTCCTTGGGGGTCTAGTTTCCAAAATGGGGTCACTTGTGGGGGTTTCCACTGTTTAGGCACACAGGGACTCTCCAAATGCGACATGGCGTCCAATCTCAATTCCAGCCAAAAAAGTCAAATGGCGCTGCTTCCCTTCCGAGCTCTGCCATGCGCCCAAATAGTGGTTTACCCCCACATATGTGGTATCAGCGTACTCAGGACTAATTGCACAATAACTTTTGGGGTCCTTTTATCCTTTGGAAAATAAAAATTGGGATGAAAAGATCATTTTTGTGGAAAAAATATGATTTTTTAATTTTACGGCTCTACGTTATAACCTTCTGTGAAGCCCTTGGGGGTTAAAAGCTCTCACAACACATTTAGATAAGTTCCTTGGGGGGTCCAGTTTCCTAAATGGGGTCACTTGTGGGGGGTTTCCACTGTTTAGGCACACAGGGACTCTCCAAATGCGACATGGCGTCCAATCTCAATTCCAGCCAAAAAAGTCAAATGGCGCTGCTTCCCTTCTGAGCTCTGCCATGCGCCCAAATAGTGATTTACCCCCACACATGGGGTATCGGTGTACTCTGGAGAAATTGTACAACAAATATTGTGGTTCATTTTCTCCTGATACCCTTGACAAAATTTAAAAAAATTGTGTCGAAAGAAAAATTTTGGGAAAAAAAGTTAAATGTTCATTTTTTCCTTCCACATTGCTTCAATTCTTGTGAAGTACCTAAAGGGTTAATAAACTTCTTGAATGTGGCTTTGAACACGTTGAGGGGTGCAGTTTTTAGAATGGTGTCACTTTTGGGTATTTTCTGTCATATTGACCCCTCAAATTCACTTCAAATGTGAGGTGGTCCCTAAAAAAATGGTTTTGTAAATTTTGTTGGAAAAATGAGAAATTGCTGGTCAACTTTTAACACTTATAACTTCCTAACAAAAAAAAATGTTGGTTCCAAAATTGTGCTGATGTAAAGTAGACATGTGGGAAATGTTATTTATTAACTAATTTTTGTGACATATCTCTCTGATTTAATGGCATAAAAATTAAAAGTTTGAAAATTGCAAAATTTTCAAAATTTTTGCCATATTTCCATTTTTTTCATAAATAAACGCAAGTTATATTGAAGAAATTTTACCACTATCATGAAATACAATATGTCACGAGAAAACAATCTCAGAATCGCCAAGATCCGTAGAAGCGTTCCAGAGTTATAACCTTATAAAGAGACAGTGGTCAGAATTGTAAAAATTGGCCTGGTCTTTAACCTACAAAATGGCTTGGTCGTATACTACTCCCAGCACTTTGAGAGCACCCTCCTCACACTTAACCCCCTCCATTTTAACCTCATCATCCCCAAAACATTTAAAGCTACATTTATTCCAATTCACTCTAAAGCCAGACGCACCACAGAAAAACTCCAAAAGCAACTTAACCCTACTCATAGACGCAACACTTTCACTCACAACCACAAAGTCATCCATATATCCAAGAACTTTCACATGCTTTCCACCTCTCCCAGGTACCAACAAACCTCGCACCACTTTATCGTGTCTCACCAAGCACAACCAAGGTTCTATTACACATACAAATAAGACAGGGGACATGGGACACCCCTGCCTTACACCAGACATAATATTCACTTTCTCACTCAGCCACCCATTAACAAGGAACTCACTTGACACACAATCATACAAAGACATTATCCCACTCACAATTTTTTTAGGAAATCCCATTCTCTCCAGAACTTTAAACAAAAACACATGCGAGACCCTATCAAAAGCTTTCTCAAAATCAATTGTCAGAACCATACACTTCCGTTTCCTTCCCATGCAGTCCCCAATCAAATCCCTTAATAACAATAAGTTATCACTCATACTTCTTCCAGGCACAGCACACACTTGATCCTCATCCACAACACTATCAATCACTAGGGTTGAGCATTCCGATACTGCAAGTATCGGGTATCGGCCGATATTGGCTGTATCGGAATTCCGATTCCGAGTACCGATATTTTCGTCATATCGGATACCGGAATCGGGATTGTCACTGTCACTGTCAGTGTCCGTCGGTCGGGTCTGTCAGGAGTCAGCGGCACTTACCCGGCAGAAGATCTCCGGCGGTCACATCCCGGACTGCTTAATGGCCGCCATCCTCTTCTCCCCGGCGGTCACATGCAGTTTCTCGCGATGACTGCAGTGACTGCTGGGTAATCGCGGCCGTAAAGCAGTCCGATGACGTCACCGCCGGGGAAGCTGGTAAGCAGCCGTGCTGCGCCGGGATGTCAGGCTCTGCCTGTCATTCCGATGTAGCAGAGCTGGATCGTCGTGGGACTGTCGTTATGGACTGCGTCGGACAGGTGGTATACTGTTGGTTTGTTTTTTTTCTTTTTTTACAGGAGATCGATGGCGTCGCAGGAATGAGAGAGTAATAAAAAAAATGAAAACTGTGTTGTCTCTTTTATTTCATTAAAAGACTTTTTTCTTGCTGTGTCTTTTTTTTACACATTTAAAAACTTTGGGATTAATAATGGATCGGTGTCTTATTGACGCCTCTCCATTATTAACCGGGCTTATTGTCACCGTGCAATCAACAGTGACATTAACCCCTTATTACCCCACTTGCCACTGCTACAGGGCAGTGGGAAGAGCCGGGTAAAGTGCCACAATTGGCACATCTTTTGATGCGCCAAATGTGGGGCTGCTGTAGCCTGGTATTATCAGGCTGTTGAGGGCCAAAATCCATGGGCCTTGACAGTCTTTTAATACCAGGCCGCAGCAGTCTGCATTTTACTTGGCTGGTTAACAAAAATAGGGGGACCCCTACGCCGTTTTTTTTTCGAGGGATCCCCTATTTTTGTTAACCAGCCAAGCTAAGCAGACTGCTGTGGCCTGGTATTATCAGGCTTGCAAGGTCCATGGATATTGGATCCTTACCAGCCTGAAAAACCAGGCCTCAGCGGTCTGCTTCATCTGGCTGGTTAACAAAAATAGGGGGGACCCCACGCCAATTTTTTTCGAGGGGATCCCCTATTTTTGTTAATCAGCCAAGATATGCAGACTGCTGTGGCCTGGTATTATCAGGCTGGCAAGGTCCATGGATCTTGGCTCCTTAACAGCCTGAAAATCCAGGCCTCAGCGGTCTGCTTCATCTGGCTGGTTAACAAAAATAGGGGGGACCCCACGCCAATTTTTTTTCGAAGGGAACCCCTATTTTTGTTAATCAGTTCCCTCTGACGTCACTGATGGTGTCCCTGGCTGACCTGAAGTGAAAGTGGAAAGCAATCAATTAAGCTTTCCACTTCCTCTCCTGTCAGCCAGGAGAGGAGCTCATTCATTTGGGGGTTTACTGTGAGGCTGCAGCATTAGCTGCGGTCCCTGCAGTAAACATTAACCCTTTCTGATGGATTACACCGTGGGACCTGACTGTACATCGGATTGGTAAGAATAATTTTGCTTTATTAATTTATTTTTATTACAGGAAATGGTTTTAGCAGGAAAATAAAATATGGTCAAAAACTGTGTGATTATTTCATTAAACTTCTTTTTTATTAAAGTGTGTGTGTTTGATTTTTCTTTCATACAATAGGATTAATAATTGATAGTTGTCTAATTGACAGCTCTCAATTATTAACCTGGCTTAAAGTGACCTTTCAATTGTAAGGTCATTTTAACCCCTTATTAACCCATTCGCCACCGCTACAGGGCAATGGGAATAGACGGGCAAAGTGGCAGAAAGGGCAAATCTAATTAGAGATTTGCCCTTTCTGGGGTGTCTGGGGGCAGATGTTAAGTAGCCGGGGGGCCAAAAAAAATGGTCCCTCTCTGGGCTATTATTATCTGCCCCCACTCACTGACTTTGTCTGTCTGGTTGCGAAAATAGGGCGGGAGCCCACACATTTTTTTTCAGCAATTTTACACCTCATATATATATATACATGTCATTGAATTTGTGACACATATATATATATATATATTTATATTTATAGTTCATACACTTCTACATAGTATAATAGCCGCTAATTCAATTGCCGGCTTTTGTGAAAATGCAGAACCCGACATGAAATGACACTTGGTGTACATAGGGTTAACCATGTCTTTTCATGTAGTTTGATATCTGATTTGCACAAACAATTAAATGAGTGTAAGTGTGCAAAATTTCACACCTGTAGGGGTTAATTAAAGGTGTAAATTCGTAGCAAAAAAGTCCGTTTTTTTTACAAGGAATTTACACCTTTAATTAACCCCTACAGGTGTGAAATTTTGCACACATAGACTGATGTAATTGTTTGTGCAAATCAGATAGCAAAGGACATGAAAAGACATGGTTAACCCTATGTACACCAAGTGTCATTTCATGTCGGGTGCTTCTGTCTTTTCACAGAAGCCGGCTTTACCCGGCAATTGAATCAGATGATATTTTACTATGTAGAAGTGTATAAACTATACATATATGTATATATATATGTCACAATGACATGTATATATATATATATATATATATATATATGTATTCTATGTGTGTATATTAGTGTTTACAAGGAAAGAAAGAGGTTTTTTTAGTTGCGATATTTTGTTCCCATAGACTTACATGGGACTTCCGGTATCGGTATCGGGTATCGCCGATATTTTAATGGTATCGGCGATACCATTCCGATTCCGATACTTTTGGATATCGGAAAGTATCGCTCAACTCTATCAATCACCTCACTCATCCTCCTCCCAGGCACAGCACACACTTGATCCTCATCCACAACACTATCAATCACCTCACTCATCCTCCTCCCAGGCACAGCACACACCTGATCCTCATCCACAACACTATCAATCACCTCAATCATCCTCCTCCCAGGCACAGCACACACTTGATCCTCATCCACAACACTATCAATCACCTCACTCATCGTCCTCCCAGGCACTGCACACACCTGATCCTCATCCACAACACTATCAATCACCTCAATCATCCTCCTCCCAGGCACAGCACACACCTGAACCTCATCCACAACACTACCAATCACCTCACTCATACTTCTCCCAGGCACAGCACACACCTGAACCTCATCCACAACACTACCAATCACCTCACTCATACTCCTCCCAGGCACAGCACACACCTGATCCTCATCCACAACACTACCAATCACCTCACTCATCCTCCTCCCAGGCACAGCACACACTTGATTCTCATCCACAACATTACCAATCACCTCACTCATCCTCCTCCCAGACACAGCACACACTTGATCCTCATCCACAACACTACCAATCACCTCACTCATCCTCCTCCCAGGCACAGCACACACTTGATCCTCATCCACAACACTATCAATCACCTCACTCATCCTCCTCCCAGACACAGCACACACCTGATCCTCATCCACAACACTATCAATCACCTCAATCATCTTCCTCCCAGGCACAGCACACACCTGAACCTCATCCACAACACTATCAATCACCTCACTCATCCTCCTCCCAGGCACAGCACACACTCGATCCTCATCCACAACACTATCAATAACCTCACTCATCCTCCTCCGAGGCACAGCACACACCTGATCCTCATCCACAACACTACCAATCACCTCACTCATCCTTCTCCCAGGCACAGCACACACGTGACCCTCATCCACAACACTACCAATCACCTCACCCATACTCCTCCCAGGCACAGCACACACTTGATCCTCATCCACAACACTATCAATCACCTCACGCATACGGTTCGCCAACAATTTGCTATAGATTTTGTAATCTGCATTCAGCAGCGTTACAGGTCTCCAATTCTCTAAACACTTTCTCTCACCTTTCTTATACACAAGCACAACCACCCCCTCCTTCATAGATTCACACAAATTGCCACTCTCCCACATATACTTACATATCTCAGTCAAATCAGCGCCCAGACAATCCCATGCTTTCACATAGAATTCTACCGGCAATCCGTCTTTCCCTGGTGTCTTATTCTTTTTAGCACTCTTCATCACGTTTTCTACTTTATCCATAATCACGTCCTCATTCAAAATATCACATTCAACTTGTTTTCTAACCCATTCAGCACTTCTGAAACAAGACCAGAGTCAATCCACTTTTTATCATATAACTTGCTATAGAACCTATTCACCTCCTTTATCGCATTCTCACCTGACACACACAAACCGTTCCTATCCAGGATTTTATCCATAGCAACATTTCTCCCATTAATTTTCCTAAAAAAGAACCTCGTGCACTTTTCATCTTTCTCAAGATGTTCTATTTTGGTGCGATAGATGATTTCCTTCCCTTTCTCATCCATAACACGCTTTAGTTCACTCTTTGTCTCAGCCAGCACATCAGACACATCCATCCCACTTTCTCCACACTTCCTTAACCAGTCTATACGCCTGTTTAAATCATTAAATCTTTCCCGATAAATAGCAGCCTTTTTATAGCCCCATTTTTTGAAGTATTTTTTGCAACACATCTTAACCCAGTCCCACCATTCCAGCACACACGCAAAATTCCTCTTACATACTCTCCACTCTTTATACTTTATTTTTAATTCATTCATCACATCCTCATCATCTAACAATCTTACATTCAGCTTCCAGACCCCACCACCATACACACGGTCATCAATCGCACTAAACACACCTCTCAAACACTCATGATCAGAAAAAGGTACAGCATTTTGTTCAAAATTCATACACAACATATTTTTGGAAAACAACATTTTATCTATTCTGGATGCAATACCACCCCTATCAGCATGGTATGTTGGCGGTGGTGGGATGCGAAATTTCAGAGCAGCAGCATCTAGAAGGGAAAAATCAGAAATAAGATTGGATAACTTTTTATCAGTTATGTCACAATTCCCTTCTGTGATGCAATTAAAGTCTCCAACTAAAACTGTAGGCATTTTGCCTGGAAGAAACAAACTTAATTTTTCCAAAAGAGCCAGACGCTCCTTTTTCCTGTCCTTTCCTGATGGACAGTACACAATAATAATTCTAGCCCGCCACCCCCTATAGCTAACATGTGCAATTATACATCAACCCACCTCTACCACTGTGTAGCTATCTAAACTAATCTCCGTTACCCAATAATATCCCTACACCATCATTCCTATTAACACATGAGCCAGACCATACATGCTGACCGTAAGGCCAGTCCTTATCGCTTGGAGCGTCCTCAATCCCACATTCCTGAAGACAAAAGATGTGAGCATTCATCTGTTTAATACAATCTAGGACGATTGCCCTCCTGGATTTAGATCTAATTTGCCTGACATTCAGGGACGCAATGCCCCAACCAGCTTGGGGAGCCATAACATGATGGTGTTATTTACATGACGGCAAACAGGCCACTTCTTCTTCAGCCGTTTTCGTCTTCCATCTGGAACTGCAACTCCCCAAATCTGTTTACTTCTGCGGGAATGCCTAAAAAAACATTGGTGTCTGGAGAGAAGACATTCTGAGGGTAACTACGTTCACTCACCGGACTTAAACAAACTTCACCGGCATCTCCCCAATCCGTTCTGGGCTTCTTACGGGAAGTTCCAGGCTCCTCCTCCTCCTCAGAGGGCCTTGCAAGAGTGAAGTCACCTTGATCTCCACAACCGGTCAACTCCTCCTCAGTAGCTAACCAAGATATACTGGGGGTATTACCAAGAGCACCCTCCAGCTCCCCCTCCCCACAGACAACAGACTGATGAGGGAGCTCACATTCAACCTAAGCAAGTTCCAAACCTGCCACCTCTGGGCTGGGAGACTCCGTTTGGGGCAGGGCCTCCTCATGTGCATCCATGATTTCAGGTTCCTCAATAAGATCCGGGTCTGTAACCTGTGGAATGTCAACAACAGCAGCAGGGGCGCAGCTGCCCCACCTGTGACCTCAGCGTAAGACCTAGGACTGATCCTGACCTTACAATCCCGATACTTATGGCCCTCCTCACCACAAGCATTACACATAACAGGATTTGTGCAGTCTTTTGCCATATGGCCGGAACCATTGCAATTCCTACAAGTTGGCACGTCCTTGCAACTATCCTGGGTATGCCTGAAATTTTTACACCTCCTGCAATACATCGGGGCATCTGGAAAAAACAAAAAAACACTATTTTTCCCAATTGAAAAATTAAGAGGGGGTAATGGATGCCTCCCGGGCCTTGGGGATCCATCCCAAATCTCACAAAAAATTTGTACTTCCCGGTCCAGAGCCCTTCTCCATTCAGGACCCCGTGGGAGTACTGAACATAAATGCAATGTCTTTTCAAAAATAAAGTAATGTCCTCCAGGGAAACAAAAGGGTTGTGCCTGAAAACCACAAGTGGGATATCCCCCTTAGAGTACAGCACAGTAAAGGTAAGTCCTTCCAGCAAAGGATTTGCAACTCCATTTTTCAGGGCAGTAAACAAATTCTGGCAAGCCGCCATAGAAGATAGCACCAGCACATACCTGCCTTCCCTCCTGAACTCCTGCAGGCATATTATATCGGACTTCCGAATCTTCAAGATGTCATAAAACACCATGTTGACCAAATATCCCAGGGAAAAATGCAACTTCTTATCTTCAGCGATTTCAATCCGGAATCCATTTTTAACCCGGCTATCATCGGTACCAGAGAATTGAAGTCGGACTGCCATCGTCCACAACTCCAAGGATCTTCTCCCTGAATCCTCCTGGCTATCTCCCAAAAGCAACAACCGGCTTAAGCCACCGAAGTGGCGATGCCGGAAGGCCAAGAGACAGCACTCAAGGTATCCAGGACACTTTGCACCTCATCAGTGCAAAGCGGAGATCTGGTTTGGCTGTGTGAGAGGTGTCCGACCATTATCCAAGAAGTATTGTTTCTCCTTGCGGAGATCGACATGCTAAGCATGCCGAGATGAGGAGACTTAAAGCCACAATGTTCCTCTGAGAAATATGCTAATTATGCAAATTGTCTCTTCAGAGAGGAAGAGAGCTAGAACTCTACTGCCACCAATTGGAAGGTGGCAATCTGACAAGTCAATGTTGACCCTTTAACAAGCCTTGTCACATGAGCTAGGATAATAGCCAAACCAGAATCTCAATTTGAAGACACTGTGTTTGGGGTACTGCCCCTCGTCAGTGCAAAGCGGAGATCTGGTTTGGCTGTGTGAGAGGCGTCTGACCGATATCCAAGAAGTATCGTTTCTCCTTGAGGAGATCGACATGCTATCATGCTTAGCATGTCGATTCTGCAAGGAGAAACGATACTTCTTGGATAAGGGATTGTCTGCACACAGTGCAATGTTGCAGCCATGTTGGTTTTGGAATTACAATGATTGGCTGGCTGCACAGCATCATCAGCTCTATATCAGAGCTGGCACTGCCATGCTCGTCACAGTCTACTCTGGAATCAGGCAGTGTAGGGAGAGTGGCTGCTGATCTAGGGAGAGATTTGGCTGTTTCTTAGTTAGTGTAGGTATACCATAATATATTATACACATATCCATCTCATCTAACAGTCCTTCTGAGAACTAATCCAGCTGCATAGATTTCAGTTCTAGGCAGGCAGGCAGCGTATGTGGCAGACTGCAGTGCACATAGCAAGAGGGTCCATTCCAGTTCTGTCTGCAGAAGCCCAAGGTATCAGGGGCCAGGAATAATGTTTTTTGGACCTTAATCCTGATTATTTGCTTAAAAAGCAATCCAGAGAACACCGTTTTTCTGCTCCATTTGATTGTTGGCACTGCAGAATACAGCCAGATCCTTTTCATAATACAGCGCTAAAAATCAAGCTATTTAAAACTGTGGTTTGTCCGTCACACAGATCACATATAAGTGCGCTCAAAATTCTGCCATTTCTGGCCTCCATTTAAATTTAGTTGCAGTGTGTTGCAGCATTTTAGTGCTTGCCCATCACTAATGGTATTCTAATTTAATGAGAAGCACTTGTATGAGAGTGAGGTCGGTTGCAGATGACAGTATGAAAAATCTTACAATTTTCAACCCACAAACTTGGACGATTTTCATTCACTTTTTATCCATTTGCCATACAAGCACCAGTTTTTTACATCCGTGTGATGCCCATGTGCCATCTATTTTCATACATCTACATAAAAAATGTACAGGATCAAATACAGTTTCTTAGGTTTAAAACTCAGTTCGCTGTTTGTGTGCTATTTGATCAAAAAATCGTTTGATTTATATGCTTATCTGCATGAGGCCTTATAAAAACAATAGAAGAAGAGTTTTTAGAACTTTCTGTTGTAAGATGGATCTTGTAAATCAGTCTAAGAAGAGGAACATCTCCTCTCTAGGTAAACATTGGCAAGTACTTATTGATTATGTGCGGAATATTTCTTATTTATTTTTGACTTGGAAGAGATGAGGGAATACATTTGAGTTGAAGTGAATTCTACTAAAATTTTACAAATATCTGTATTCAAAGAAATATCAGGAATATTTGTAATTAGCTTCAGCATGGATTCAGCAAAATGTTGGCAACTTGCCACCATAAAGAAAAAGGACCATCAAAAGGTTAAAAAAATCCTTATACTCTCCTTGACGCTCACCTCTCTGTCCCCTTCACTCCTCACCATTACTCATTAGGACCTTGCCTCATTTTTTCATCACCGACACAATGAAATCCCAGGACTAGAGTTGAGCGATACTTTCCGATATCCAAAAGTATCGGAATCGGAATGGTATCGCCGATACCATTAAAATATCGGCGATACCCGATACCGATACCGGAAGTCCCATGTAAGTCTATGGGAACAAAATATCAGAATTAAAAAAACCCCATTCTTGCCTTGTTGGTTAATTGTACATGAAGGAAAACAACAAAGAGTAATGTATAATGTATTGTGGAAGGTTGAGGAGACATTAAAGGCATAGATGTTTAACCCAATCAAATGGAATAGCATAAATATTTTTTTTTTAAAGATGTTCAGATTGACGAAGAAATTGACAATGTTGTTAACGTTTTTTCTATTTTGGCAAATATGTATATTTCACAACTTCCATGCTCTTCACCTTTTTAACTTTTCACACACTTTCTCCTTCATAATCTTCAGCAGCATCATCTTTTTCATCAAATTATTCTTCATCTTCACCTTCTTTATCTTCTTCTTAAACTTCTTGCTATTCATCTTTTTGTTAACATTACTCAGATTCTTCTTATTAAACTATTATTCTTATTCATATTGTACTTCATCTTCTTCATCATATTCTGATTTGTGACAGAGAATCCTGTACTTGTAATCTGTCAAAGTATGAATTTTTCATCCTTCCGTTCTTGCTGTCACAAAAGATTTAAATTACAACAGTATTTGTCCGTGTTCAGTTTAGCCTGCAGCAGCAGGCATTTTCCAGGGGCACCACGAGGAGGAACGGACTCACCCCCATACACTGCTTAGTCTTCTTCTGCTTATAATTTAGAGCATATATTTTGCTCTTCATTTTGGTCTTATACTTCATGTTCTTCTGCTTTTTGATCTTCTGCTTATTGTTCTTAAGTCTCTTGTTCTGTATCTTGTAGTTTGTCTTAACCTTCTTAGTCCTGTTTGGTAATCTTTTATTTCTTCTTTGTGATGGTGTTTAGGCTGGTTGGCTTGATGCTCGTCGTCCTTGTGGTCGTCATCTTCTTCGGGGTGGTCATCAGGGTCGTCGTCTTCATTGTTGGAGATCCAGAGTGATTACCCAAAAAAGCATTGAAAAAATCTTCAATTTGTAAATGTAGCAGAAGGTACAAGAGTCAATGCAAGTAACGAGGACCAGCTGACTGTGCTGGAACCCGGAGGGGCAGCAGAAGGAAAAGAGCCAATGGCACAACCGAGGACCAGCTGACGTTACTGGGACACGGTTACTAAGCAGGAGGTACCTGTGCTCCAAAGCACTACCAAGGACCAGCAGACGTTGCTGGAACTCGGATACCGAGATGGAGGCACCTAGGCCAAAGGCACTGCGGAGAACCAGCTGACGGTACTGGAACCCGGACGGGTAGCAGAAGGTACAAGAGCCAATGCAAGTAACGAGGACCAGCTGACTGTGCTGGAACCCGGAGGGGCAGCAGAAGGAAAAGAGCCAATGGCACAACCGAGGACCAGCTGACGTTACTGGGACACGGTTACTAAGCAGGAGGTACCTGTGCTCCAAAGCACTACCAAGGACCAGCAGACGTTGCTGGAACTCGGATACCGAGATGGAGGCACCTAGGCCAAAGGCACTGCGGAGAACCAGCTGACGGTACTGGAACCCGGACGGGTAGCAGAAGGTACAAAAGCCAATGCAAGTAACGAGGACCAGCTGACTGTGCTGGAACCCGGAGGGGCAGCAGAAGGAAAAGAGCCAATGGCACAACCGAGGACCAGCTGACGTTACTGGGACACGGTTACTAAGCAGGAGGTACCTGTGCTCCAAAGCACTACCAAGGACCAGCAGACGTTGCTGGAACTCGGATACCGAGATGGAGGCACCTAGGCCAAAGGCACTGCGGAGAACCAGCTGACGGTACTGGAACCCGGACGGGTAGCAGAAGGTACAAGAGCCAATGCAAGTAACGAGGACCAGCTGACTGTGCTGGAACCCGGAGGGGCAGCAGAAGGAAAAGAGCCAATGGCACAACCGAGGACCAGCTGACGTTACTGGGACACGGTTACTAAGCAGGAGGTACCTGTGCTCCAAAGCACTACCAAGGACCAGCAGACGTTGCTGGAACTCGGATACCGAGATGGAGGCACCTAGGCCAAAGGCACTGCGGAGAACCAGCTGACGGTACTGGAACCCGGACGGGTAGCAGAAGGTACAAGAGCCAATGCAAGTAACGAGGACCAGCTGACTGTGCTGGAACCCGGAGAGGCAGCAGAAGGAAAAGAGCCAATGGCACAACCGAGGACCAGCTGACGTTACTGGGACACGGTTACTAAGCAGGAGGTACCTGTGCTCCAAAGCACTACCAAGGACCAGCAGACGTTGCTGGAACTCGGATACCGAGATGGAGGCACCTAGGCCAAAGGCACTGCGGAGAACCAGCTGACGGTACTGGAACCCGGACGGGTAGCAGAAGGTACCCATGGAAATTTAAGATGACAGGCCGCGAGCCGGCCGCAGTTACCGAATCCCACAGTACTACAGTGGGTGATTGTCCTATTGTCACAACGGAAACAGCCTTTATTTGCATATCCCGCAGCACACATAGGAAGCACCTAAACTCCAAGCACCATAGAGTCGGCTAACCCGACCGCAACACGACAGGACAACTTATTGGAGGCTAAGTGACGTTTACACTGACAGGAAACAGATGGCGTGCTGTAACCAGTCTGGGCAGGAGTGAGTACCCGTGCCAATGACACTTCCGAGCAACAACTGGCAGTGTTGTAGCCCAGGATGAGAAGAGAACAGGGTGGAGGCAGCAGGACTTTTTGCCGTTCACCACAGCAGGGGAACAGCTGACATTACTGAACCCCAGTAACACAGGAGCAAGTGTTGACTGTGCTAACAGCACTTCCGAGCAACAACTGGCAGTGTTGTAGCCCAGGGATGAAAAGAGAACAGGGTGGAGACAGCAGGGGAACAGCTGACATTACTGAACCCCAGTAACACAGGAGCAAGTGTTGACTGTGCTAACAGCACTTCCGAGCAACAACTGGCGGTGTTGTAGCCCAGGGATGAGAAGAGAACAGGGTGGAGGCAGCAGGACTTTTTGCCGTTCACACAGCAGGGGAACAGCTGACATTACTGAACCCCAGTAACACAGGAGCAAGTGTTGACTGTGCTAACAGCACTTCCGAGCAACAACTGGCGGTGTTGTAGCCCAGGGATGAGAAGAGAACAGGGTGGAGGCAGCAGGACTTTTTGCCGCTCACACAGCAGGGGAACAGCTGACATTACTGAACCCCAGTAACACAGGAGCAAGTGTAGACTGTGCTAACAGCACTTCCGAGCAACAACTGGCGGTGTTGTAGCCCAGGGATGAGAAGAGAACATGGTGGAGGCAGCAGGACTTTTTGCCGTTATCACAGCAGGGGAACAGCTGACATTACTGAACCCCAGTAACACAGGAGCAAGTGTAGACTGTGCTAACAGCACTTCCGAGCAACAACTGGCGGTGTTGTAGCCCAGGATGAGAAGAGAACAGGGTGGAGGCAGCAGGACTTTTTGCCGTTCACACAGCAGGGGAACAGCTGACATTACTGAACCCCAGTAACACAGGAGCAAGTGTTGACTGTGCTAACAGCACTTCCGAGCAACAACTGGCAGTGTTGTAGCCCAGGGATGAGAAGAGAACAGGGTGGAGGCAGCAGGACTTTTTGCCGTTATCACAGCAGGGGAACAGCTGACATTACTGAACCCCAGTAACACAGGAGCAAGTGTAGACTGTGCTAACAGCACTTCCGAGCAACAACTGGCGTTGTTGTAGCCCAGGGTCAAGGAGGATGTTTAAATACTATATCAAGTATTTTCCTTGTTACGTGTCAATTAAAAATGTCTATACTCCAAACAAGAGAAATATAAACTTTAGTACCATAAGATGATGATTTAACTTAAAAAATATATGTAAATTAATAATTTACAAACATAAACGCATACATTAACATGTTGAAAAGCAATGCAAACCACAATTAAAATAGGTTAAATAATCTGCTATACGGTTTAAAATAAAAGCATACAAGTACACATCAGAATCCATTAATGATCGGTAAGTAACAGTATGTACACCATTTTTATTGTGTAGACAATGAATGGCTGACTTAAAAACATAATCAGCATTACAAGTTTTCTTTGACATTCATAAAACTTTACATTTGGTGAATAATATCACTAAAATTTTTTAAAAAATATCTAAAATTTCCATCATGTAATACTGATAATATGTGCCAATCATTTATATTAACAAAACAAAAATTTAAAAAGTGCATAGTGCAGAGTGAAAACAGATATTTATGCCTGACTGTGGACTTGCAAGCATGACAACGGATAGATAAGGTATATATAGATGAGACTGCATAGCCACAGATGGTGAATGGCGATGTAATACTGTACCTCAATAAAGTGTGCGTTACTACTACATCCTTTTTTTTATGTAGCTTTATAAAAGGTTACGTGCATGTATGGTTGCGCCTTTGTTTGGACGCACAGACTGGCTTCCTGCTGTGACGCGTTGGGTATTGGAGCGTCTGTACGTCTTATGACGCAGACTAACATTCACGGTGCGCATCGTTCATCATCGCAAGCGTACCGACAACACAAAGGCGTTTTCATGACTGCTTTACTCAGTAAACATGCACCTATGATGAAACATACACGCATGTGCCCTATTACATAACAAGCTACAAGAAAAACGAGTGTGAGGTGTGACACAGCTGTTTTGTTAAGGTACAGTATTATATCGACATTGTACAGATGTCGCTATTCAGTCTGATAAATATATATCATTCACGTATTCTATCAGTTGTCGTTCTTTCAGCACCACTTACAGGTATATATTTTGCTATTGTGACTATGCACTATTGACTTTACCAAGGTAATGCATTGATTTTTGTTAGCGATTATCATGTTTACATGAAGGACCTTTATGATATGGGCTGTTAACGTTCTAATCAAATATGTATTTTTTAAAATGACACAAATATAAGTAATGTTGAAGAGGACTATTCCTACATGCATTGTTTGCACAATATTACACGTGTACATCACGTCCCTTAATCAACATTGGATTATTATATTAACTTGTATGCTTTTATTTCAAAGGCAAGAACACTGAAGTATAACCTTCGCACTGCAGCAGTTGTCAAAGTTCAACCCACATTCTGCACTTCCAACATTGCAGCATTGGAGTCATCATGATGTGAGTTGGATTTGTCTAAGCTATGGAGTGACAAGGTTGACCATCAGTATCCTATAGCATAAGTAAGATTTTGTGTTTGCATTTGTTTTCGACACGTGCATATCTGTAATAATATGTCACATTTATTTTGTTACAGATTTGTGACAAAGACTAATCATTTTATGGTTTGAAAGTTGACGTTTCAAATGTTTACAGCTTAGAAATCAGGGTGTAGCCTCATATCTATGTGTAGCACTAGACACTTTGAGATGTCAGGTTTTTTTCACCATGATTAGGTAGCTAGCAGTAATTTTTGCCGGACACACAGCAGGGGAACAGCAGGCGTTACTGAACCCCACAAACACATCAGCGATTGTTTTCATCTGTGCATCTAACACTTCTGAGCAGCAACTGGCGCTGTTGAAGCCCAGGGTCAAGGAGAGTGTAGGCAGAGGCCTAGTATGAGACGTTTGAAGTTGAAGTTGTAGTTAGCAGCAGTAATTTTTGACAGACACACAGCAGGGGAACAGCAGGCGTTACTGAACCCCACAAACACATCAGCGATTGTTTTCATCTGTGCATCTAACACTTCTGAGCAGCAACTGGCGCTGTTGAAGCCCAGGGTCAAGGAGGGTGTAGGCAGAGGCCTAGTATGAGACGTTTGAAGTTGAAGTTGTAGTTAGCAGCAGTAATTTTTGCCAGACACACAGCAGGGGAACAGCAGGCGTTACTGAACCCCAAAACACATCAGCGATTGTTTTCATCTGTGCATCTAACACTTCTGAGCAGCAACTGGCGCTGTTGAAGCCCAGGGTCAAGGAGGGTGTAGGCAGAGGCCTAGTATGAGACGTTTGAAGTTGAAGTTGTAGTTAGCAGCAGTAATTTTTGCCAGACACACAGCAGGGGAACAGCAGGCGTTACTGAACCCCACAAACACATCAGCGATTGTTTTCATCTGTGCATCTAACACTTCTGAGCAGCAACTGGCGCTGTTGAAGCCCAGGGTCAAGGAGGGTGTAGGCAGAGGCCTAGTATGAGACGTTTGAAGTTGAAGTTGTAGTTAGCAGCAGTAATTTTTGCCAGACACACAGCAGGGGAACAGCAGGCGTTACTGAACCCCACAAACACATCAGCGATTGTTTTCATCTGTGCATCTAACACTTCTGAGCAGCAACTGGCGCTGTTGAAGCCCAGGGTCAAGGAGGGTGTAGGCAGAGGCCTAGTATGAGACGTTTGAAGTTGAAGTTGTAGTTAGCAGCAGTAATTTTTGCCAGACACACAGCAGGGGAACAGCAGGCGTTACTGAACCCCACAAACACATCAGCGATTGTTTTCATCTGTGCATCTAACACTTCTGAGCAGCAACTGGCGCTGTTGAAGCCCAGGGTCAAGGAGGGTGTAGGCAGAGGCCTAGTATGAGACGTTTGAAGTTGAAGTTGTAGTTAGCAGCAGTAATTTTTGCCAGACACACAGCAGGGGAACAGCAGGCGTTACTGAACCCCACAAACACATCAGCGATTGTTTTCATCTGTGCATCTAACACTTCTGAGCAGCAACTGGCGCTGTTGAAGCCCAGGGTCAAGGAGGGTGTAGGCAGAGGCCTAGTATGAGACGTTTGAAGTTGAAGTTGTAGTTAGCAGCAGTAATTTTTGCCAGACACACAGCAGGGGAACAGCAGGCGTTACTGAACCCCACAAACACATCAGCGATTGTTTTCATCTGTGCATCTAACACTTCTGAGCAGCAACTGGCGCTGTTGAAGCCCAGGGTCAAGGAGGGTGTAGGCACAAAATATTGACTTATTGCCTTGTTACGTGGCCATTGCAAATGTATGTACTTCAAACAAGAATAAATGAAGTTTTACTAGGACAATAAAATGATGAATTTCAATTCCAAGAATAGAAAAATATTTATACTTGAGAGTCCTCTGTGGTTGATACCGTTTAATGGCTAACTGAAAATATGGTAACAAATTCAAAGCTTTCGAGACTACTCAGGTCTCTTCATCAGGCTAAGACTAAAAAAAAAATGGAAGAATCACATATTTGTACACACAACAGGACACAGGAATAGGTAAGACAAGTGAGGGAGGGACAAGTGAGGGTAGACCGGCCAAAAAATGAGAACAAGGATGAATTATCAGCGCCACACGATAAGACAAAAAATAATGGATTTACCTGTGGCAAAACACTTTTGTATGCCCGGTCATAGCATGATGGATATGGAATTACTGGTATTAAAATATAACTTCAAATATGACAAAGATACAAAGGTTTCAGAATATAAGCTCATCATGACCTTTGACACTGTTAGTGATGGAATGAATAGATCACACGGATTTATGTCATTCTATATCAATTAAGGAATCTGCGTCTCTGCCCTTCCAGGGGCATTAAAACACAAAACCAGACCCCAATCAGAGGGCAATAAAACTTTCTATCCTTATCTAGGAACTGTTCCAATATTTATGTTCATCCCTCTGTGATAATGACAGTTCTGCTACACGTCACTTACTTGTCTTACCTATTGCACTATTCCTGTGTCCTGTTGTGTATAGAAATATGTGATGCTTCATTTTTTGTTTTAGTCTTTGCCTGTTGAAGAGACGTGAGTAGCCTCGAAAGCTTGCAATTTGTTACCATCTTTTCAGTTATCCATTCAAAGGTATCAACCACTGTGGACTCTCAAGTGTAAATATTTTTCTATCTAATGGCTAACACGGTACGAAGATACACATGTTTCCTAACTTCAATAATAAAAATAAATACACTGCAAATATAAACGCATATATGCACATGCCAACAAGAAATGGAACAACACACCACCCAAAAAATTGGTTACAAAATATAGTGTTGTAAATTTAAGAATAAAAGTCCATTTTTGTATTTATGAATAATGCTTAAGGAACGCTATGTTAAACCATAACATAGTGAAGACAATGGATTTTGTAATCGTCACTCATCATCATCATCATTGCAATTTAGATGTGACAGTCACAGACATTTCAATTATTTCAGTTAATAAAATCGTTACTTTGTACAGCATGTATGACATGTCCAGCATGGACTCATTAATGTGATGACACAATAATGTACGATAAAAAATAACCATTTAAAAAAACATAATGCATTGTCACAATTTAAGTGTGTGCCTGCAAGTGTAGGTGAAAGAAAGGCTTCGGATAGCAAAGGTATATTCTATGTCTGTATCAGACAGTGGACAGCCTCTGATGGGTAATGGCGATGTTATACTGTACGTCAATAAAGTCTGCGGCTGCAATCATGCATTTTTTGCTTGGACAGTGTTGAAGAGGGTAAAAGCATGTCTGGTTGCGCAAGGCTTTATCCGTCAACACTACCTTCCTACTGTCACGCGTAGGGTAGGGTAGCGTGTGTCAATTAGATGACTCTATAAAATGTGACGTTACGCAGCGTTATTGCGCCCTAGGGACGCCAAAAATACAACAGCAGTAATCATTTACTGTCTAATACTCCACCTATGACCAACAAAAAAAGACCGTTCCCTCTTTAACAATCTACAAGACTAACAAGCATAATGGTTCACGCTGACTTTATTGAGGTACAGTATTACATCGACATTGTCCATGAGTAACTATGCACTGTGATACCTATATACCATTATTAATTTATATCTGTTGTGGTTGTTTCAACAGCACTTGCAGGTATAACTAGTACTACCTATTGTCAGTATGCATGATGCACTTTATAGATGTAATAATTTATTATTGCACATTATTACCAGGTTTAGATGCTGGCCATTTCATATATGGTGTGTGAAGTTACAGTTGGCATCAGTATGTGTATTTTATAATGTCTGTCATAAATAAAAATCGTGATGATGATTATGAGGATTTTATGATTTGTACATCCATTGACTGCATTATCTTACAGGTACAGATAAAGTTCCTTAAAAAGCATTAATTGATAAGTATGAAATGTACTTTTATGCATTAATTTCAAAAAGTGAAGACTGTTTTAGTTTTTGTTACCATTTATAATAGACATGTGCAGATATGCGCTGTGATGACAAATTATTATTTGTCCATATTTGTCATAAAAATTTATCATTCTAGGCCTGGAAAACTTCACAATTTCCTGTTTTAAGCATAACAATCAGGGTGACGGCTCTTCCCTATTTGGAGCATGTTCGACATGGGTTTTTCTGTGCATGTGTAGGGAACAGGAGACATGGATAACGTTGCGAAAAAGTTATTTAATCTGAAAACGGACAGACAAATTCTGGCGAGATCCATGCCTTGTTCATTTCAGAAAAGTAAGCCGGTCTACATTATCGGAGGATAGTCGCATGCGACGGTCTGTTAGTACACCACCTGCGGCACTAAAGACGCGCTCCGATAATACACTGGCAGCAGGGCAAGCCAGCACCTCCAATGCATACTGGCTAAGCTCTGGCCATGTATCCAGCTTAGAGACCCAAAACTTGAATGGGGAAGAGCCATCTGGGAGTACACTGAGAGGGAAAGACATGTAGTCTGTCACCATCTTACGGAAACGTTGCCTCCTGCTGACTGGAGCCGTCTCGGATGGTGTAGACATTGGTGGCGCTGCCACAAAACTTCGCCACATTTGGAACATACTGGTCTTGCCCTGTGCAGAGGCGCTGCTTGTGCTCCCTCTTGTTGCAGAGCTGTCTCCACTGCCTCGACGCACAGAGCTGCTTTGTAAAGCAGTAGCAGCAGCAGTGCTCTCGGCTGGAATGGAGAACATTATGGATTGCACCAGTATGTCTTGGTACTCCCGCATTTTACGCTCCCGGTTCAACGGTGTGATGAGGCTTTGTAAGTTGTCCGGTAGCGAGGGTCTAGGAGGGTGTACACCCAATAATCAGACGTGGTGAGAATGTGGGCGATGCGGCGGTCGTTTCTCAGGCACTGCAGCATGAAATCAACCATGTGCTGCAGACTCCCAACTGGCCAAGAAACGCTGTCCCCTGCAAGAGGCGTCATCTCTGACTGCTCTGCATCACCCCACCCTCGCTCTACATACTGACTAGAGCGTTGTGTACCTCCCTCTGGAGCGATGTCTTCCTCCTCCATTGACTCCTCCTCATCCTCCTCACAAAGTGAACACTGCCCAGCCCTTTGTGAGGAACCACGTTGCGCTGACTGTCCAGAAGGTGATGGAATTTGTGACTCCTCATCCTCCACCTCTTCCAAAACCTCATCCCTTATTGCTTGCAGTGTTTTTTGAAGCAGGCAGATAAGAGGGACAGTCAGGCTGACTAGTGCATCATCTGCACTCGCCATCCGCGTTGACTCATCAAACGCACGCAAAACGTGGCAGATGTCCTTCATAGAGGCCCACTCAGTAGTGGTGAAGTGTGAACGACGCAAATTGCGAGTTGATTGCGCCTGATGCAGCTGATACTCCATTACTGCTGGCTGCTGCTCACACAACCGCTCCAACATATGTAACGTGGAATTCCACCTGGTGGGTACGTCACATATGATGCGATGTTCAGGAAGGCGAAATCTGCGTTGCAGAGCTGCAATGCGCGATCTGGCCATGCTGGAACGTCGCAAGTGAGCGCACTCTAGGCGGACCTTGTGCAGCAGTGCATCAAGATCCGGATAGTCCCTCAAAAAACTCTGCACGACCAAGTTGAGCACATGTGCCAGACATGGTATGTGAGTGAGGTTGCCAAGGCCCAGAGCTGCCACCAGATTTCGGCCATTGTCACACACTACCAAGCCTGGCTGGAGATTCGCTGGCAAAAACCACACGTCGCTCTCCTGCTTGATGGCATTCCAGAGCTCCTGCGCTGTGTGGCTTCGATTCCCCATGTAAATTAATTTCAGGACGGCCTGTTGACGTTTGGCCACGGCTGTGCTCATATCGGTCGCATCAGGTAAACGTTCACGGGTCCATGTGGAGGTAGACCGTGACGGCTCCTGCAGCGATGATTCTGAGGAACTGGAGTAGGAGGAGGAGTCAATGTGGACAGACTTGATTCCTGCAATCCTTGGAGTTGGCAGAACACGTACAGCGCCACTCGCAAGATCTGTACCCGGCTCCACAACATTGACCCAATGGGCAGTGAGGGAAAGGTATCGTCCCTGGCCATGGGTACTGGTCCACGCATCGGTGGTCAGGTGGACCTTGCTACTGACGGCGTTTAGTAGCGCATGTTTAATTTTTCCCTCAACATGCTTTTGCAGACCAGGGACGGCTTGCCTGCTGAAATAAAATCGGCTGGGCACATTGTATTGTGGGACTGCCAATGACATTAAGTCACGGAAACTGTCAGTCTCCACCAGCCTGAATGACAGCATTTCAAGGGACAGGAGTTTTGCAATGCCAGCATTCAGAGCCTGTGCTCGTGGATGGTTTGCCGAGTATGGCCGTCTTTTATCCCATGCCTGTGCTACCGATGGCTGTTTTGTGGCCTGGGAGTGTGAGGATGACAGGGAACTTGCAGCTGTGGGTGGAATAACACTGGGTCTCTGGACAACAGTTACAGAGGTTCTTCCATGGCGATCCTGTGAGGAAGCCGAACCAGCTGTGTGTGAGCTGGAGGAAGAGGCTCCAACACGAGCTGAAGATGTAGGTGCTGCTGTAGGTTGGCCTACATCTCCAGTGTGTCTTTGTAACTCAGCTACGTGCTTTGTCCGTACATGTTTCCACATATTTGTGGTATTGAGGTTACTGATATTTTTACCTCTTTTTAACTTTTTGATTACACAGCTTGCATTTGACATAGCAAATATCATCTGCAAGTGTGTCAAAAAAGGACCACGCAGTGCAAGTCCTGGGAGCTCCCGGTTTGGCTGTTGGAAGAGAACTGCTACGAACGGGTGCCAAACTGGAGGGTACAGGCAACCGAGTCTGCAGCCTACCTCTCCTTACTGTTTGGACCGTTGGGGCAATCTCTTCCTCAGAGCTGCTACCACCACCTTCCTGTTCCTCACGCCATGTTGGGTCTTGGACCTCATCATCTCCACTACCCTCTTCCAACACCTGCTGCTGTTGGGTGGTCTGGCCAGCACCTTGCTCAACAGAAAATGTCACCTGAGTCTCATCATCATCAGATGCGTTCTGCGGTGTGCTGACCATCGGCACTGGCTCACCCGCCTCTTCACATTCAGAGAGACACAGCTGTTGCGCATCACTGCATACTGCCTCTTCTTCACATTCCAGAATGCTGCTTGGCTGGGCCCCTGTTTCCAAGCCAACAGATTCTGAGAACAGAAGCAGAGACTCAGCTGGCTCCAGTTCATAACTCTCTGACTGCCTGGGCAATTTGGCAGGCGGTGAAGAGACAGATGGTTGTTCAACAGTGCTGTGGTCCTGAGAGGAGGTGGAAGCAATTGAAGTCGATGCATTGGCTGCCATCCAACCAACAACGGCTTCAATTTGTTCTTCCCGCAGCAGAGGGGTACGCTGAGCTCCTACAAAAGTGCGCATAAAGGAACGCTCACGGGGAAAACTGGTGGATGCTGTGTCACTGGGTGCGGCAGCAGCCACAGAATCCCCACGTCCTCTCCCTGCTGAAACTCCCCGGCCACGACCACGTGCCTTACTCCCTGCCTTCTTCATCTTGGTAGATTGATAAAGAAAGTCAGAAAAGTTATAAGGCCTAAGTGTGGTTATTCCTCAGAGACTGCAGTGAACACTGCAGACAACTGTTCAGTAGCTGTGAAAGGCCCCTTTGTGTACTTCTATAGTGTTTGCAACCAATGTATTGTATACGGATGGAAGCGCGTCACACTAATAGATTAGATTTTTTTCAAATATAATGGAGCAGCACCAATTAGTGAAGGATGAGGCAGTGACACACGCTCAGCAGACTACAACCAGCAGTAGTTGAAGAACTAACTGGAGCGTGATCTGCACTCAAAAAATGAAAAGCTCACAGACTACAGTGAACACTGAAACACAACTGTTCAGTAGCTGTGAAACGCCCCTTTGTCTACTTCTATAGTGTTTGCAACCAATGTATTGTATACGGATGGAAGCGCGTCACACTAATAGATTAGATTTTTGGCAAATATAATGGAGCAGCACCAATTAGTGAAGGATGAGGCAGTGACACACGCTCAGCAGACTACAACCAGCAGTAGTTGAAGAACTAACTGGAGCGTGATCTGCACTCAAAAAATGAAAAGCTCACAGACTACAGTGAACACTGAAACACAACTGTTCAGTAGCTGTGAAACGCCCCTTTGTCTACTTCTATAGTGTTTGCAACCAATGTATTGTATACGGATGGAAGCGCGTCACACTAATAGATTAGATTTTTGGCAAATATAATGGAGCAGCACCAATTAGTGAAGGATGAGGCAGTGACACACGCTCAGCAGACTACAACCAGCAGTAGTTGAAGAACTAACTGGAGCGTGATCTGCACTCAAAAAATGAAAAGCTCACAGACTACAGTGAACACTGAAACACAACTGTTCAGTAGCTGTGAAACGCCCCTTTGTCTACTTCTATAGTGTTTGCAACCAATGTATTGTATACGGATGGAAGCGCGTCACACTAATAGATTAGATTTTTGGCAAATATAATGGAGCAGCACCAATTAGTGAAGGATGAGGCAGTGACACACGCTCAGCAGACTACAACCAGCAGTAGTTGAAGAACTAACTGGAGCGTGATCTGCACTCAAAAAATGAAAAGCTCACAGACTACAGTGAACACTGAAACACAACTGTTCAGTAGCTGTGAAACGCCCCTTTGTCTACTTCTATAGTGTTTGCAACCAATGTATTGTATACGGATGGAAGCGCGTCACACTAATAGATTAGATTTTTGGCAAATATAATGGAGCAGCACCAATTAGTGAAGGATGAGGCAGTGACACACGCTCAGCAGACTACAACCAGCAGTAGTTGAAGAACTAACTGGAGCGTGATCTGCACTCAAAAAATGAAAAGCTCACAGACTACAGTGAACACTGAAACACAACTGTTCAGTAGCTGTGAAACGCCCCTTTGTCTACTTCTATAGTGTTTGCAACCAATGTATTGTATACGGATGGAAGCGCGTCACACTAATAGATTAGATTTTTGGCAAATATAATGGAGCAGCACCAATTAGTGAAGGATGAGGCAGTGACACACGCTCAGCAGACTACAACCAGCAGTAGTTGAAGAACTAACTGGAGCGTGATCTGCACTCAAAAAATGAAAAGCTCACAGACTACAGTGAACACTGAAACACAACTGTTCAGTAGCTGTGAAACGCCCCTTTGTCTACTTCTATAGTGTTTGCAACCAATGTATTGTATACGGATGGAAGCGCGTCACACTAATAGATTAGATTTTTGGCAAATATAATGGAGCAGCACCAATTAGTGAAGGATGAGGCAGTGACACACGCTCAGCAGACTACAACCAGCAGTAGTTGAAGAACTAACTGGAGCGTGATCTGCACTCAAAAAATGAAAAGCTCACAGACTACAGTGAACACTGAAACACAACTGTTCAGTAGCTGTGAAACGCCCCTTTGTCTACTTCTATAGTGTTTGCAACCAATGTATTGTATACGGATGGAAGCGCGTCACACTAATAGATTAGATTTTTGGCAAATATAATGAAGCAGCACCAATTAGTGAAGGATGAGGCAGTGACACACGCTCAGCAGACTACAACCAGCAGTAGTTGAAGAACTAACTGGAGCGTGATCTGCACTCAAAAAATGAAAAGCTCACAGACTACAGTGAACACTGAAACACAACTGTTCAGTAGCTGTGAAACGCCCCTTTGTCTACTTCTATAGTGTTTGCAACCAATGTATTGTATACGGATGGAAGCGCGTCACACTAATAGATTAGATTTTTGGCAAATATAATGGAGCAGCACCAATTAGTGAAGGATGAGGCAGTGACACACGCTCAGCAGACTACAACCAGCAGTAGTTGAAGAACTAACTGGAGCGTGATCTGCACTCAAAAAATGAAAAGCTCACAGACTACAGTGAACACTGAAACACAACTGTTCAGTAGCTGTGAAACGCCCCTTTGTCTACTTCTATAGTGTTTGCAACCAATGTATTGTATACGGATGGAAGCGCGTCACACTAATAGATTAGATTTTTGGCAAATATAATGGAGCTGCACCAATTCCACAAAATCAAATAAAAAAAAGAGTCAGTGAGTGACACGTGCAGATGCCTACAAACAGGGGTGGATGCAGAGCAAACTGCAGCGTCACCTGCACTCACACACACCTTGCACAGAGCTGTTAAAACAACACTGGCAAAAGGAAGCTTTACACAGCGGTTGGTAAACTAGCCTGCCTAAAGCACAGTAGAGTACACAAAATCGCAATGTCTAACTGTCCCTCAGAGTCAGCACAGCAGCGTTCTGTCCCTAACTGAGTTCACAGCACAGTGACGCTAAAATGGCGGCGGCGCCTTTTATAGTGCATTCTGACATCATTTCAGCAGCCAATCACAGCCATGCCATTAGTTAAGATGACCGCAGCATTACAGGATGTGCCCACACTTCATAAGATTCCTCATTGGCTGACTAAAATCACATTGCCTCTCAAAGAATTATGGAACTTCCGATTCCGGTATACGATATATGAAAAATATCGGAACTAAGTATCGGAATTCCGATACAGCGAATATCGGCCGATACCCGATACTTGCGGTATCGGAATGCTCAACACTACCCAGGACCTCTCACTCTTTGCCAAGACTTCCAGCTTTGATGAGGCCAGGGAAAGTTCTGCACATTCACCTGTATGGTCACAGATGCACATTGTGACTTAATGATGTTGTGACCTTCCATGTGCTTGTGCCGAACCCTCCAGGGTTTTAGCAGAGCTGAAGATGTCAGCATCAACAGCGGTGATTAGAAGATGCGGCAAGGACTGGACAGATGATGGTAAGGAGCAAAGGGGACAGAGAGGAGAACAGTAAAGTGCGGGGTCTGTACCGAACAACTACTTTTCGAGCACGGACCCCAAACACGGAATTCACCAGGAAGATTGTGTTACTGTTCGGGTTCGGCACTTTGAAAATCGGGTGTTTCTCATGCTGTCATCTGCATGACAGTACGAGAAACACCGCGGCTCTGGTCGGCAGTAAGCTCATTACTACTGGTCAAAGCACTGCGGTTCCCATGCTGTTAGATGACAGTGTGAGTCGGCAGCTGTGACTGGAGGTAAAAAGTTTACCTCCGGTCACAGGCATCTGCTGATGGGACTACTGGCACCTGTGCTATAAATAAATAAGTAAATAAACTGTATAATTTTTTTAATATGAAAAAAATCAAAAAGCTCAAAAGTTCAAATGACCCCCATTTTTGCCCCATTAAAAATAAATCAATAAAAAAATACACATATTTGGTATCACTATGTTCAGAAATGTCCGATTTATCAAAATCTAAAATAAATTAATTAAATTAATCCATTCAGTAAACGAGGTGATGAAAAATAAGATCAAAATGTCAGAATGACATTTTTGGGCTGTCGCAACATTGCAACAAAATGTAGTTGCAGACAATCAAAACATTGTGTTACAATCCATTTTTGGATTTGTGGCAGCTCTGGTTCCACTCAGTTTAAAACTTTTTTCCTTTTGGACCATCGGGGGTTAATGTCAGTTTTTCACTGCTGGCAGTCTGGTGTAATTGCACTGCTGCTGGGTCAGCTAATATGAGTGGTGACCACTCCCACCATTCTTCAAAAGGTCACCTGATGCATCAGCTGACTGATGGTGATACAGGTGCTTTCTGGAAACCAGCCTCGCATTAGCAGCTGTCTGGTGTCAGCCACATCTGGTGTTTTGAGTCCAGTTGCTGTGTTTTCTGCTGTGTGTTTCGTAGCAGCAGTGTTCACAAGCTAAGTGTGGTGTTTTTTGTTACCTTGTCCCTTTGGTGTTTGTCACTTCCCCGTGTTTAATATTTGCAGAGTTGAGGCTAGTGCTCCTTGCCGGCCAGTGCACTAGCCAGGGCAGTAATAGGTGACAACTAGGGATGAGGTATCCTGATGGTGGCGGGAGGAAGGACCTGCATGGGGCGTTAGGGGAGTGCAGGGACAGGCTCAGGTTTGAGCTTACGTGGTGACCATCCCTCATTCCCTGTTGTTAGGGCCTTCCTCTCGCCTTTCCCATCCTGTTGTGAGTTGTGCCGTCCGTTGACAGACCACCTGTTGGGTCATGTCACACACATGACACATTGTGTTTACCCCAAAATGTTATCGACAATAAACATCTGCTCAGGGTGCAAAAAATCAGCTCTCATACAGCCCCATGTTCCACAAAATGAAAATGTTACGGGTCTCAGAAAATGCCAACACAAGCAAAATTATTTTTTCTTACAAATTTCCAATTTTCTTTTCACCACTTAAATAAAGAAAACATAAATACAGATATTTGGTATCTGCATACTCGTTCTTACCTGGAGAATCATATTGCTGGTCACTATTACTATATTGTGAACATGGTAAATAAACAACCCAAAAAACAATTGTGAAATTGCACTTTTTTTGCAATTTCAATGCACTTTGAATTTTTTTCTGCTTTCAGGTGCATCACATGATAAAATGAATGTTGTAGTTGAAAAGTACAATTCATCCCGCAAAAACAAGCCCTCCTATGACTATTTGGATGGAAAAATAAAAAGTTATGGCTCTTAGAAGAAGGGGAGGAAAAAATGAAAAAAGTGGAAGATTGCAAGGTCGTGAAGGAGTTAAACTATTAAATTGGTTGCATGCCATCAGTTGAAGTACACAACAGGTCTTGAGGTTATTGAAAAATGCATTGGTTACCATACCTTTACGCCCATTTCCGAGGTACTAGACCAGTTTTAGTGCATGAGAACTCAATTTCTTACCTTTTCGTACTTCTGTTTGACTTACCTGAATTTAGAGCCTTAAAGTATCATCAAATTTTTTTCAAAAACATGTCAAGTTTAACTACTAAAGATATTTCTGCGCTTGAAAATGAGAGAATTGAATAGCTGCCGCTGATCATTATCGCCTAAAATATAATTGCACATTTTACCATCACCCAAGCTTGTAAATTCAGCGCCTTTTACCAAAGTATTGTGTGTAAATTATTGACTATGGCTTATTTATGAGCTAAAAATTCGAGACAACTCTAAACAACTTCCTGTAAAACGGTTTTGAACTGTTGTGCGAGTTTGTCCTTTTTGCGTTTCTTTGTATTGTCAAGTAATGTTTGATTTTCTTTATGTAGGATGTCAAATTTGAATTATGCATTGCCTACCTAGATTCCATGTCTTATGACTTATTTATCAGCTCCCATACTACTGAATGCAGAGATGTCTTCCCGAGTCGAGGAGCAGCATGTAAATGAAAATACAGCTGTAATCCTGACACAAGCTGATGTTCCAGAAGTAGCTTAATGAAATAAAAGTTTGATGAGAGACATTTATTGATTGCTGTTCGGAATGAAGAAGTCATCTTTTAGAACGCCAAATTGCTATGTCTAAAAGACAAAGTGAGAGAAATGTTGAAATTGGGGCCATTCATAGAGAAGAGACGGTCTATGTCAATCACAACTGAGCCCCTGAATCCTTTATAGGTCTACTGTTTTCCATTATATCTACTGTTTCCTCCAGAAAGCGGGTCCTGATCATTGTTTGTCATCAAACCTCTTTAACACCTTAGTGACAGAGCCATTTTGCAGCTAAATGACCGGGCCAATTTTTACAATTCTGACCACTGTCACTTTATGAGGTTATAACTCTGGAACGCTTTAACGAATCCAGCTGATTCTGAGATTTTTTTCCGTGACATATTGTACTTCACGTTAGTGGTAAAAAATTTTTTATATGACTTGCTTTTATTTATGAAAGAAACGGAAATATGGCAAAAACTTTGAAAATTTTGCAATTTTCAAATTTGAAATTTTTATGCCGTTAAATCAGAGAGATATGTCACACAAATTTTAAATAACATTTCCCACATGTCTACTTTACATCAGCACAATTTTGGGAACAAAATTTTCTTTTGTTACGAAGTTATAAGGGTTAAAAGTTGACCAGCGATTTCTCATTTTTACAACATCATTTTTTTTAAGGGCACATCACATTTGAAGTCACTTTGAGGGGTCTATATGATAGAAAATAACCAAAAGTGACACCATTCTAAAAACTGCACCCCTCAAGGTGCTCAAAACCACATTCAAGAAGTTTATTAACCCTTCAGGTGCTTCACAGGAGCTGAAGCAATGTGGAAGGAAAAAATTGACATTTAACTTTTTTTGCAAAAGCTTTACTTGGAACCAATTTTTTTTATTTTCACAAGTGTTAAAAAAAAACTGAACCACAAAATTTGTTGTGCAATTTCTCCTGAATACGCCAATACCCCATATGTGGGGGTAAACCACTTTTTGAGCGCACGGCAGAGGTCGCAAGGGAAGGAGCGCCGTTTGACTTTTTTCAACGCAGAATTGGCTGGATGCCATGTCGCGTTTAGAGAGCCCCTGATGTGCCTAAGCAGTGGAAAACCCCAACAAGTGACCCCATTTTCGAAACTAGACCCCTTAAGGAACTTATCTAGATGTGTGGTGAGCACTTTGAACCTCCAAGTGCCTCACACAAGTTTATAACGTAGAGCCGTGAAAATAAAAAATCATATTTTTTTCCACAAAAATGATCTTTTCACCCTAATTTTTATTTTCCCAAGGGTAACAAGACCCCTAAAGTTTTTGTGCAATTTATCCTGAGCATGCCGATACCCCATATGTGGGGTAAACCACTGTTTGGGCGCACGGCACAGGTCGCAAGGGAAGGAGCGCCGTTTGACTTTTTCAACGCAGAATTGGCTGGACGCCATGTCGCATTTGTAGAGGCCCTGATGTGTCTAAACAGTGGAAACCCCCTACAAGTGACCCCATTTTGGAAACTAGACCCCATAAGTAACTTATCTAGATGTGTGGTGAGCACTTTGAACCCCAAAGTGCTTCACAGAAGATTATAGCGGCCTGGCTTGAAAATAAAAAAATCATATATTTTCCACAAACCTGATCGTTTAGTCCCCAATTTTTTATTTTCCCAAGGGTAACAGGAGAAATTAGATCACAAAAGTTGTTGTCCAATTTGTCCTGAGTATGCTGATACCCCATATATGGGGGGGACCACTGTTTGGGCGCACGGCAGGGCTTGGAAGGGAAGCAGCGCCGTTTGACTTTTTCAAACCAAAATTGGCTGGAATTGAGATTGGACACCATGCCGCGTTTGGAGAGCCCCTGATGCGCCTAAACAGTGGAAACCCCCCACAAGTAACACTATTTTGGAAACTAGACCCCCTATGGAACTTATCTAGATCTGTTCAGAGCACTTTGAACCCCCAAGTGTTTCACAAAAGTTTATAATGCCTGGGTGTGAAAAAAAAACAATTTTCCACAAAAATGATTTTTAGTCCCAAATTTTTGATTTTTCTCAAGGAAATTGGACCCTAAAAGTTGTTGTCCAATTTGTACTGAGTACGCTGATACCAAATATGTGGGGGGGGAAACTGTTTGGGCGCACGGCAGGGCTTGGAAAGGAAGTAATAAAGTTTTAGAATGCAGACGTTGATGGGGGTCATGTTCCGATTGCAGTGCCTCAGATGTGCCTAAACAGTGGAAAACCCCCACAAGTGACCCCATTTTGGAAAATAGACCTCCTAAGTAACTTATCTAGATCTGTGGTGAGCACTTTGAACCCCCAAGTGTTTCACAAAAGTTTATAATGCCTGGGTGTGAAAAAAAAACAATTTTCCACAAAAATGATTTTTTAGTCCCAAATTTTTGATTTTTCACAAGGAAATTGGACCCCAAAAGTTGTTGTCCAATTTATCCTGAGTACGCTGATACCAAATATGTTGGGGGGGAACTGTTTCGGCGCACAGCAGGGCTTGGAAAGGAAGTAATAACGTTTTGGAATGCAGACGTTGATGGGGGTCATGTTCCATTTGCAGTGCCCCAGATGTGCCTAAACAGTGGAAAAACCCCACAAGTGACCCCATTTTGGAAACTAGACCCCCTAAGGAACTTATCTAGATGTGTGGTGAGAACTTTTAACCCCAAAGTGTTTCACAGAAATTTATAAACGCAGAGCCGTGAAAATAAAAAATTTTTTTTCCTCAAAAAAGATTTTTTTAGCCAGCTATTTTTTATTTTCCCAAGGATAACAAGAGAAATTAGAACCCCAAAATTGGTGTGCAATTTGTCCTGAGTACGCTGATACCCCATCTGTTGGGGTAAACCACTGTTTGAGCGCACGGCTGGGCTCGGAAGGGAGGGAGCGCCATTTGACTTTTTGAACGCCACGTCGTGTTTGGAGACCCCTGATGTGCCTAAATAGTGGAAACCTCTCAATTCTAGCTCCAACCCTAACCCCAACACACCCTTAACCCTAATCCCAACCCTAACCCTAATCCTAACCCTAATCCCAACCCTAATTCCAACCCTATTTGTAACCCTAACCCTAATTATAACCCTAACCCTAAGGCTAGGTTCATTTTGCGTTTTACCAGCCCATTCAACACATAGCGCTGACGGGCTGGTAACGGTATAGCATAACGCTATCGCGTTATGCTATACCCGCTAGCACAGAGGAATCAGCAGATGATTCAGCTGCGCTAGCGGTGACTGAGCCCAGGCGCTGCAGCCCGCATCTGAGGCTCGGTCACTGAATGATGGCACGTCGCGAACGCATGCCGCTTTATGGCATGCGTCGCGATGCGCCCTCAAATGGGGTGAATGGCAGCGTTAACGGACTGCGTTACACCACGTTATACCGCGGTGTAACGCAGTCCATCTAACGGACTGCCATAACGCAGTATGAACCCAGCCTAACCCTAATTATAACCCTAACACTAACCCTAACCGTAACCCTAGCCCTAACCGTAACCCTAACCCTAACCCTAACGGAAAAATGAAAATAAATATAATTTCTATATTTTATTATATGTCCCTAACTAAGGGGGTGATAAAGGGGGGGTTATGTACTGTTTTTTTTATTTTAATCGCTGTGATAGTTTATCACAGTGATCAAAATGTACTTTTAGGAGAATGAATGAAGACCCGGGAGCCTAGGGCCTGCCGGAGGACAGGGGACATCGGGAGGTACAAGGGGGATCGGGGGACCTGGGGACCCTAGTTCTCTCCCCTCTGATGTGCGATCACATCAGAGGGGAGAGAAATCTTTTTTTTTTTTTTCTTTTGCGAGAGCCGAGACCCCAGAGAAAATTGCCCACACCCCCCGGCAGATCGCGGCGGGCGCACTGAGCATGCGCCCGCCATTCAAGATGGTGGCAACCACCGGAGGAGGCAGGTGGGCCCGGGGGCCACAAGGGGCATATTGGGGGCCACAAGTGGGGGATCAGGGACCCTTTTTCTCTGTCCTCTGATGTCCGATGACATCAGAGGACAGTGAAATTAAATGGCACATCAGATTTTTTTTTGTTGCGATCGCCGTTATAGGGTTAATAACAGCGATCGCAACATCTGGTCGGTAAAAACCGACCCGATTCATGTTCTCTGGGGTCTCGGCTACCCCCGGTAGCCGAGACCTCGGAGAAAATGCGCCTCTGGGGGGCGCTATTCACTTTTTCCACAGCGCCGTTAATTAACGGCGCTGTGGTTTAAGTACCCTTAATGACCGCCGTTAAAAGGCATATCGGCGGTCGTTAAGGGGTTAAATGACCCTTGGGCAAAATTTCGTAATATGATTTTGTGCAAGCAGTCATCAGTTTATTGGAAAAGTAGATGGAAGCCACTTTAATATTGTCTTCCTTGATTTCGTGAGTCTAAAATGGAAGGTGGCACAAAGTTACCCATTCTACAGGTGACCTGTTCTAAAGCCCCCCATTCACATTATTATTTATTATTATAGTGCCATTTATTCCATGGTGCTTTACATGTGAATAGGGGTATACATAACAAAAAACAAGTATAATAATCTTAAACGAAATGAGTCACCGACTGGTAAAGGAGGAGAGAGGACCCTGCCCACAAGGGCTCACAATCTACAAGGGATGGGTGAGGATACAGTAGGTGAGGGTAGAGCTGGTCGTGCAGCAGTTTGGTGGAACGATGGCAGAGTTATTTGGTCGGCAGCTTGCTCACAAAGAACATAGGAGACTTCAGTCGAACAAGTATGTTGTGTATGGGAGAGTTGGTTGGTGGCAGAATGATGAGCCAAAGTATTGTTCAGCTGACAGACAGCTAATGAGTTTGTTGGGCTAAAGTCAGTCTCATCCATTTAACAAGAGAATACCAAAACTAGAGAAGAATTTGTAACCTCTATAATGTTGCCTACACTGTTTATTAGTCTGTGGGATACTTTGCATAATGCTGAAGCTGCCATAATCCTGCATTAAGGTTGATCTCCAGCTGATGTGTTTTGCAGCAGGGCACAGCTGATGGAACAAGGTGTAACAATTTTTTTAATTCAAGTACAGATACTGCATGAGGATTTCAGACATGGAATTGTAAGAAAGAGGATGGGGTCAATGACTGAACTCCAGGGACACATAGCGGAGATTTCTTTATATATTTCTAAGTTTTAATTGTAATGCATCCCAAATTAAGTAAAGATTCCACCTAAGATGGCAACATGTAGCTTGTTCCAAGGAATTAGAAGGTTATTATTATTATTATTTATTATTGTAGCGCCATTTATTCCATGGCTCTTTACATGTGAAAAAGGGTATACATAATAAAAAACAAGTACAATAATCTTAATCAATACAAGTCACAACTGGTACAGGAGGAGAGAGGACCCTGCCCGCGAGAGCTCACAATCTACAAGGACTGGGTGAGGATACAATAGGTGAGGGCAGAGCTGGTCATGCAGCGGTTTGGTGGATTGGTTGTAGGCTTGTCTGAAGAGGTAGGTCTTCAGGTTCCTTTTGAAGGTTTCCATGGTAGGTGAGAGTCTGATATGTTGTGGTAGAGCATTCCAGAGGGGGGGATGTGCGGGAAAAAGCTTGCATGCGATTGTGGGAAGAGGAGATAAGAGGAAAGTAGAGAAGGAGCTCTTGTGAGGATCGGAGGTTGAGTGCTGGTAGGTACCGGGAGGCAAGGTCACAGATGTATGGAGGAGACAGGTTGTGGATGGCTTTGTATGCCATGGTTAGGGTTATGAACTGGAGTCTCTGGGTAATGGGGAGCCAGTGAAGGGATTGACAGAGAGGAGAGGCCGGAGAATAGCAGGTGGAGAGGTGGTTTAGTTGGGTAGCAGAGTTTAGGGTAGATTTGAAGGGCGCGAGAGTATTAGATGGGAAGCCACAGAGTAGGAGGTTGCAGTAGTCAAGGCGGGAGATGATGAGGGCATGCACTAGAGTACAGTCATGGCCAAAAGTTTTGAGAATGACACAAATATTATATTTTCACATGCCCTCTGGTTTTTATGTGTGACAGATGTTTTTATCACAGACAGAAATATAATTGCAAACATATGAGTAACAAAAGCTTATATTGACAGAATGAGTTAATGCAGCAAGTCAATATTTGCAGTGTTGACCGTTCTTCTTCAGGACCTCTGCAATTCTCCCTGGCATGCTCTCAATCAATTTCTGGACCAAATCCTGACTGATAGCAGTCCATTCTTGCACAATCAATGCTTTCATTTTGTCAGAATTTTTAGGTTTTTGTTTGTCCACCCGTCTCTTGATGATTGACCACAAGTTCTCAATGGGATTAAGATCTGGGGAGTTTCCAGGCCATGGACCCTAAATCTCTATGTTTTGTTCCCTGAGCCATTTAGTTATCACCTTTGCTTTATGGCAAGGTGCTCCATCATGCTGGAAAAGGCATTGTTGATCGCCAAACTGCTGTTGGAGGGTTGGGAGAAGTTGCTCTTGGAGGACATTCTGGTACCATTCTTTATTCATGGCTGTGTTTTTAGGCAAGACTGTGAGAGAGCCGATTCCTTTGGCTGAGAAGCAACCCCACACATGAATGTTTCAGGATGCTTAACAGTTGGCATGAGACAAGACTGGTGGTAGCGCTCACCTTGTCTTCTCCGAATGAGGCGTTTTCCTGATGTCCCAAACAATCGAAAAGGGGATTCATCAGAGATAATAACTTTACCCCAGTCCTCAGCAGTCCACTGCCTGTACCTTTTGCAGAATATCAGTCTGTCCATGATGCTTTTTTGGAGAGAAATGGCTTCTTTGCTGCCCTCCTTGAGACCAGGCCTTGCTCCAAGAGTCTCCGCCTCACAGTGCGTGCAGATGCACTCACACCTGCCTGCTGCCATTCCTGAGCAAGCTCTGCACTGCTGGTAGCCCGATCCCTCAGCTGAAACACTTTAAAGAGACGGTCCTGGTGCTTGCTGGTCTTTCTTGGGCGCCCTGGAGCATTTTTGGCAACAATGGAACCTCTCTCCTTGAAGTTCTTGATGATGCGATAGATTGTTGACAGAGGTGCAATCTTTCTAGCTGCGATACTCTTCCCTGTTAGGCCATTTTTGTGCATTGCAATGATGACTGCATGTGTTTCTTTAGAGATAACCATGGTTAACAGAAGAGAAACAATGATGCCAAGCACCAGCCTCCTTTTAAAGTGTCCAGTGGTGTCATTCTTACTTAATCATGACAGATTAATCTCCAGCCATGTCCTCATCAACACCCACACCTGTGTTAATTGAGCAATCACTGAAAAGAGGTTAGCTGGTCCTTTTAAGGCAAGGCTGCAATGATGTTGAAATGTGTTTTGGGGGATAAAGTTCATTTTCTTGGCAAATATTGACTTTGCAAGTAATTGCTGTTAAGCTGATCACTCTTTATAACATTCTGGAGTATATGCAAATTGCCATTAGAAAAAGTGAAGCAGCAGACTTTGTAAAAATTAATATTTGTGTCATTCTCAAAACTTTTGTCCATGACTGTATTTGCGGATTCTAGGTTGAGGAATGTACTGATCCGGGAGATGTTTTTGAATTGAAGTTGGCAGGAAGTGGAAAGGGCTGGATATGTGGTTTGCAGGAGAGATCAGAGTCAAGCATTACCCAGAGGCAGCGAGCTTTACTTTAATAGATAAGTTTGTTTGTAGAGTCAAGTGAGATGGGGGAAAGATGATGAATTCTGTTTTGTCCATGTTAAATTTTAGAAATCTAGTGAAGAAGGATGAAATAGCGGACAGACATTGTGGGATTTTGGTCAGTAGGGAGGTGATATCTGGTCCAGAGAGGTAGATCTGTGTGTCATCAGCATAGAGGTGATACGGAAAGCTGTGAGATTCTATGAGCTGTCCCAGCCCGAAGGTGTAAATAAAGAAGAGCAGGGGCTCTAGGACTGAACCCTTGCGGGACTCCAATAGATAGGGGGAGAAGTGAGAAGGTGGTGTGTGAGTGGGAGACACTGAATGTCCTGTCTGTTAGGTATGACACAATCCAAGATAGGGCAAAGTTTGTGATGCCAAGACATGAGAGGGTCTGTAGTAATAGGGAGTTGTCCACTGTGTCAAAGGCAGAGGACAGGTCCAGGAGAAGGAGGACAGAGTACTGTTGCTTGGCTTTGGCAGTCAGCAGGTCATTGGTTACTTTAGTTAGGGCAGTTTCAGTGGAGTGGTGCAGTTGGAAGCCAGATTGTAAGCGGTCAAAAAGTGAGCAGGAAGAGAGGTGGGAGGACAGTTTGAAATGGATATGTTGTTCCAGCAGATTTGAGGCAAAGGGGAGAAGTGATATGGGGCGAAAGCTAGATACAGAGGATGGATCAAAAGAGGGCTTTTTTTTGCATGGGTGTGATTGAGGCATGTTTGAAGCATGAGGGGAAAACATAAGTTGTTATTGATAGTTTGAAGAGATTGGTTAGAGTTGGGAAGAAAACTGTGGTGTGGTTTGGGATGAAGTGGGATGGGATTGGGTCAAGTGCATAAGTGGTGAGATGTGATCTCGAGAGTAGTGAGAAAAGTTGGTCTTCCATATTGGTGGAGAAGCTGTTTTTGGAGTAGGAGGGTAGAGTAGTTAGGGAGAGGGGTTGTGGGGGTGGTAGGCCAAAGCTTTCTTTGATATTATCAATCTTCTGTTTAAAGAATGAGGCAAAGTCTTCAGCTGACATGAGTGGAGAGGGAGTAGGTGCTGGGCGATGGATGAGAGTATTGAAGGTGTTTAACAGCTGTCTAGGCTTGTGAGACAGGGAGAATATGAGAGATGAGAAGTAACTTTGTTTTGCTGAGTGTGGACTTGAAAGTAGTAAGGGACTGTTTGAATGCAATGAAGTGCTCTTTGGAGTGGGATCTTTTCCATCTCCGCTCAGCAACCCTGGAAACCCGCCTCAGTTCTTTGGTCAGGTTGGTGTGCCAGGGTTGTCTGTTGATTTTGCGAGCTTTGGTATGTGTGAGGGGTGACTGATTCAAGAGCTGCAGCTATTGTGATGTTATACACAGTGGCAGCGGTGTCCACATTGTATAAGGAACTTATGTCTGTAAGAGACTCACTCTGGAGTGAGTGTAGATTGAGGTGTTTAAGATATCTGCGAGGGTGTTCAAGTTTGTGGGGTGGGGATTTTGGACCTGGAGAGGAGAGGGAAGAGAATGTAAGCAGGTTGTGGTCAGAAAGAGATAGAGGTGAGTTAGAGAGGTTAGATAGGGAGCAGAGGCGGGTGAAGATGAGGTCCAGTGTGTGGCCATCTTTGTGAGTGGCTGCAATAGACCATAAAGTGAGGCCGAAGGAGAAAGTAAAAGATAGAAGTTTAGTGGCAGTTGAGAGGGAAGTGTCAATGGGGATGTTGAAGTCACCCATTATGATAGTGGGGATGTCAGCAGAGAGGAAATGAAGTAGACAGGTGGTGAAGTGGTCGAAGAAGGTGGTGGCCGGCCCTGAGGGGCAGTAAATGACAGCCAGAGGTTGGTGGGGGAGTAGATGCACACAGAGTGCACCTCAAAGGAAGGGAGGGTACCAGAGGGTGGCAGAGGGTATACGGTTAGAGAGGTTATGGAAATTTGTGATAGTGCATGGATGGGAGGTAGAAATGACTGTGTGGATGTGGTAAGGCGGGCCAGGATTTGGAGAAATATCACCGGCAGTGAGGAGGAGGAGAGAAAGTGAAAGGAGCAGGAGAGGGCATGAGGGGCTGTCTGTGTTTGGAGACAGAGGATTGTATGTTGAGGAACAGTTCTGAGGAGGAGGTGAGATGATGGGGAGGATGGAGGGAGAGATAACCAGTTCCTTACTAGGTGTAGGGATTAGGGGAGTTAGCAAAAAGTGAAGGATTATAGGGGTTAGAGTGAAGACAAACAGAAACATTGTTTATAGTGACTATGTAACCAGTTACCTTCAGTTCCCTTCTGGTTCAATTCTGGATTAATTCTTCCATAACTCCACACACTTCTATGATACACTTATATGTTTCACTGGGCAAACTGACGTCTTGGCAGACTTATGACTCGCCCCACAATTGTGGATACCAGGGCTATGGGGTACTCGGAGCCGAGCCCATGGAAATCTATGGGAGTTGTCACTGGTAGCGGTGGCTCGGTCCGTGGCCCTGGCAGTCAATGCGATAGGGGAATATTTACAGGGGATTATTAGGTAGTTCGTGACGCCACCTGCGGTTTCCGGTAAATTGTACCAGCGCTGCTCTAAGGACTTTCACAGGGGATGTTATGGGGCAGCTTGGTAGTAAGTCTCCCACAGGTGAGACGGGTCCCTGGAAGTCTATGAGGATGATGATGCAGGGTGCAATAAGAATTCAGTCACACACAAGGTAGCTTCTTTTCATACCTTTTACTGATGATGGTTCAAGCAGATCCCGGGAAGCTGGTCGGGGTGGAGAGTGCACTTTCAGGTAGCAGCCGAGCAGGTTAGAGGCCTCCTTAACTTCCATATAATGTGAGTCCAACTTGCCTGAAGCGAAGTTAACTCTAAAACTCCAGCTTTCTCTGTAGCTGTACTGCCCGGCCAACGTTGTGGTGGAGCCTTCTAATGATGAAACTAAGTCCTTACTTTTGCTGATCAGGCTCAAAGTCCCTGTTCCACCTGACTCCGGTTACGTATTGACGCTTTTGGGCTGCACTCTGCGACCTATAGTCCAGATGCCTCTGGTTTTCTTGTCACTATGCTTGAAACAATAGCAACACTTCGGTCCCCAGTGACCGGCAATTTAGTGCAGGCAATCCAATACCTAAAGCACTTCTGTATCTTCTCCACTGTGCCCTTCGCCCTGCTTTCCGCTCTTAACATAAGCACTGCTGCATAGAAGTCGAATCACAGATTCCCTGTTTGGGCTCGCTGAGCAGCTCTCAGTATTCTCCTAGTCCAGGACCTCTGTCGACTGAACTTCACTGTCCTGGGACAGGCGGCTGAAGTCTCTGCTCTGAACTCAGCAGGAAACCAATCTGACTGACTAACTCAGACAGGTAACTATCCAAGGGATGACTCACTCCTGAGCCTCCCGGAGCTAACTGACTGAGTCACTGTCCTAAGACAGGAAGCTGACTCGTCTGTCCGAAGACAGGAAACTAAACTCTCTATGCTGACACTCACCAAACCTATATACCCCTATGGGTGTGTCTAAATGTGAGTGACATGAGTGAATGCATATCAAGCTTTGGCTGTTACCTTCCAGTGCACTTTCCTGGATTTTCATGTGTGCCTGCGAAGCTGGGCTACACATCCCCCCTTGGTAAAACACAGCACTCCCGGGCTGTAAAAGACAAAAAGAATATTTTGTATTGCATTAACAATAAACATTATAACTCTTCCCATCCGGGAGGTACGACTTCTTTAACGTTACATTTTGTACAGTAGGACAATACAAAAGTATCAGAAATATCAAGACATTATATACACGATACTTGTGGAGGACCCGCACCAAAAACCTCCCACGTAGGTCCTGGGTGGGCTGCAGGACTTTATTGCAGACCTCTTTCTGGGCCCCACCACACGGGTTTTTCTTCTGAGGTAGTTAATTGTAGTGGCTTTATGTAAAACCAAGACAATGCACCGAAGCGCAACTATTTACAGGATAAGTTCTGGGCTGGCACAGTCCTCAGCCTCTCAGTCCATGACATGGTTAAGGACACATATATACATTTCACTTCACATTATATATCTATATATATACTTCAACTTATGCAATCAACACATTTTTTAACTTCCTAAATTCACATTATACCTCTCACGGTATTTACCCAACCAGGGTATACTATGCAAACTTATGCACACTATGTAATTTCTTCAAAACTCTTGAACTCTCTTTACCCAGCCGGGTATTCTATTCCATATATCAAACTTCAATAGACAATAATAAAGTGCAATTGGCAAGTTATGCAAACATTACATACATTTCAAGTGCAATTATGCGAACTTTCTTTTTCAACTTTATACATTATTGTATGCGGTAGACCCCTGTCTGGATCCTACCGGTCTTCACTTTTTGTTGACTTCAACTACATCTTCCACCCCGGGGGCTGGAACAATGCGATGCTCCTTAGAGTGCATGACAAACAGGTCGTGACCTGTTATCAGGGTTTGGGTCGCAACAGTTCTTGTGCGAACCACTAGGGGCACGCCGGGTGCTTTCTCTTTGTGGGATGCCGATTGCGTCGCTACAGGTGCCACAACATTTTGCGATTCTAACTTGGTCGCAGTTCGCGGTTTAGGCGGCAGCGCTGGCTGGGACTTGGGCTGCTGTACAGATTGCGACTTGGCTTGCGTTGAGTAAGCAGGAGGCGATGCCAATTGCGACATAGATTGCGATGGAGATTGGGATGCAGATTGGGATGCAGATTGCGATACAGAGGTGTACGCAGGGGGCGATGCCGATACACAATGCTGGTGTGATGCAGAGCAGGAAGCAGGTGTGCACAATAGCTCAGTTGGGGACGCACTAACCTGCTGCTGTCGCTGCTCCATCACAGACGGCTGGGTTTCCTCCGGTGTCCCTACCGGGGGACTGTAATCTGCTGCGGCCTCCTTGCCTGGCTGGCACTCCGGACCGGGCAGAACCTCCTCAGCCTCCTTCGCCTCCATCTCCGCATCGGTGGGATCAGGTACAGCACTTTTGGTGGCAGCCTCCGGTCGTCCTTCAGCCTTCCTCAGCAGGGAACTTGGGAATTCAGGTGACGGCATTATGCTTGTAGGAGAGAACACTGCGTCCCACAGCAGCCGCTGTATCTGGGCACGCCAGCGTCTCTCTGTCTCCTGCATGTCTGCATGACGCTGGATTAATCTTCTGAGCACCACATTCTCTTTCTGCAGCTCCAGCATGGTTTGCTGAAGTTCCTGTATTAGAGATGGCCTGGTTCAAACAACAGCTTCTCCGGGGAGCAGGGCCTGCCCACCACTGCTCCACTGCATAGCTGCTCCTGTCCTTCTGCCACCTCGGTCCAGGTCTCACTGTGGTATCCAACAGGAACATTCTGGTCCTTTCCGTGGAGGCGGGATTTGCGTCTCCTCCTCTTCGCATAGAGGATGAAGAGGAGGCGTATCTCTTTAGCAGTGGGGCTGGACCGCACATTGTAGTAGGCCTTGGAGAGGGCGGCCATAATTTTTCGCGCTTCAGGGGGGTACACGCCCACGAAGGTACGCCCACCTTCTTCACCAGCGCCTCAGGGCGCCAACTTGGTGGCAAAATGGTGGTATTTTGGCGCCAATAGTGACATACAGCAAACAGTTCAATTTAGGCACACAGGGCTTACGATCTTGTAAGTTTCGGATCCTGTTCGTGACGCCAAATTTTTAGTTGACTCGCCCACAATTGTGGATACCAGGGCTATGGGGTACTCGGAGCCGAGCCCATGGAAATCTATGGGAGTTGTCATGGTAGCGGTGGCTCGGTCCGTGGCCCTGGCAGTCAATGCGATAGGGGAATATTTACAGGGGATTATTAGGTAGTTCGTGACGCCACCTGCGGTTTCGGTAAATTGTACCAGCGCTGCTCTAAGGACTTTCACAGGGGATGTTATGGGGCAGCTTGGTAGTAAGTCTCCCACAGGTGAGACGGGTCCCTGGAAGTCTATGAGGATGATGATGCAGGGTGCAATAAGAATTCAGTCACACACAAGGTAGCTTCTTTTCATACCTTTTACTGATGATGGTTCAAGCAGATCCCGGGAAGCTGGTCGGGGTGGAGAGTGCACTTTCAGGTAGCAGCCGAGCAGGTTAGAGGCCTCCTTAACTTCCATATAATGTGAGTCCAACTTGCCTGAAGCGAAGTTAACTCTAAAACTCCAGCTTTCTCTGTAGCTGTACTGCCCGGCCAACGTTGTGGTGGAGCCTTCTAATGATGAAACTAAGTCCTTACTTTTGCTGATCAGGCTCAAAGTCCCTGTTCCACCTGACTCCGGTTACGTATTGACGCTTTTGGGCTGCACTCTGCGACCTATAGTCCAGATGCCTCTGGTTTTCTTGTCACTATGCTTGAAACAATAGCAACACTTCGGTCCCCAGTGACCGGCAATTTAGTGCAGGCAATCCAATACCTAAAGCACTTCTGTATCTTCTCCACTGTGCCCTTCGCCCTGCTTTCCGCTCTTAACATAAGCACTGCTGCATAGAAGTCGAATCACAGATTCCCTGTTTGGGCTCGCTGAGCAGCTCTCAGTATTCTCCTAGTCCAGGACCTCTGTCGACTGAACTTCACTGTCCTGGGACAGGCGGCTGAAGTCTCTGCTCTGAACTCAGCAGGAAACCAATCTGACTGACTAACTCAGACAGGTAACTATCCAAGGGATGACTCACTCCTGAGCCTCCCGGAGCTAACTGACTGAGTCACTGTCCTAAGACAGGAAGCTGACTCGTCTGTCCGAAGACAGGAAACTAAACTCTCTATGCTGACACTCACCAAACCTATATACCCCTATGGGTGTGTCTAAATGTGAGTGACATGAGTGAATGCATATCAAGCTTTGGCTGTTACCTTCCAGTGCACTTTCCTGGATTTTCATGTGTGCCTGCGAAGCTGGGCTACACATCCCCCCTTGGTAAAACACAGCACTCCCGGGCTGTAAAAGACAAAAAGAATATTTTGTATTGCATTAACAATAAACATTATAACTCTTCCCATCCGGGAGGTACGACTTCTTTAACGTTACATTTTGTACAGTAGGACAATACAAAAGTATCAGAAATATCAAGACATTATATACACGATACTTGTGGAGGACCCGCACCAAAAACCTCCCACGTAGGTCCTGGGTGGGCTGCAGGACTTTATTGCAGACCTCTTTCTGGGCCCCACCACACGGGTTTTTCTTCTGAGGTAGTTAATTGTAGTGGCTTTATGTAAAACCAAGACAATGCACCGAAGCGCAACTATTTACAGGATAAGTTCTGGGCTGGCACAGTCCTCAGCCTCTCAGTCCATGACATGGTTAAGGACACATATATACATTTCACTTCACATTATATATCTATATATATACTTCAACTTATGCAATCAACACATTCTTTTAACTTCCTAAACTCACATTATACCTCTCACGGTATTTACCCAACCAGGGTATACTATGCAAACTTATGCACACTATGTAATTTCTTCAAAACTCTTGAACTCTCTTTACCCAGCCGGGTATTCTATTCCATATATCAAACTTCAATAGACAATAATAAAGTGCAATTGGCAAGTTATGTAAACATTACATACATTTCAAGTGCAATTATGCGAACTTTCTTTTTCAACTTTATACATTATTGTATGTTGTAGACCCCTGTCTGGATCCTACCGGTCTTCACTTTTTGTTGACTTCAACTACATCTTCCACCCGGGGGCTGGAACAATGCGATGCTCCTTAGAGTGCATGACAAACAGGTCGTGACCTGCTATCAGGGTTTGGGTCGCAACAGTTCTTGTGCGAACCACTAGGGGCACGCCGGGTGCTTTCTCTTTGTGGGATGCCGATTGCGTCGCTACAGGTGCCACAACATTTTGCGATTCTAACTTGGTCGCAGTTCGCGGTTTAGGCGGCAGCGCTGGCTGGGACTTGGGCTGCTGTACAGATTGCGACTTGGCTTGCGTTGAGTAAGCAGGAGGCGATGCCAATTGCGACATAGATTGCGATGGAGATTGGGATGCAGATTGGGATGCAGATTGCGATACAGAGGTGTACGCAGGGGGCGATGCCGATGCACAATGCTGGTGTGATGCAGAGCAGGAAGCAGGTGTGCACAATAGCTCAGTTGGGGACGCACTAACCTGCTGCTGTCGCTGCTCCATCACAGACGGCTGGGTTTCCTCCGGTGTCCCTACCGGGGGACTGTAATCTGCTGCGGCCTCCTTGCCTGGCTGGCACTCCGGACCGGGCAGAACCTCCTCAGCCTCCTTCGCCTCCATCTCCGCATCGGTGGGATCAGGTACAGCACTTTTGGTGGCAGCCTCCGGTCGTCCTTCAGCCTTCCTCAGCAGGGAACTTGGGAATTCAGGTGACGGCATTATGCTTGTAGGAGAGAACACTGCGTCCCACAGCAGCCGCTGTATCTGGGCACGCCAGCGTCTCTCTGTCTCCTGCATGTCTGCATGACGCTGGATTAATCTTCTGAGCACCACATTCTCTTTCTGCAGCTCCAGCATGGTTTGCTGAAGTTCCTGTATTAGAGATGGCCCTGGTTCAAACAACAGCTTCTCCGGGGAGCAGGGCCTGCCCACCACTGCTCCACTGCATAGCTGCTCCTGTCCTTCTGCCACCTCGGTCCAGGTCTCACTGTGGTATCCAACAGGAACATTCTGGTCCTTTCCGTGGAGGCGGGATTTGCGTCTCCTCCTCTTCGCATAGAGGATGAAGAGGAGGCGTATCTCTTTAGCAGTGGGGCTGGACCGCACATTGTAGTAGGCCTTGGAGAGGGCGGCCATAATTTTTCGCGCTTCAGGGGGGTACACGCCCACGAAGGTACGCCCACCTTCTTCACCAGCGCCTCAGGGCGCCAACTTGGTGGCAAAATGGTGGTATTTTGGCGCCAATAGTGACATACAGCAAACAGTTCAATTTAGGCACACAGGGCTTACGATCTTGTAAGTTTCGGATCCTGTTCGTGACGCCAAATTTTTAGTTGACTCGCCCCACAATTGTGGATACCAGGGCTATGGGGTACTCGGAGCCGAGCCCATGGAAATCTATGGGAGTTGTCACTGGTAGCGGTGGCTCGGTCCGTGGCCCTGGCAGTCAATGCGATAGGGGAATATTTACAGGGGATTATTAGGTAGTTCGTGACGCCACCTGCGGTTTCCGGTAAATTGTACCAGCGCTGCTCTAAGGACTTTCACAGGGGATGTTATGGGGCAGCTTGGTAGTAAGTCTCCCACAGGTGAGACGGGTCCCTGGAAGTCTATGAGGATGATGATGCAGGGTGCAATAAGAATTCAGTCACACACAAGGTAGCTTCTTTTCATACCTTTTACTGATGATGGTTCAAGCAGATCCCGGGAAGCTGGTCGGGGTGGAGAGTGCACTTTCAGGTAGCAGCCGAGCAGGTTAGAGGCCTCCTTAACTTCCATATAATGTGAGTCCAACTTGCCTGAAGCGAAGTTAACTCTAAAACTCCAGCTTTCTCTGTAGCTGTACTGCCCGGCCAACGTTGTGGTGGAGCCTTCTAATGATGAAACTAAGTCCTTACTTTTGCTGATCAGGCTCAAAGTCCCTGTTCCACCTGACTCCGGTTACGTATTGACGCTTTTGGGCTGCACTCTGCGACCTATAGTCCAGATGCCTCTGGTTTTCTTGTCACTATGCTTGAAACAATAGCAACACTTCGGTCCCCAGTGACCGGCAATTTAGTGCAGGCAATCCAATACCTAAAGCACTTCTGTATCTTCTCCACTGTGCCCTTCGCCCTGCTTTCCGCTCTTAACATAAGCACTGCTGCATAGAAGTCGAATCACAGATTCCCTGTTTGGGCTCGCTGAGCAGCTCTCAGTATTCTCCTAGTCCAGGACCTCTGTCGACTGAACTTCACTGTCCTGGGACAGGCGGCTGAAGTCTCTGCTCTGAACTCAGCAGGAAACCAATCTGACTGACTAACTCAGACAGGTAACTATCCAAGGGATGACTCACTCCTGAGCCTCCCGGAGCTAACTGACTGAGTCACTGTCCTAAGACAGGAAGCTGACTCGTCTGTCCGAAGACAGGAAACTAAACTCTCTATGCTGACACTCACCAAACCTATATACCCCTATGGGTGTGTCTAAATGTGAGTGACATGAGTGAATGCATATCAAGCTTTGGCTGTTACCTTCCAGTGCACTTTCCTGGATTTTCATGTGTGCCTGCGAAGCTGGGCTACACATCCCCCCTTGGTAAAACACAGCACTCCCGGGCTGTAAAAGACAAAAAGAATATTTTGTATTGCATTAACAATAAACATTATAACTCTTCCCATCCGGGAGGTACGACTTCTTTAACGTTACATTTTGTACAGTAGGACAATACAAAAGTATCAGAAATATCAAGACATTATATACACGATACTTGTGGAGGACCCGCACCAAAAACCTCCCACGTAGGTCCTGGGTGGGCTGCAGGACTTTATTGCAGACCTCTTTCTGGGCCCCACCACACGGGTTTTTCTTCTGAGGTAGTTAATTGTAGTGGCTTTATGTAAAACCAAGACAATGCACCGAAGCGCAACTATTTACAGGATAAGTTCTGGGCTGGCACAGTCCTCAGCCTCTCAGTCCATGACATGGTTAAGGACACATATATACATTTCACTTCACATTATATATCTATATATATACTTCAACTTATGCAATCAACACATTCTTTTAACTTCCTAAACTCACATTATACCTCTCACGGTATTTACCCAACCAGGGTATACTATGCAAACTTATGCACACTATGTAATTTCTTCAAAACTCTTGAACTCTCTTTACCCAGCCGGGTATTCTATTCCATATATCAAACTTCAATAGACAATAATAAAGTGCAATTGGCAAGTTATGTAAACATTACATACATTTCAAGTGCAATTATGCGAACTTTCTTTTTCAACTTTATACATTATTGTATGTTGTAGACCCCTGTCTGGATCCTACCGGTCTTCACTTTTTGTTGACTTCAACTACATCTTCCACCCCGGGGCTGGAACAATGCGATGCTCCTTAGAGTGCATGACAAACAGGTCGTGACCTGCTATCAGGGTTTGGGTCGCAACAGTTCTTGTGCGAACCACTAGGGGCACGCCGGGTGCTTTCTCTTTGTGGGATGCCGATTGCGTCGCTACAGGTGCCACAACATTTTGCGATTCTAACTTGGTCGCAGTTCGCGGTTTAGGCGGCAGCGCTGGCTGGGACTTGGGCTGCTGTACAGATTGCGACTTGGCTTGCGTTGAGTAAGCAGGAGGCGATGCCAATTGCGACATAGATTGCGATGGAGATTGGGATGCAGATTGGGATGCAGATTGCGATACAGAGGTGTACGCAGGGGGCGATGCCGATGCACAATGCTGGTGTGATGCAGAGCAGGAAGCAGGTGTGCACAATAGCTCAGTTGGGGACGCACTAACCTGCTGCTGTCGCTGCTCCATCACAGACGGCTGGGTTTCCTCCGGTGTCCCTACCGGGGGACTGTAATCTGCTGCGGCCTCCTTGCCTGGCTGGCACTCCGGACCGGGCAGAACCTCCTCAGCCTCCTTCGCCTCCATCTCCGCATCGGTGGGATCAGGTACAGCACTTTTGGTGGCAGCCTCCGGTCGTCCTTCAGCCTTCCTCAGCAGGGAACTTGGGAATTCAGGTGACGGCATTATGCTTGTAGGAGAGAACACTGCGTCCCACAGCAGCCGCTGTATCTGGGCACGCCAGCGTCTCTCTGTCTCCTGCATGTCTGCATGACGCTGGATTAATCTTCTGAGCACCACATTCTCTTTCTGCAGCTCCAGCATGGTTTGCTGAAGTTCCTGTATTAGAGATGGCCCTGGTTCAAACAACAGCTTCTCCGGGGAGCAGGGCCTGCCCACCACTGCTCCACTGCATAGCTGCTCCTGTCCTTCTGCCACCTCGGTCCAGGTCTCACTGTGGTATCCAACAGGAACATTCTGGTCCTTTCCGTGGAGGCGGGATTTGCGTCTCCTCCTCTTCGCATAGAGGATGAAGAGGAGGCGTATCTCTTTAGCAGTGGGGCTGGACCGCACATTGTAGTAGGCCTTGGAGAGGGCGGCCATAATTTTTCGCGCTTCAGGGGGGTACACGCCCACGAAGGTACGCCCACCTTCTTCACCAGCGCCTCAGGGCGCCAACTTGGTGGCAAAATGGTGGTATTTTGGCGCCAATAGTGACATACAGCAAACAGTTCAATTTAGGCACACAGGGCTTACGATCTTGTAAGTTTCGGATCCTGTTCGTGACGCCAAATTTTTAGTTGACTCGCCCCACAATTGTGGATACCAGGGCTATGGGGTACTCGGAGCCGAGCCCATGGAAATCTATGGGAGTTGTCACTGGTAGCGGTGGCTCGGTCCGTGGCCCTGGCAGTCAATGCGATAGGGGAATATTTACAGGGGATTATTAGGTAGTTCGTGACGCCACCTGCGGTTTCCGGTAAATTGTACCAGCGCTGCTCTAAGGACTTTCACAGGGGATGTTATGGGGCAGCTTGGTAGTAAGTCTCCCACAGGTGAGACGGGTCCCTGGAAGTCTATGAGGATGATGATGCAGGGTGCAATAAGAATTCAGTCACACACAAGGTAGCTTCTTTTCATACCTTTTACTGATGATGGTTCAAGCAGATCCCGGGAAGCTGGTCGGGGTGGAGAGTGCACTTTCAGGTAGCAGCCGAGCAGGTTAGAGGCCTCCTTAACTTCCATATAATGTGAGTCCAACTTGCCTGAAGCGAAGTTAACTCTAAAACTCCAGCTTTCTCTGTAGCTGTACTGCCCGGCCAACGTTGTGGTGGAGCCTTCTAATGATGAAACTAAGTCCTTACTTTTGCTGATCAGGCTCAAAGTCCCTGTTCCACCTGACTCCGGTTACGTATTGACGCTTTTGGGCTGCACTCTGCGACCTATAGTCCAGATGCCTCTGGTTTTCTTGTCACTATGCTTGAAACAATAGCAACACTTCGGTCCCCAGTGACCGGCAATTTAGTGCAGGCAATCCAATACCTAAAGCACTTCTGTATCTTCTCCACTGTGCCCTTCGCCCTGCTTTCCGCTCTTAACATAAGCACTGCTGCATAGAAGTCGAATCACAGATTCCCTGTTTGGGCTCGCTGAGCAGCTCTCAGTATTCTCCTAGTCCAGGACCTCTGTCGACTGAACTTCACTGTCCTGGGACAGGCGGCTGAAGTCTCTGCTCTGAACTCAGCAGGAAACCAATCTGACTGACTAACTCAGACAGGTAACTATCCAAGGGATGACTCACTCCTGAGCCTCCCGGAGCTAACTGACTGAGTCACTGTCCTAAGACAGGAAGCTGACTCGTCTGTCCGAAGACAGGAAACTAAACTCTCTATGCTGACACTCACCAAACCTATATACCCCTATGGGTGTGTCTAAATGTGAGTGACATGAGTGAATGCATATCAAGCTTTGGCTGTTACCTTCCAGTGCACTTTCCTGGATTTTCATGTGTGCCTGCGAAGCTGGGCTACACACTTATGCTTTGCAATATATTTGCTAGAAAGTGCATTCAGGTGTGAAACAGAGGGGAGTAGTCTGTGCTCATCTTGGTCACATAATTAAAGGGTATGCCACACTAAACAATATCGCTAACGAGATCGCTAAAAAACGTCACTATTTAGCGATCCCGTTAGCGATATTGTTCAGTGCGGCAGCTTCCAGCGACGAGCTTCCTGCTGTGATCTCGCTCGTCGCTGGAATCGTTCCGGACCCTATTTCATCGCTGGCGCTCCCGCTGGGTAAGTATCTAATCGCTGTGTGGCACCTTTTCTTAGCGATTTAGCGGTACTTTTGTACCGCTAAAGTCGTTAAGAAGATCGCTAACGGCGATAGCGTCGTTAACTATATCGCTAAATGTGGCCGCATTTAGCGATATAGAAACAATCCCGCTAGCGATCGCATTAGTATGCGTCGTTATCGTGATCGCTAGCGGGATTGTTTAGTGTGGCAGTACCTTAAGAGTGAGCCAGATGCATATGATCAAGGCAGAGTAAACAAAGTCATAAATAACATTGATGGTATTGCAGGGGTCAGGAGAAAAGCATACCAAGTGCTTGCAAGAGGCTGTGGTATGGGAAAGTCAATGTGGAAAAGATGGGTCACGTGCCAAGCGCTTGCAAGAGGCTGAGGTATGGGAAAGTCAATGTGGAAAAGCTGGTTCACGTACCTGTAGGAAGAATAGATAAATGGACATGCTGATTAGAGTGTGATGGTGGCGGATGGCAGGGTACAGTCTGTAAACATCATATTAAATTCTGGATTAATTCCTCCTTAACTCCACACACTTCTATGATACATTTATATTTTGCACTGGTCAGATTGACCCAGGTTACAAATTAACAAAATCTTCAAAAAGTGTGTTTCCGATATATCGGAAAAACATTTTTTGGTAACTGAAAACCATGGAAGAAGAATCTTCATTGTCTTTAAAAGTAAAAATGCAGTTCTAGGATGGAGTGCTATGACCGGCACCCCTGCTCTTAAAGGGGCAGCACTCGCTTTTTGCTAAATGCCCTCAGCCTGTTGCTGAGAGGCATTTAACATAATGTGTACACTTGCAGGAAGGCTCCCAGCCAATTGCTTGGAGTCATTCTGTATAAAGGACTTCCTCGCCCTTAGGGAGTCCTCAAGCAATGAGTTAAATCATTAGTTAGTGTTGTGTTATAACAGGGCATTTGTGAGGTCCTCTGATCTCGATGCAACCAGTGCCTGAACGTTGTCCCCTGTCCTTGAGTGACCAGTCCTGAATCCAAATCTGAAGTCCCCTGGTCTCAGTGCGTACAGTGTCTAATTCAGTATCCTAGACTAATGTGTCTGAACAAAGCCTTAATTAGTGTCAGCAAACCTGGCCCCTGGGGTCCGCAGCTGCAGTACCGGGATCTGCCCAGCAGTGGTACCTGGCGACTACCTGAAGAGCAGTCTGTCTCCACAATTAGGAGCTCCAGTGAACACCTGGTAGCCGTTTAGCTATGCTTCTTCCTGGGCAAGCCCGGTCCTGTGGCACAGTAGGTCCACAAATCCACATGCGCCACTGTTCGGTGTAACACGGGATATGATATAAAGTATAAACTTAGGATAATAAATATGCTCCAGACCAAACATGCTAGAATTGATGAATATGTGATTTGGCTCTTAAAGTATAGGCATACAGATTTAACAAAGGGTATCTTGACTCAGAAAAAAAGTGTAATTTGATGCAATGTTAAGTTATTGTATTTTTCTCAAAGGGGTTGCATCAAGTTTGGAAGTTATCTTTTATCCTCCTTCCCATCCAGAGAACCGGGGTTCTGAAGAGTCCCATGTAGATGGAGTGGAGGTCTAACATGCAAACCTTTTCTCTACTCATTCTTGGTCTGGTCTTTGACACTTGAGTGGTCTTCGAGTGGTCTTCAACACTCCCAATAAAAATGACTGGAGCAAAAGTGTGCATGATCGACCACAACTCCATTAACACGAGTAGCTTCAGAGCCCTGGTTCTCGGCATAGGTGGGTATTGCAGAAATCGGACCCCAACCGATTGGAACGTTTTCCCCTATTTTATTGATAGGGGAAAAACTTCCAAACTTGGTTCGACCCCTTTAATTGAGATAAGTTATCAAGATGGTGCATTGTAAGTTATGATAACCTTTGCTACTTCGTAAAGAGGTTGATGTGTTTCCAAACCATAGGAAAGAAAAACCGTTTGCAAGCATCTTTTTTCAAATTACTTATTGTTAGTTAGTAGTTTAATGCTGCGTAGACCCAGTGAGACATCTCTGATTCATTTTTGGCCCATTGATGTGGCTAGTGCCTCTATCCAGTGTGTAAATGCCAAAGAACAACCACATCTGGTTGTTTATAACTATTGTGGTTGTAGTATCAACCCAATTTTACTTTAGCTTAGAGGTAAAGCCATCGTGAAGTGGAGTTATGAATAGGGCTCCATGGTGACACAATGCAGGAACGTAGTCCTACCACCATCAAAAGCTTCCTTTTTGTATCCCAACATTGTACACAACTATTTTACTCATACAGAAGTACTTAAGTCACATATACTGTAATTCATTCTGTGATTTTCCAGTGACTCGCAGGCAACAATATGTTACACTAAAATCACAAAATAATTATCCATTAAAGCGGCTTAAAATAAATTTCCAGAATCTGCACAATGAAGTCGTATCTATAGGATAATAACACCCAGACTGATGCAGTGCAGAACATGTCAGGTGGGGGTGGTCCCCAGCAGTATTCCTCTTTTCGTTCCTTTGCTGTCGTTCTTATACATAGCAGCCTTTGAACTTCGTTTTCCCTTCTCAAATGTTTGAAGCTGCTGTCTCCCAGCACTCTGTGCATTTAGAAAGGTCCATCATGTCCCATCTTTCTAGCAGACTGACGTCTTCTTGCGGCATGTATGTTTTCAGCATATGAGTCCTGTATAATGATATTACCTATGATCAGATACAAGTTAAAAGTGGGATGTAATTACTAATGGATGTTAGAATTGTCTTTTCAACCACATTTTGGGAAAATGTATTCATTTCATACAGAATATAATACATATTTTGTAAGGTCAGTGTATTCCAATATTTGTGTATCTCCTACCGATCATAGACAATTTAGTATTGTGGCATACCTCCTAACAATCTCAGAGCCATTGGATGGCATTGGATTTAGGAAACTGTCCTCCTGTCTCCTATCCCTGACACAGGACACAGATATAGTAAAATACAATGGTGGAGCATTAAGCCACCAGCTCTCTGCCCCACCATGCATTCTATATTCTGTGCGCGGTCTGAGGCTTGGTGCAGCCGATGCAATGATGCCACCACATTACAACTGCTGTGTAGAGCCACACACAACGCAGATTGGCCAGACCTGTAGATATGTGCAGCTCAACATGCAAACAGTTCTGATTTATTTATTTTTCAGAGCACTATTCTGAGCTGGAAGGTGTTGAAAGGGGGGCAGTTTGAGGCATCAAATTGTGTGTGTGGGGGAAGTGAATATTTTGCGGCATCACACTATGTGGGTGCCATGTTTGCAATCATATGTGTTGTAGGGCATAGTGGGGGATATCCTGTGTGGAGGGCACTATGAGGGGCATCATGCTGTGTGAGTATTATAGTATGGGGACAACATACTGTGGAGGAGGAGGAAAATGAGAATGTTCTATGGAGGGATCAATGTTTGGAGCACAGTGGTGACATCAGAATGTGTGATAAAGGGGGACTGTGTGGGCATCATATGTGTTTTGGATATCTTGGAGGAATGGTACGTATGGAGCTATCAGAGTGTGTGGGGGCTTTAGGTTTCCAAAGACACTAAGCGGTTAAAGTGCCTTTACCAGTCTTCTGGTGACTTTCACTTGGAAGCCACTTACTAATTTATTCCATGCAATTTAAACAAAAAAAGTAGAGACCAAACGATATAAAAAAATGACCGATCTATCGATAAAAAAGAGCGATTAACCTGATCGTTAAAAGGTGTAGTGAGAAAAAAAGGCAAAACGCCAGAATTAATTTTTTTTGGTCGCCGCGACATTGCTTCTATCAGGAGCTCTAGCTGTTCAGAAACAACTTGACTATTTTTCGGATAGGGCTTGTCATTTGCCAGATAACATCCTCACTGGATCCTGGAGCTGTTGGGCAGGAATCTGACACTGGCTTGCAGCAAGGACTTTCCTGCTGAATCAAAGTCTCAACTTGACACAGATACAGTTAGACATACGAAAAAAGGTTGCATTCTATCATACTAAAGCATGTCAATATGGAATACGTGAAATTTTGAATAGCAATATGGCTTTGGAGTATTAGGAAAAATTTGAGACGCTTATTATAAAATTTGGCCAAATTGTTATGAATGTGCTGGAGATGGTTTCTGAGCAGAGGCTCCCTGTGGTGGTTGCAGACAGTACTGAACCTCACAGCGAAGAATGGCAATCTGGGATCACGGACTGGACTGATGTAAGGGAGGTTCCCTCCCATGATGGTCGCCGGTGATCAATTGTTCTTGTCTCAATTGTGGTTCCTGGTTCATTTGGAAGTTTGCTGAGTCTTGCCTGCATCTTCTGCTTTCAGATAAGATATTTTCTGCTTTTATTTTTGTGCTTGCTTTTTGCATAGTTCCCTGCACTTCTGTGGAGGTCAGCTGGGTCCCCTCCTGGGGGCCTGTGCTTCTCTCAGTTTATCTGAAGCCACTGTTATTTGTTCATTTGCTTTTTCCTGTTTTTTCAGTGGCTGCGGCTTAGTTTTGTTACATCAGAGAACTGATTTAGGTGGTAGAGATCGTGTGATCTCAGGTGTTTTTGCAATCAGAAGAGATGGCATTTTTTAGGGTTCTTTTTGGATTGCAGTGAGAATCCTTTCCTGTACTTTTCTGTCTAGACAGATTGGGCCCCAGTGTTTGCTCATTCTATTTTCTGTCTATGTCCGTGCTTCTTCTTGTCTAACCGCCATTACATGTTTGGGGGCTTCCTATTTTCTTTGGGGATCTGCTCCGGGGCAGATAGCTTTCCTCTTTCTGCCTTTAGGTGTAGTTATCTCTAAGGCTGTGACGAGGCGTCTAGGATCAACGTAGGAGCGCTCCACAGCTACCTCTAGTTGTGTGGTTAGTTCAGGTTACTGCAATCCAATAGGTTCCAGCCTCTCTGGTGTATTTCTGCTTTTGCTTTTTCTCCTCAGCTACCTAAACATAACACCAAATTATTTGCCCACGAACCATCGTCAAGGTGGTCTCAAGTCTGATGGGTCCCTAACCTGTGTGAATACCTGTGTGGTTTTAATTACAGCAGGTTCCTACTAACCCATAAATGCAGGCATTGCTGACAGAGATGTCCACATTCACCGAGGAATTCAGATATCAGCCTAGAGAGGTATTCACATAGGTTAGGGACCCATCAGACTTGAGACCTTAATGATGGTTGGTGGGCAAATAATATTTGGCCAAATTTTATACTAAGCGTCTCAAATTTTTCCTAATACTCCAAAGCCGTATTGCTATTCAAAATTTCACGTATTCCATATTGACATGCTTTAGTATGATAAAGTGCAACCTTTTTTCGTATGTTGTATATGGGGGTAGCTCCTCCAGGTTTGCACCTATTCACATTAGTCTGGATGTGCCAGTCAGGTTTTTTTGTCTTTTGAATGTTAGCTTACTGACCGAGCACTCCGTGGTGGTTTTAATTACAGCAGGTTCCTACTAACCCATAAATGCAGGCATTGCTGACAGAGGTGTCCACATTCACCCAGGAATTCAGATATCAGCCTAGAGAGGTATTCACATAGGTTAGGGACCCATCAGACTTGAGACCACCTTGACGATGGTTGGTGGGCAAATAATATTTGGCCAAATTTTATACTAAGCGTCTCAAATTTTTCCTAATACTCCACAGCCGTATTGCTGTTCAAAATTTCACGTATTCCATATTGACATGCTTTAGTATGATAGAGTGCAACCTTTTTTCGTATGTTGTATATGTGGGTAGCTCCTTCTGGTTTGTACTTATTCACATTAGTCTGGATGTGCCAGTCAGGTTTTTTTTGTCTTTTGACAGATACAGTTAGAGTCATAGATGAAGAGGAATTACTCTAGCCAAGGGTAGCCTCTCCTACTGGCCCAAGGCTTTGAAGTTTTTCATACTACTCAGGATAGAGACAGCCAGGATACTCCACGCAAATGCAGCAATACCGCTATCCTCTCACACTACAGAGTTCCGTCTGCTGCTCAGCCTGGCAAACACTGTCAACCTCCATGGATTACGTACGGGCAGCTGCCTGAAGAGGCTGGGAAACAGGACGTGTGAGTCTCCTCACAGGCATCACCTCTCTAGTCTCCTCCTGGAAGCTTGGAAGGGAAGAAGTCACAGAAGATTTAAGACTCGGATCATAGAAGACCTTTCGGAAGGCCACCAGGAAGCCCTGCAGGTCCAAAGTCACTGCATACTTTCTCTCCCGCAAGAGGTTGAGCCATGCTAGGGCATCTCCTGCTAAGTAGGACATAAGAAATCTGACCTTAACCCAATCGGACGAAAACTGATGGGCCAATAGCACATAGTTCCACTTGCACTGCTCTAGGAATCCACGGCACTGCTTCGGATCACAACCATACTTTGGCGAATCATAGAGGACAGGATACACTTCTGGACACGACCACAGTTACTGCAACTTGGGCTGAAGCAGATGACATCAGGCATTCCAATTGGGTATCCACTGTGTACATAAAAAATAAATCTTGTTGCCCTTGCTGATGGATCAATTTTTAATACAGCTCCAAGTGCAAAGGGCCATGAGTATCAGCGGGGTCCATGGCCTAAACAAAACTGTCATGACTGCAGGTGGCGCACATTGTTCGTGGACCTATTGTGCCACAGGGCCATGCTTATCTAGAAAGGGGCATAGCTAACCAACTAAATGGTGTTCACTAGAGCTCTTGATGGTGGAGTGAGGCTTTAGATTCATGTAGGCTCCTAGTACGACTCCTAGTCAGTCCCCAGTACTGCAGCTGCTGACCCCAAAGGTCAGGTACGCTGACACAGACTGGACTCAGAGAAACTTAGTAGGACAGGATATGGATGAAGTTCAGACTACACAGGTTCTGGATCCTTGGGCAGAAGGGATACTGACATGGAGTCCCAGACCGTGCTGGATTCGGATCCTGGAAAAAGCTCCAACAGTACGGGCTCTGGAACACTAACCAGGACTGACACAGGTGCATGTTCTAGTACTGACAGAATAGTTTCAGATTTGGTTACCGTAGGTGTGGTTTCAGGGTTCAGGTACTGTCGGTGCAGCTTCACAGAGTTCAGGTACCGCTGAAATGACTTCACAGTTCAGTGCCTGGCTGCATAAGGACTAAGGGTTCAGATTCTGGAAACCATCTGCAGTGACTTTGAAAACTTAGGTAAGAAAGTGAAAGAACTGGGTGCGCAGGTGGTCTTCTCTTCCATCCTTCCAGTGGATGGCCATGGAACAAGGAGGTGTAATAAGATTCTGCAGGTGAACAACTGGCTATGTCAATGGTGCTGTCAGCAAGGATTTGGATTTCTGGATCACAGAGTGAATTACCTATATGATGGACTACTTGCTAGAGATGGGGTGCACCTTACGAAGACTGAAAAACATGTATTTGGAAGTCGCCTTGCTACACTCATCAGAAGAGCTTTGAACTAAAACAATGTGGGAAGGGAAGCAAAAGGCCAGAAAAATCCATACACCTGACAAATGCTATTGAGAACTCTGCTGTTAGAAGTGAAAAGGAAGAACAAAGACAAAAAAATTTAAAAAATAAAAATATTGAAGAAAGAGAAACCAATCACAAACTAAAATGTTTCTATATAAATGCACACAGCATGGGCAACAAACAAGGAGAATTGGAACTACTAACACAGGAAAAGAAATATGATGTTATTGGAATCACTGAAACTTGATGGGACGATACACATGACTGGAATACAAGGCTAGAATGATACAACTTATTTGCAAAAAACAGACTTGATAAACGAGGAGGAGGTGTCATATTGTATGTTAGAAAAGCGTATATCTGCACAGAGATTGAAGCTTCAGAGACTGGGAGTTCTGTGGAAACTGTTTGGGTAAGAATACAAGGACAGAACAATGAAAAGGACACCATTGTAGGCATTTACCACAGGCCGCCTCTGCAAGCTGAAGATATGGATGAACTCTTTATGCATCAAATGGCCAAGTTCTCCAAAAAATATGACATAGTGGGCATGGGAGATTTCAACTATCCAGACATTTGTTGGGAATCTCTCTCAGGCAAAACTAACAGGTCCAGGAAATTCTTATCCTCTCTTGCTGACAACTTTATCTTCCAAAAGGTAGGGGAGAAAACAAGGGGATCTGCTACCTTGGATCTAATCCTTATAAACAGGGAGGAAATAGTTGAGGAAGGAGGTAAGAGTGGCTGGGAACCTAGGAGGTAGCGACCATGCTATTTTAGAATTTTGGATAACTAAAGGAGAAAGACCTGTGAAGACTCAGACTTCAAGGTTAGATTTCAGAAAGGCAGATTTTAAGGGACTCAGAAAGAGAATTGGAGGGATCCAATGGCTGGATATCCTTAAGGACAAAAATGTCCAGGAAGGATGGGAAATCTTGAAAAATGAGATTCTCAAAGCACAATCGTTAACAATTCCGAAAAGAGGGAAGAATAGGAAGCATTTAAGGAAACCAGGATGGATGAACACAGAACTTAAACACATGCTAAAAAGGAAGAAAGAAATGTTTATCAAATGGAAAGAGGGAGGCATATCTAAAGAAGAATATAATGCTGTCTGCAGAACCTGCAGGGCACAAATCAGATTATCAAAAGCTGACAATGAATTAAGGCTTGCAAGAGACGTCAAAAGCAGCAAAAAAGGATTTTGGGGATATGTCAAAAGTAAAAGAAAAGTCAAAGATGCTATAGGATTTTTACAGGATGAAAATGATGAAATGGTAAGACAGGTGTTATGTTTTGGTAGCTGAGGAGGCAGGAGCAAAAAACCGCATAGGCAGCCTAACACCAGAGAGGTTGGAAACTAATAGGTTGCAGACCCCTAAACTAACCGTACAACTAGAAGCAGCCGTGCCCTAGACGCCTCGTCACAGCCTGAGAGATGGCTATCCCTGAAGATGGAAAGAGGAAAGCTAACTGCCCCGGAGTAGACCCCAAAAGAGTAGGAAGCCCCCAAACATATAATGGTGGTTAGACAAGATGAAAATACAAACACAGACAGAAAATAGATTGAGCAAACGCTGGGGCCCAAAACTGTCTAGATAGGACAGCACAGGAGAGAATACTGTCTGTAACCCAAAAAAACCCTAGTCAAAACTCCAACACTTCTGAATCCAAAAACACTGAGACCACACGGTCTCGACCACCTATATCAGATTTCTGGTGTGGACACGTAGCTACCAGCAGTAAAATATCACAAGAACTGAGCAAATGAACAAATACAAAAAACGAACGGAGACCAGCCAAAGCCCCCCAAAGGGGACCCGACTGAAGACAAAAAGCAATGCAGCAAAAAGCAAGGAATTCAAACCACAGTAAAAAAAAAAACTGAAAGAGACTTATCTGACTGCAAGCAGGAGACAGCAGAACAGCAAGCTGAATTCCAACCTAGACCAGGAAGAACAATTGATCACCGGTGAGGATCATGGGAGGTCAGCTCACTTATATCAGGCCAGTCAGTACCACTTGACAACTACTCGTCACTCAGCTGCAGGTGTAGTAATCTTGGTGTCCCACATAGGTTCAATACCCTCAACAACCACCAGAGGGAGCTTCAGCTCCAAAGTCGTCTCCAATACGCTCACAACAGACAGGATGTTGAGAAGGCTGAACTTTTAAATTCCTATTTTGCCTCTGTTTTCTCTCAGAAAGGAAATGTAACATCAACTGATCTTCACTGTCCTATAAAGAGAATAGAAGAATCCAGGATATCTATAAACAGAATAATAGTGAGGAAACACTTAGCTAACCTAAATTAATTCAAGTCTCCAGGACCAGATGAATTACACCCCAGAGTACAGAAGGAGATAGCAGAAGAAATTCTTGAACCACTCTCCATAATCTTTGAAAATTCTTGGAGAACAGGGGAAGTCCCAGAAGACTGGAGAAGAGAAAATGTTGTTCCTATCTTCAAAAAGGGGAAGAAGGTGAACTCAGGGAACTATAGGCCAGTGAGTCTGACTTCTATACCAGGAAAGATCTTTGAACAAATTATTAAACAACATGTATGTAAGTACCTGGATAAGAATGAAGTGATTAAACAGAGTCAGCATGGGTTTGTAACTAATAAGTAATGTCAGACTAACTTAATTTCCTTCTATGACAGAATCACAGACTGGGTGGATCAGGGAAATGCTGTAGATATAGTATATCTTGACATCAGCAAAGCATTTGACAAAGTATCTCACACAAATCTTATTGAAAAATGACTAAGTATGGAAGTGTGAGATACTTTGTCAAATGCTTTGCTGAAGTCAAGATATACTATATCTACAGCAATTCCCTGATCCACCCAGTCAGTGATTCTGTCATAGAAGGAAATTAAGTTAGTCTGACATGACTTATTAGTTACAAATCCATGCTGACTCTGTTTAATCACTTTATTCTTATCCAGGGACTTAAATACATGTTCTTTAATAATTTGTTCAAAGATCTTTCCTGGTATAGAAGTCAGACTCACCGGCCTGTAGTTCCCTGGGTCCACCTTCTTCCCCTTTTTGAAGATAGGAACAACATTTGTTCTTCTCCAGTCTTCTGGGACTTCTCCTGTTCTCCAAGAATTTTCAAAGATTATGGACAGTGGTTCAAGAATTTCTTCTGCTATCTCCTTCTGTACTCTGGGGTGTAATTCATCTGGACCTGGAGACTTGAATTCATTTAGGTTAGCTAAGTGTTTCCTCACTGTTTTTCTGTTTATAGATATCCTGGATTCTTCTATTTCTTTAATAGGACAGTGAAGATTAGTTGATGTTACATTTCCTTTCTGAGAGAAAACAGATGCAAAATAGGAATTTAAAAGTTCAGCCTTCTCAACATCCTGTCTTACCATTTCATCATTTTCATCCTGTAAAAATCCTATGATTCTATGATCCTATGATTCTATGATTCTATGATTCCATGCCTGGCTGTAAAAAGACCAAGAGTTCAAGTTCTGGGTTTGCTTGCACAAGGACCAGAAGATTGGGTTCAAGGTCAGACTGCACAAGGACCAGGTATTTGGGTTCAGGCTCCGGTCACACAAGGACCAGGGGAGGCAGGTTCAGGCCCTTGCCACACACAGACCAGGGAAGCAGGTTTGGACTCTGGCCACACAATGACCAGAGAAGCAAGTTTGGCCACTGGCCACACAGGGACCAGGGCAGCAGGTTCAAGACCTGGCCACACACGGAGCAGGGGACCTAACAACTCACTAATTTCACACAAACTCACTAATGAATCAACATTGCTTCGGCACTTCCCTATTGTGGAGGGTGCCTTTCATACAAGATGCCTCTAAGCTTTTGGATGTGGGACATCTTGCAGGTGTGCATGCTGTACCTTTAAAAACATAGGAGTGCATTAGGTGCACTGCCGGGAAGTACACAAAAGCAGTACACAGGAGGCAGGGAGCACGCTGTGGACCACACCGCGCAGCCAAGTCCTTGAGTATTTCAGAGTCCCTGCATGGAGGGTGAAGGGGAACTATGCAGGGGCTCAGGCATTAGCATTATAGGTGTTCATTTATTCTGTGTTTTTAACATATTTTTCTGCATCAAGTTTTCAAAAAAGCTTTGTGAGAAAAAGAAAGTGTCTCATGATGGAATCCGCTCCAAACTAGGCACCATTCAATCAAAAAAACTGCTGTAAGATGGCTGCAGGACAGGTCTTTGAGTGGAGATATGTATCATTGAGGTTTGTAGCTTTGGTGATGTAAGCCCGGGAAAGCAATGAGATAATATGGCATATCAGGGCTGAGTTTACGAGCAGTCAAAGAGATAAGTGGGACTGGCTGCTCACATATCCCCACCCTGGGGCGTGGTATGGCAGATAAAAAGCAGACCATTTGTATTATTCAGTGTCTGTGTCTGGAGGTGTGTAGATCTCCAGTTGCTTGTGTTTGCTAAAGGATTTAAGAGCTAGACCCTAAAGGCTGGGTCTCACATAGCGATACACCAGCGATCCCGACAACGATCAGGATCGCTGGTGTATCGCTACATTATTGCTGCTGAGCTGCCAAACAGGCAGTTCAGGCAGCGATCAGTACAAGCGACACTGCGGGTAACATCGCTTAGTTACCCGCAGTGTACCTTGGATACCAGCGCCCTGATGCAGGGAGCTGGTATCCAAGGTACCCAAGCGGGTTTCTAGGCACAGCCCCGCGCCTGGAAACCCGCTGTGTACCTTGGTTACCAGCGGATCGCTGGTCTCCCGCCTGTCACACCAGCGATCAAAAAAATGTCCTGGCCTTTCAGCGACGATCAGCGATACCCGGCAGGGGGCTGATCGTCGCTGAATGTCACACACAGCGATATCGCTGGTGAGCTCGCTGCTGCGTCACAAAACTAGTGACTCAGCAGCGATCTCGCTAGCGAGATCGTTGTGTGAGACTGGGGCTTAACCTGAGCAGGCAAACCCACACTACTGTATGGACTATTTACTTTATTTTGTTACTCTGTGCCGGAAAAGGCTGTCTTTTTGTTTGGTTATGCTAAGCGGTGTATGAAGTTTTAATAAACCATCCTGTACATTTTACTGAAACCATTTCTTGTGCCTACCAGTTGAATAGAAACCATAAACTTTGCAAAAAACATAAAACTTTTCAAAAACTCAGCAGAGCGTGAGAGGTTCCTGAGGAGTTACACTTGAAAAACATCAATTTTGACAGCCTTATAAAATCTTCATTTGCACATAGTCTTGTTTAGGGTTCACTCACATTGCCGAGTAACACGGCTGAGTGTTGTGCAAAGTTTTATCGGATAGCACTTGGCCTAATGTTATACTTTGCGGCAGTGCAGATCTGTGATTATTTTCTCATGAGAAAACAGCCGCAGCATGCTTCAAGTGGCTCTGATATTCGGATCACTCAAACCCATACAAATCTATGGGTGCATGTGAAACATCAGACTGCACTTGGATTTCATCAGATATATGGTCACAGAGACAATGGAGAAGATGGAGAAATTATGTTACCCATCTTCTGCACACCTGTGCTGCAATTCTTTTATGTGAGAGTATGTGAGAGACTGAGTGTCAGATCACACAAATATGACACTCGGATCAAATTCTGACAGTTTGAGCTGGGTATCATTAGCACAATCAGCCCTGTTCTCTTGCATGAGAGAACATATGCCAGTTTGGGCAAACCCTTACCTCCACTAACAAATGGGCAATAAAAAACCCACAAACCTTACATTCCAGATGATTTTGTATTTTTACCATGTAAATACCATAAAATCGCAGCAAATTTAATTCCAAGTAATTCCAATGGTGCATCTCTTCAAAAATCAGCAGTAGCACATGAAAATTCTGCATCAAATTTGTCTAGGGAGTAAAATCATGGCCCCAAGCCTCATGCATAAAACTCTGACATGGATCTTTGCTGTATTCATCTGTAATACAGTGTCTGTTGAAATCTAGGGACCATTGTGCATCACTTTGTGCTTCTGACTACACTGAAGCATGGTCCTTTACATGTTGTTTTGCAAGAGTATTCCACCTTAGATACACTGGATAGTGGCACCACATGGTGGCACACAAAGTGCCTTGGAGACCATAAGCAGTGGCCAATGACTCGCTTATTGATGGAATCAAACCACTTTCCATAGATGAGGAGATCCTGTCTGGAGGTGTCAGAGCTTCAGTGACAGTAACTGATACTCAACCACTGGAATTACTGAGCTCATTATAGAAGAAATCTGGCAGGAAGACATATAGTGAAAGTGATTGTACTGAGTGTGAGTACACCATACTGATATCCAACAGAGAGAGAACGGTGATCCAAGTCTGTCACCGATGATCAATGGCCTGAAGGCACGGGAGCCTGAAGGCACAAAAGACAGGAACAGCATTCAATACATACAGCACCCAAACCTTCATTGGCGATGGCCAAAAGATAAAGACAGGTGCATAATGTATTGTCATATAGTGATATGTACATCATGAAGATCAAGAGTAAAAGTCCTTAAAGTGATGCTTTTATAAAATATTATAGTGTGAAGAAAAACAAAACATACAGTATTTCCCATAGTTATAACCTGTACAAAAGAAATTAATTATGGTGATTGTTAAAAAAATAATGAAAAAAAATATTTTTTAAGCATTTGATTTATACTTTTCATTCTTCCTAGTTGAAGATGCTAATAACTTCAGAGTTTAGAGGAGGATCAGTGGCTACGGAATTTACTGATGAGGCCAATTCTGGCCCTGAAGCTCACCACATACGCGACCTAAGTACGTATATGTGGTTAGGACAGTTTTTACAGCTTGTGCCTTACAGCTCGCATTATTTTTGTCTCAAAGATTCTCTATCTTCAGTTTCACGTGTTCCTGAGATGATCCTACCTCACCAAAGTGGACAGCCCAGGGAAAGCTGCTCCCATTCATTGTTGTCGACTCCCAGGTTTTTGAGAGATGCTTGAAGGCAGTTTTTGTAACCTTTCTTCTGCCCCCCCGACTGCTTGCTTTCTCTGACACAGTTCTCCGTAAAGCAGTTGTTTTGGTAATCGGCTGTCTAGCATTCTGACCACATGTCCAGCCCACTTCTCTTGACTTTCAGCAGAAAATGCAGCAGAACCCAGTTTGTTCCAGGATTACCATGTCAGGAAAATTGTCTTGTCACCTTATGTGGAGAAGTCTTTTGAGACAGCTCACCTGAAAGTGATTGAAATGTTTAGCATGCCATCTGTAGACAGTCCAGATCTCGCTGGCATAGAGAAGTGTGGTAAAGACCACTGTGCAGTAGACCTTCAGCCTGGTTGTAAGGCTGAGTCCTCTTCAATCACAGACATTCTTATGCAGTCTCTCGAAGGTGGTGCATGCTTTGGAAAGTCTGTTATTGACCTCAGTGTCTATGGTCACTACGTGGGAAAGTGTGCTGCCCAGGCAAGGGAAGTTGTCAACTGCTTTGAGGTTGTGCTCTTTTGTTCCTTCACTGTAAAGCATGGCTGCTGGTATGGTTTTCCTGGAGCACGTTGATGCATAACTTTGGTCTTTCTAGTATTGGTAACGAGACTGAAGTTATCACAAGCTTGTGAAAAATAGTCCATTTCATGCTGCATCTGCTACTCTGTGCTGGTATTGAGTGCGCAGTAATCAGCAAACATGAAGTCACGTAACAGTCTCATGCACCTTTCTAACAGCCTTCAGGCATCTGGGGTTGAACAGCTTGCACTCAGTTCTGTAAATGACATGGAATCTGTCTTCGAAGTTGCTAGAGGCATCTCTCAAAAAGGCAGAAAGTAGCATACTGAACAGGGTCAGGGCGAGTACAAAGCCTTGTTTTACACCCTTTGTAACTAGGAAAGCCTCTGATTTGTCTCCATCATTCAGGACCTTCACCATCATACCCTCATGGAGCTGCCGGATGATTGTGTTGAACTTGCTCTGGCAGCCAAACTATGCCATGTTTTTCCACAGACCATCTCTGCTGACTGTGTCAAAAGCCTTGGTCAAGTTGACAAAGGTCACGAAAAGGTTGCTACATTGCTCCTGGCACTTTTCCTGGAGTTGATGCACTGTGAAGGCAATATCAACCTTTCCACGTTCAACATGGAAGTTGCACCTGCTTTCGGGTAGTAGACCTTGCTCAAGCTAGGTGGAGGAGGCTGTTAAGTAAGAAGCGATCCAGAATCTTCCCAGCAATAGACAGAAGGGAGATGCCTCGATGGTTATTGCAAGATTGATGGTATCATTTCCTGGCTCCTTGCCACAGTAGAGTTGTTTTACTGCCTTCCTGACTTCATCTTCACTGGGAAGAACATCAATGTCCTTGTTAATTTCTACCTGGAGCAGGCGAGCAATGGCCTTGTAGTTTATAATGGCCGAGGACACTGTTGAAGTGCTCATCCCACCGTTCCAGAATCTGTTCCTTTTCTTTCAGCAGCTTAGTTCCTTCTATGTTGAGGATAGATGAGAAATTGAATGATTGGGGTCCATATACAGCATTTATGCCCATCATAGAAGAGTTTGAAATCATGGCTGCCTGTATATCCCTGGATTTCATCAGCATTCCTGGTAAACCAGCTGTCCTGCATTTCGTGTAGCTTTATTTATACCTTTCCTTTTGTACTGATAAATCCATCCTTTAGCAACGTGGGGTCGTTTTGATGCATTTTGTACTGCTGTTTCTTTTTTTGTAGTGCCTTTATTTTTTTGTCATTTTCATCAAATCAATTTTGGTTACTTCGGACTGCTGTTCTGAGATGCTCCAGAGCAGTTTTGTATTTTACTAATTAAATTTTACATCCATACATGCCACACCAAAACAGTGCCCTGTTACTAGCGATGACATTTTGGACCTACCTAACATCTCTTATTATGTTACTTTTGGGGAGGTGGGGTTGAAAAGAAATTTAGACATTTAACTGTGCATATCTATTTTTGCCCATCTGTTTTACTTGACCAATATGGCAACCGTATACTCCACACCTGAACCGCGACCTGCTGACACATTTTGCTTTCTGTACTTTTAGCTACCTACCGTAATTTCTTTTTACTTCCTTTTTGGAAAGATTTGAATAATTGAAAAGATTGTGAAAAGTTAATTATAGTGTTGTACAAAATATATAGTAAAAGACAAAGTGGCAATGGCAATGGAAGGGGTAGTGTAAAAGAAAAAAAACATAAAGGGCTTCAAATTTGGGAGCCACTAGCAACAACAAAAGCACCACAACCACTGGACCCAGCCATCTGAACAGTAGTACTACCAAATGCAGATCACAATTGGCCTCTTTTGCCTCTGGCAAGATTATTAGTGAGGAAAAAGAAGAAGGTGTTAAGAAACATATGGCACATCACCCGTCTCAGTTGCAGCAGGATGACATTACCTCTGACAGCAGCACAGTCAGATTGAGTCAGTGTGCAGCACAAAATGGTCTGCTGGATCACAAATCACAAACAGGAATAATTTTGGAATTATTTTTTAATTAAAAAACCCTGAAAAGTCAGTCAGTGCATTGTACAATATTATTAAATTGGCTGTTGGCTACTAGTGGGTTATTATCTCATTCTACATTGAGGCCACTTTGATGTTACCGCTGCTGCTTTCTGACTTCATCCAAATGTCAGTTACGTCTGAAGGAAGTGAGATTGCAGCAGTCACTGATTGGTTGCAGGGTTCACGTGACATAACAAAGTCACATGAGCACCAGAAGACCCGTCGCCAGCGTCGCTGGAATGGTGGTGGCACCAGAGGTGAGTATAGTCTATTTTTATTTTTCATTAGGGAGTATAATAATTGAGGAGTGGACAACCCTTTAAAGGAGATTGAAAGAGGTTGCATAGAATTTTAGGGGACTTCAGAATATTATGCACATCATTTCAGAGCAATTGAAGGCTTTACGGTATTGCAATTTGTGGCAAATCAATTTCCTGCCAAACAAATTTTTGGAGAAAAAAAATGTCAAACCTGGCAAATTTGAATTTTAGAAGATTCAATCATCTCTGCTCAAAATACTACCTCAAACAACCCACTGATCAATGTTATCTTCATACCACATGCTCCAAAGCTGTAGGAAATTCATTCATGACCCAGCTTTAGTATCCCCCAAGGCTGAAGTCTCTCACAACACAAACCACTTTGGGTCCTGACAGAGCCAACATCTCTTAAACCCTGATCAGACATCAGAAAAATGACCTGCTCAGATGTGAAGATAGTCTAAGCCTCATGCCACCTTTGTGACCTATTCCTTATGCCTAACTGACCTACAGTGACAATGTTATTGCTACAGGGCACCTTTTTTCTATGGATCCCCACAAAACCCCAGCATTTCTTTAGGACATTTTCAATCCCTTTGGCCTCTAGATCACCAACATTCTCGCAGTAGAAGTTACATAGGAAAGAGAGAGAGAGAGAATCTGTAGGTGTGGCGTTCTCATGTGTGGCTGAGGGTGTAAGGTTCTGTGTACATGTTCCTGAAACTCAGTTTTTCCGTCAGCCATTTTACTTTCTGTCTTGCTGCAGCTGTCTTGCCCTCAGTCAATATGGAGTTTCCAGCTTGCATGTTCCCGCCCTGATTCTCTTCCTCTTGCTTCTTAAGCAGCCACAGCTGAGCAATCAGTGCTTCAGAATCAAGCCTGCAGTGAACCTGTGACCTGACTCCTGGAAGCCTTGGACCTTGTACTCCAGTTATTTCCTATTGTGGAACTTTGGAACCGTTGTGGACTTTGGAACCTTGCTATTTGATAAATCCACGTTTGCATGGACTTATGGTAACAGAGAAGAGATCCTGAACCTGTTGTGGAGAGTGATTGCTGAGCTTATTCTCTGGCCTGCTGTGTCTCCTGCTTTTGTATCTGCAAACTGTGTGACTATTATTGCCACTTGTATGAAGTAATACAAGACCTTCTATATCAAACCTGTGACTCCTGTGTTTTCATCGCACCCAAGCACAAGACACTATATGAACTGTACTCCTTACATTGCAAGATTCTGAAGCCAAACGTTAGTGTCTGCTGGGTCTGGAAAGGCTGTGTCTGCTGTAACTGTGGATATCAGATGTCCGGTTGTACTTTCTGTGATGACAGTGGTTGTGACTTCTCACAACCATTCCAGGTGAGCAATTCCCTTAAGTTTTTTTTTTCTGCAGTGTTACCACAGGTAAACACTACAGTTTTTTTTTTTTTTCTTTCCTCTTTTGTGTCTGCTGTAACTGTGGATATCAGATGTCCGGTTGAACTTTCTGTGATGATAGTGGTTGTGACTTCTCACAACCATTCCAGGTGAGCAGTTCCCTTAATTTTTTTTTCTCTCTGCAGTGTTACCACAGGTAAACACTATTGTTTTTTTTTTCTTCTCCTCTCCTTCCAGTACTCCTGTCTTAAAAGATCTGGAAAATGGAGGCCCGCATAAAGGAACTTTGCGGAGTGACTGATAATATCCTTGCAGATTTGCAGACTATAAAAAACCCGTTTTACAAACCTACAGGACCTCACTAATCACAATTTGCAAGTGTTTGGACAGACTGCCCAGGATTTGCGAGCCAGGATTGAGGTTCTAGAGGAGCGAGTCCAGGCTCCAGCCGTAGCCCCGAGTTCTGGGATTCCCAAGTTGCCCCCTTTTAGTTTTGGCGGTGAACGTGAGAAATTCAGGGGATTTATTAATCAATGCAATCTTTTTTTTTCTGCACATGCTTTACAATTTCCCACTGAACGATCTAAAGTGCTTACTATAATTATGTTGCTTACCAACAAGGCTTTGATGTGGGCAAACCCTCTGATTGAGACTGAGGATGAATGTTTGGATCATCTTGATGCTTTCATTTCAGCCATGGGGCAGGTGTTTGATGACCCCAATCGAGGTGCAACAGCTGAAGCAGCCATGTTAGCTTTGTGCCAAGGTAAGCACTCGGTAGCTGAATATGCCTTGGATTTCAGGAGATGGGCCCTTGATACCACCTGGGACAGTTCCGCCAAAAAATCTATTTTTCGAAAAGGGTTATCTCCACTGATTAAGGATGAACTTGCTCGTGCCGACCCTCCCACTGCGTTAGGTGACTTTATTAACTACTGCATCCGTATTGATACTCGTCTGACTGAACGCAGGTGTGTCGACCCGCCACCACAATTGTGGGTTACCAGGGCAATGGGGTACTCAGAGCCGAGCCCATGGAAGTCTATGGGGATTGTCACAGGTAGCGGTGGCTCGGTCTGTGGCCCTAGCGGTCTGGCGTATGTTGGGGGAATATTTACAGGGGATAGATATATTTACAGTTCGTGACGCCACCTGTAGTCTTCTGGTAATTTGTACCAGCGCTGCTGTAGATCTCTGAGGGGATGGTGATGCAGCTAGATGTCGGGTCCCCTACAGGTGGGACTCTTCCCTCAGGTCGGTAGTTAAAGCAGGGTTGTGCAGGCATGCAAGTAAATAACTCAGTCTCACACGGTCAGCGTCTTTCCATACCTTTACTTGTAAGATGGTAAGGCAGGTCCCAGGGAGGCTGATCCAAGGAGAATGTGTTTTGAGATAGCAGCTGGACAAATTAGGGGCCTCCTTTACTTTCACAACGATGAGTACAACCAGCATGAAGCGTAGTTCCCTCTATAACTCCAGCTATTCCATAGCTGTACTGCCCAGTCAGTTTTGTGGTCGGAGCCTTCCTGTGAGAGAGCTGAATTCCTATCTTGCTGATCAGGCTCAAAGTCTTCACTCCCCCTGACCCCAGTTACGTACCGACTATTTAGGGGCTGCTTTCCGCGACCTAAGGTCCGATAAGCCTCTGGTTTTCTTACCACTAAGCGTGAAGCTTTAGTGATCCTTCGGTCCCCAGTGACCGGTAACAATGTGCAGGACTTCTTCAATCCAAAAGCACTTTTCAAATATTCCTTTCCACTGTGCCTTTCGCCTTGTCCTCGCTTGTAGCATAAACACTCACACTTGCAAAAAGTCATATAATCACTCCCTTCTTCTCTTCCTTCAGAGTTAGTTACCAGACTCTCAGTAATCTTCTAGGCAGGAGCACGTCTCTGAACCTTTCACTGTCCTTGGGACAGGAGACTGAAGTATTTCTGTACTAAGCTCTTCTTTCTTTATCAATGTCTTCAAGTGAGGTACAGCTCTGACCAGGCTGAGGTGATCTATATCTCGCCCTTACTGGCCTCCACTTGCTGAACTGCTGATAGAACCAGGCTGGACTGCTTCCTCCCTCCAAGTACCAGCTAGACTCCACACGTCTGCTCTGTCCGAAGACAGGAAACTGACTACTCTAATCACTCAACGAATACACACTGACCACTCCCTCACAAGTGACTACACTACCCTAAGGGTGTGTCTAGTGTATGTTGAGTGAATGGGTATTGAGCATTAAACTGCTATCTCTCCACACATTCTCCAGGGTACTGCGTGTGCCTAACACCAGGGCTACACATTCCCCCATGGTAAAAGACAGCACTCCCGGGCTGTAAAATACAAAGAGACAGTTTTGTTTATGCATGAAAACATCAACATTAAACATTAATTCGTCCCATCCGGGAGGTAAGGATGTCTTGAACGTTGCAAACAAAACATTGAATATACAAAAATACGAAATATTAAATAAACATGTTCATAAATAAACGACAATATTCTTGTGAAGGACCCGCACCAAACCTTCAACGTGGGTCCTGGGTGGGCTGCAGGACTTAGGAATGCAGACCTCACTCAGTGCCACACCACACGGGTTTTACGTTCAGAGGTAGTTGTGATGGTTTTATGTAAAACCAAGATAAAGCACCGAAGAGCAACTATATACAAATAAGTTCTGGGCTGGCACAGTCCTCAACCTCTGAGTCCATTGTTAGCAAAACGACACATATTATATCACATTATAATAATAATAAAGTACAAAACTTTTTATCTGTTTACCCAGCCGGGCATTCTACTGTTGGCAATATATAAATATATTATATACTCATTTAACTTGTGCAAAAATTGGCAAACATTCTTAAACTTTTTACAACTTTACTTATGGTAGACCCCTATCTGGATCTCACCGGTTTTTCTTTTACTGTTTAATTATTTTCAAATACATTTCCCACCCCGGGGGCTGGAACAATGCAGTGATCCCTAGATCCCAGAACTAACAAGTCGTGACCTGCTATTGGGGTTTGAGTTGCCACAGTTCTTGTGCGAACCTCTAGGGGCCAACGGGTACATTCTCCTTGCGAGACACCGATTGCGTTTCAATCTGAGTCACAGTTAACGATATGGATCGTGTCATGGATTGCGATGGAAACTGGGTCGCATGTTGCGATGTAGAAGGATAACGGTATACAGGTGTCGCTTCCACTTGCGAAGTACCTGCAGGGGGCGATGCTGGGGCACGGCCGGATGCTGTTTGAGCTGGAGACGGGGACGCTGCGGTAATGGTGACGTCACCTGCGTCTGGGATGGGGTCACGGACGATGGTGACGTTAAGGGCATACCATCCCTTCATTCCCCAGTGCCGTGTATACGTGACAATGTCTCCATTTACTAGGTCCCTCCCGGGATGGCCTTGCGGCAGGTGGGATTCTACGTCACGCCTGCTGACAAAGACCCCTGGGTAGAGCCCCGGTTCTCTTATGAAGCCCCAGCCCTTCCGGAGCTGGAACTCAGTCACACACCCCTGCCGCCGCGGTTCCCTCAGGGTACCTTTCTCTCTCCGGACACTCTCCTTGTCCGCGATCAGCTCTGCATGCTGCCGCTGACGGTTCCGCTGAGCTTCCCGCTCTTCCTCCTGCTGGCGTTTCTGCTTCTCCTCACGACGCTGCCACTCACATTCCCACTGGGCGGTATAGGCGACGTCATCCAGGCGCGCCATCTCGTCCCAGTCCACGTCTGGTAACGATGGACAGGACCCCTCCGGTGTCCCTACCGGGGATCGATCATCTGCTGCGGCCTCCTGGCCGGGCGGGCGTTCCGGAACTGGCGGTACCTCCTCAACCTCCTTCGCCTCCACCGCTTCACCGGTGGGATCAGGATTGGTACTTTCGGGGGCAGCCTCCGGTTGCTCCTTTGCCTTGGGCAGCAGAAGTTTTGGTAACTCCAGACGTAGGGGATCATCGAAGGGAGAGATCACCGCGTCCCACAGCCTCCGCTGCTCCAGGGTACGCCGGCGTCTCTCGATCTCTTCAAATCCAGGTTGTGGCAAAATCATCTTTCTTAGTCGTGCATTTTCTTCTTTAATTTCCAGCAATGCTTGCTGCAGGTGCAGGACCACGGATGGTTCCGGTGCTGGTGGCAGCTTGGCTGGGGAACGGGGCCTGCCTTCCCCCGCTTCCCTGCTCGGCTGCACACGTCCTGCTTCCATGATGTTCCAGAAGATTCTTTCTTCTCCCTCCAGAGACGTCCGGTCTCTTCCATGGAGGCGGGGTTTTGCGTCTCCTCCTCTTTGCAGGAAAGGTGAAGAGGAGGCGGACCTCCTTTGCTGTAGGGCAGGATCGCATGTTGTAATAGCACTTTGAGAGGGCAGGCATTTTCTTCGCGCCACAGGGGGGTACACGCCCACGAAGGTACGCCCACCTTCTTCTCCAGCGCCTAAGGGCGCGAATATGGCGACAAAGATGGCGATTTTTGGCGCCAAAAGTGCAAACAGTCCTTTTCACAAAAACAACTCCATAGGCACACAGGGCTCGCAATTTTGCGAGTTTCGTATCCTGTTCGTGACGCCAAATTTTTGTGTCGACCCGCCACCACAATTGTGGGTTACCAGGGCAATGGGGTACTCAGAGCCGAGCCCATGGAAGTCTATGGGGATTGTCACATGTAGCGGTGGCTCGGTCTGTGGCCCTAGCGGTCTGGCGTATGTTGGGGGAATATTTACAGGGGATAGATATATTTACAGTTCGTGACGCCACCTGTAGTCTTCTGGTAATTTGTACCAGCGCTGCTGTAGATCTCTGAGGGGATGGTGATGCAGCTAGATGTCGGGTCCCCTACAGGTGGGACTCTTCCCTCAGGTCGGTAGTTAAAGCAGGGTTGTGCAGGCATGCAAGTAAATAACTCAGTCTCACACGGTCAGCGTCTTTCCATACCTTTACTTGTAAGATGGTAAGGCAGGTCCCAGGGAGGCTGATCCAAGGAGAATGTGTTTTGAGATAGCAGCTGGACAAGTTAGGGGCCTCCTTTACTTTCACAACGATGAGTACAACCAGCATGAAGCGTAGTTCCCTCTATAACTCCAGCTATTCCATAGCTGTACTGCCCAGTCAGTTTTGTGGTCGGAGCCTTCCTGTGAGAGAGCTGAATTCCTATCTTGCTGATCAGGCTCAAAGTCTTCACTCCCCCTGACCCCAGTTACGTACCGACTATTTAGGGGCTGCTTTCCGCGACCTAAGGTCCGATAAGCCTCTGGTTTTCTTACCACTAAGCGTGAAGCTTTAGTGATCCTTCGGTCCCCAGTGACCGGTAACAATGTGCAGGACTTCTTCAATCCAAAAGCACTTTTCAAATATTCCTTTCCACTGTGCCTTTCGCCTTGTCCTCGCTTGTAGCATAAACACTCACACTTGCAAAAAGTCATATAATCACTCCCTTCTTCTCTTCCTTCAGAGTTAGTTACCAGACTCTCAGTAATCTTCTAGGCAGGAGCACGTCTCTGAACCTCTCACTGTCCTTGGGACAGGAGACTGAAGTATTTCTGTACTAAGCTCTTCTTTCTTTATCAATGTCTTCAAGTGAGGTACAGCTCTGACCAGGCTGAGGTGATCTATATCTCGCCCTTACTGGCCTCCACTTGCTGAACTGCTGATAGAACCAGGCTGGACTGCTTCCTCCCTCCAAGTACCAGCTAGACTCCACACGTCTGCTCTGTCCGAAGACAGGAAACTGACTACTCTAATCACTCAACGAATACACACTGACCACTCCCTCACAAGTGACTACACTACCCTAAGGGTGTGTCTAGTGTATGTTGAGTGAATGGGTATTGAGCATTAAACTGCTATCTCTCCACACATTCTCCAGGGTACTGCGTGTGCCTAACACCAGGGCTACACACAGGCAAGAGAGATGGTTCGAAAGCAATCGCACTAACCTTTTCCTACCTTCCTCTCCAGCTAAGGAACCTTTGAGTAGGATCACACGGGAACCTGAACCTGAACCCATGCAGGTAGACTCTTTACAACGACGGGTTAGTGATGCACGCAAGGAACATCGTTTTAAGGAGAATCTATGTTTCTATTGTGGTAAGTCAGGGCACTTCATTATAAACTGCCCCAGCCGTTCTCGTAAGACTACTGCAGCACTCATTCACTGTGAGTGTTGCGAGAGGGGATCTGTCAGGTCCGAGCCTCAGGCTCCAGAGAGATCTGCAGCAACAGATCTTGATTTCTCGGACTTAAACTCCGTTATTTCTGAGGACGTTGACTGTGTAAACGCTGCAATTTTTCAAGTTTCCTCAGCGGTGTCCCAGCTGAGTTGTAAGAAAAACAATTCTCATTGCTTTCTTTCCATCAAACTCTGGGTTGACTCAGCTTGGGTGTCTAGCTCTGCTATGATCGACTCAGGGGCAAGTGGAAATTTTATGGATGTCTCCTTTGCTCTGAAACAGGGGATACGTTCAGTGAAGAAGGCTACTCCAGTACAGATGGAAACTGTGGATGGCTCCCTGCTGACCTCTGGACCAGTGGATCAGGAAACAGAGCCTTTGAGGGTTCTTATGGGTAAAGATCATCAAGAGAAACTGTCCTTTATGCTTATCTCTTCTCCCCACTTTCCCATTATTCTAGGGCTACCATGGCTGCAGGCTCAGAATCCTACCATTAACTGGGAGACCAAGGAATTACACTTTCCAGAGAAACAGATGAGTCCAAAAGTTTCAGTTTGCTCTATTCCTAAAGGAACCATGTCATTCCCTGAACTACCAGCTTTATACCAGGACTATGTGGATTTATGTGACAAGAAGAACGCTGACCAGCTTCCCCCTCACCGTCCATATTATTGTCCAATTGAATTATTGCCTGGAGCAGAGATACCTTTTGGTAAGATCTACCCCCTGGCGGGGCCCGAGCTAAAGGCTTTAAAGGATTACATAGACGAAAATCTAGCCAAGGGCTTCATACGCCCCTCTTCATCTCCTGCAGGTGCACCCATCTTCTTTGTAAAGAAGAAAGATGGATCTCTGAGACCCTGCGTAGACTATAGGGAACTCAATAAGGTTACTATTAGAAACCGTTATCCATTGCCTTTAATCCCTGAGTTATTGGAGAGAGTGCGACATGCCAAAATTTTCTCTAAACTAGATCTCCGTGGGGCCTATAACTTAGTCCGTATTAGACCTGGGGATGAATGGAAGACTGCATTCAGGTCACGCTATGGACACTTTGAATATCTAGTTATGCCTTTTGGTCTGAGTACCGCCCCAGCCACTTTCCAACACTTGGTGAATGACATCTTCAGGGATCTCCTAGATACATTCGTGGTGATTTATTTGGATGATATTCTAATTTTTTCTAACTCCACAGAGGAACATCATGGACATGTGAGAATGGTCTTGGAACGTCTAAGACAAAATCATCTTTACATCAAACTTGAAAAGTGTGAATTCCATAGGACCGAAATTCAATTTCTGGGGTATGTACTGTCTACACAAGGAATTAGTATGGATGGAAGCAAGACCCAAGCCATCAAGGATTGGCCAAGTCCTAGAAATGTGAAGGAGGTGCAGCGCTTCATCGGGTTTGCCAACTTCTATAGACGTTTCATTAGGAATTTCTCTGAGGTAGTGTCACCTATCACCCAACTTACCCGGAAAGAGTCTAGGTTCTCCTGGACTCCCCAAGCCCAGGAAGCATTTTCCCGTCTAAAAGATAAATTTACCACTGCACCTATCTTAGTACATCCCAACCCCGAACTTGCCTTCATAATAGAGGTGGATGCTTCAGACTGTGCCGTTGGAGCTATACTCTCTCAGAGAACAGGTGAGAAGAATGTCTTGCATCCCTGTGCCTTCTTTTCCCAGCAGTTGTCTTCGGCTGAGAGGAACTACGATGTGGGCAATAGAGAGTTGTTGGCCATTATTGCCGCCTTCAAAGAATGGAGACACCTTCTTCAGGGTGCTGCACAGCAAATAGTCGTCCTGACAGACCATCGTAACCTTGAATTTATCAGGTCGGCTAAGTGCCTGACTCCTCGCCAGGCTCGCTGGAATCTTTTCTTAAACCAATTTAATTGTATCATTTCTTATAGACCAGGATCGCGCAATGGAAAGGCTGATGCACTCTCTAGGATTTATTCAGCAGAGACACGTCCACTTACTCCTCCTAAGACTATTTTTCCTGACTCTAGATTCCTGGGAGTGATTCATAATCAAGACCTACTTAAGGACATCAAGGAAGCATACCATGCGGATTCCTTTTTGGCACAACCCCCAAGGGACGTAAGTCTTGTCTTTAAGAATGGTGTGTGGATTCAGGGACAACGTCTGTATATTCCTGAAACAGTCAGATTAAGAGTATTGCAACTCATTCACGATTCCAAGATAGCTGGGCATAGAGGAATTCTAAAGACACAGGAATTTCTTTCTCGTTTCTTTTGGTGGCCCACTTGCAGGAAGAATGTTTTAAACTATGTCACTTCATGTGAAGTCTGTGCAAGATGCAAAACACCTCGCTCCTCACCAACTGGTCTGTTGCAACCCCTTCCCACCCCGTCCCGCCCGTGGGGATCCATTTCTATGGACTTCATTGTGGAGTTACCAACCTCCCAAGGGAAGAACACCATTCTAGTGGTGGTTGATCGTTTAACAAAAGCAGCTCATTTTATCCCTTGTGTCGGCTTACCCACTGCAAGACAGACATCAGATTTGATGATTAAAAATGTGTTTCGTTTACATGGAGTACCAGATGAGGATATTTCGGATCGAGGGGTGCAATTCACTTCAAGGTTTTGGCAAAATTTCTGTGCAGCATTGGACATTAAAGTGAATCTTTCTTCTGCTTTTCATCCTCAGACTAATGGACAGACGGAACGAACCAATCAGACCCTGGAGCAGTATCTTCGCTGCTTTATCTGCCACCTACAGGATGATTGGGTGGATCTACTTCCACTGGCTGAGTTCTCTTATAACAACTCTCAGAGCGCCTCCACTAAGCAGTCTCCTTTTTACTCCAATTTAGGTTATCATCCTAATATTCTTCCTCGATTTCCCATAGAAACGCCTTTGCCAGCAGTGGCTGAAAGAATCACGTCTTTACAAAAGAATATGGATCTTCTAAAGGGAAATCTGGAATTGGCTCAGGAAAGGTACAAGAAAGCCGCAGATAAATTTCGTAAACCTGCACCAGCTTTCAAGGTAGGAGACATGGTCTGGCTGTCAACCAGAAATCTTAAGTTAAGAATTCCATCATCTAAGTTGGGACATAAATACATTGGACCTTATAAAATCAGTAAAATTATAAGTGCTGTCGCTTGTCGTCTTCAACTGCCCAGAACTATGAGAATCCACCCTGTCTTTCATGTATCTCTACTAAAGGCTGCGACACCCCATACGTTTCCTGGACGTTCTTCTCCTTGCCCTGACCCAGTGCTAGTCGATGGTCAGGAAGAATTTGTGGTGGAAAGGATTCTAGATTCCAGGTTGTATAGAAATCAGTTACAATATTTGATTAAATGGCAGGGCTACCCAGTGGAGGACAACTCATGGGAACCAGTCAATAACGTTAATGCTCCTCGCTTGCTCCGTCAGTTTCATCAGAGGTACCCACACAAGCCTGGTCTGAGGTCATCCGGAGGTTGTCCCTAAGGGGGGAGTAATGTAAGGTTCTGTGTACATGTTCCTGAAACTCAGTTTTTCCGTCAGCCATTTTACTTTCTGTCTTGCTGCAGCTGTCTTGCCCTCAGTCAATATGGAGTTTCCAGCTTGCATGTTCCCGCCCTGATTCTCTCCCTCTTGCTTCTTAAGCAGCCACAGCTGAGCAATCAGTGCTTCAGAATCAAGCCTGCAGTGAACCTGTGACCTGACTCCTGGAAGCCTTGGACCTTGTACTCCAGTTATTTCCTATTGTGGAACTTTGGAACCGTTGTGGACTTTGGAACCTTGCTATTTGATAAATCCACGTTTGCATGGACTTATGGTAACAGAGAAGAGATCCTGAACCTGTTGTGGAGAGTGATTGCTGAGCTTAAGTTACTCTGGCCTGCTGTGTCTCCTGCTTTTGTATCTGCAAACTGTGTGACTATTATTGCCACTTGTATGAAGTAATACAAGACCTTCTATATCAAACCTGTGACTCCTGTGTTTTCATCGCACCCAAGCACAAGACACTATATGAACTGTACTCCTTACATTACAGAGGGTTTTACTCCTGAAAGGGTATGATGTATCTTACAGTGGCCAAGCTTTCTGTCAGGAGAAGAGTCTTTCCTTCTCAAATTACACACACACACAGGAAATTCCACAATACAATGTTTGCACAGTAACTGCCTCTAGGCAGAAGATGATGATGGTGGTAGTAGTTGGTGCATTTGAGCCCCAGTCATGAAGCAGCCATAAGGATTTAAAACAGGAGTCTTTTTACTGAAGGTAATGGGGCAAATTGTTATTTACAAACAGCAGTAAACTGAGGTACAGGATTATATTCATGGTTTATGATTGCTGTGTACCTGCAGACAGGCAGATCTTAGTAATCTCTGAGTTTATTAAGTCTGAATATCTCTTCTTCAGCACTGTGCTATGTTTCTGCCCTGAGGTAATTCTTCCTCCTAGAGGTGCAATGGTAGTCTTCCTCATATGAAGACTATTAACTCCAATTATCGTGCCAGTCACTTTTTAAGCAAAGCCGGCAGGGAGAAATTAGGTAATTCCTTCACCTACAAAATGGCTTCCACTTCTCAAGATGTCCGACCACCAACTGCCACTTCAAATTTTTTAAAACTATCCCACGGAACTTGGCTCCTCCCCCTTCTATGTGACTGTAGAGCTGCAGTCATTGGCTGACTGCCCTGAGGCATTTTTCAAGAACCTTCTGCATATTAAAACAGAGCTGGGTCACCTGATCAAGCCTGGGAGAAGATTAACCCTTTTTGCGCTGCCTGTCAGCAGGTCTCACAATGTATTTAAAATGCACAGTCCACATAAAAATTCACAGCATTTATATGAAAACACACTATATATCCGGTATCCCATAGAAATGGCCACTTTGTGGGATACCACATAGGTACAGAAGGTGCTGGAAAGAAGTTTGATGGAGTCAGGCAAGGTTCTGGGTCAGAGGGGAAGTGTTAGTGCCATTTTTTTCCAGGGTTGTGGCGTGGAAATGGACTCCAAGACTGTAGACAATAATGATTGCTACATTAAAGCTCAGAGACTCAGAGAGAGTGACAGAAAATGGAGCCTTATGGCTGGAGGGAATGACCCAAAACAAAATGATGCTCACCACCACAGTGCCAACCAAGTTGAGCTGGTGTAAATGACATTTATGAGTTGGGTTACATACGTCCGTAAGAGTGGCTCCTAAGAGAATGAGACCGGCCTAAGTAAAGTAAAGGGCAAAGTAAAGATGAGCATCTGATGCCGGAGGAACTTTGGGTGTCAGGTCATCCTCAAGCGACCGCCATTGGCCATTCTGAGAGAAGTGATGAGAACGGACTGTTACTTTTTTACTTGATTACATTTATCTAGTTTTCCGTGGGATCCATTAACTACGTGCTTCATTGCAAGCAGCCCTAGTAAGCATTACTATCTTTACAAAGTCATGATTTTCTCTCTCCACAGGTTAAAGTTAAAATTGCTTCCTTGTTTCATAACCTAATAAATAGAAGAGGAGAATAAACACACTCAAATCCTCATTTCTGTTAGTTTGCCGTCGAAATATGTTATTATTCGTCGCAGTCTATAAAGACGCTATCATGTTTATGTATTTTAATATCTCCGCTAACAGATCTTTGTATAAGCAGGTGGTTTTAGGACCTTGCCTCTAGTCATATCTTTTGAACACTTATGGAGCCACTGATGTTATTCCTGCATCTCTGGCAGAATCACTATTTGTAGTTGTCTGAAGGCGCACCTTTATATGCTCTTTTAATCTATTTGCACACGTCGCTGTCTCACAGTGTGCAACATTTTAAGGCTGTTTTTTTAGAATTACCTTCTTTTCAACCCTTCTTTTTAGAGACAATGTCAGGGAACTGAAAGGCTAAATTATACAACAGGGTCTGTGCAAACTATATTAAGATTGCTTGGCATGCAAATAGAAAAATGAAGACAAAAGAGGCTACAACACAGAGATGGAGTACACGTAAAAACATTTTGTCAAAATTAAGTTATCTTTTTCTTTCTTATGATTTGGGTGCAATTGCAAAGTGGAATTTACCTCTTTTTAAAAATTCTTTCCGTTCTTAAGAGTCTAAGGATTTTTAATTCTGCAGTATACAACTCACTGCCAAGGGACACTTCAGAAGTGGTCGAACTCCTAGGTCTGAGCTGTTTGCTATACAGCTTGTAAGCACAGCTAAGGAGTTGACCGGATTGCTGTATCCAGCCAGCTTCAGCGTTTCTGCGCTTCGGCAAAGGTGAGCCGTCTCTGCTATTAGCATAGGAAAATGTGCAGTTCAGATCAGCGGCTCAGCCATGTCGCTGTCACAAAATGTAAGTCTTCAGGAGTGCACTACTCCCCAACTGGCAGAGAGTAGCGAGACAACTCCTTTAACTGCTTGAAAATTAAGAATGAATTTTCCCCACATGTGGCAAGAAACAATACTAGTCATGTTAAACCGACCACTCAAAAACTGCGCAGACATAATCAAGAGCAGCCATGGCTGTTAAATCTACCCTCATTGTAAATGAAAGAATTGATGGGGACCCTCTTTAAATCACAGGGAACCCCAAGAGCATAACCTTCACCTATATCTTGTATGTGTAGACAGTCCAGAGTCTATTACAGGAGCTCAGGGCAACCTGGACTACCAGATGTCCCATATCCACCAAGACTAGCTCCTGCAATATCTTCTTCTATCACCAGGTGCCACTGCCACATTCTTTCTGTGGGCAGAGCTGGTGATAGAAGACACGTTGGGACTAGAAGATCTGGATGGCGCAGGCTCTTTACAGCCATTTAGATTAAGGTGAATGGGACATGCAGTGCCGTCCTCTCTAACAGTGTAGGTGTGTGTAAAGTCCAGCCAGAGTTATCAGCTCCCTTCAATTAGAGAGCATCACACCTTACTTAAGCTTCCAGCTTACTGCTGGAAGCTGACAGAAATAGTCTTGTGCTCCTCTGGTTTAGTTCTGTCTGTTTAGCGTAATAACCTGCAAGAAACGCGGGATGCAGTCACGCACGGGGAGGCAGAGCAAAGGTTAAACAGGTTTATTTACAGGGGGATGTACTCCATGCAGGGAGTGAGGGATTGTAGAGTGGCGGTAAGGAATGGGGCAGAACTGGGAGGATGGCAGGGTAGGTGAGGGACGAACGAGAGTTCAGTAATAAAGAGGTAAAACTTATCGGACTGTAGACTTCTGTTGTGAGGAAGTTCAGGGTTCCAACGGTGGCACCGACAACAGCGGTGCAGGTCGTCTCGTCGCAGCCTCTGTATGGCTGACAGATTTCCCATACCTAGCGATGTCTGGCACGGTACTGAGTCCAACGTTAGATACCGCCAGAACGAGACTCTGCTCTGCGGTGTACACAAGTCCTTAGTCTTCAGGCTCTGGCCTAGCCGTCCGTCTCTATCTCTGCATCGCACACTCAGTGCAGTCTCTGCCTTCAACTGGGGTCACCTCCTAGCATGGAGGGTAGCGGGGAGCTGACAGTCGGTCATCCACAAACGGTGGACCTGAATGCAGGGGTCTGTCAAGTATGCGGTCACTCTTGGGTAGAGCGGGTGCGCCACTCACTCTCATAGTGTACGGCACCTAGTTTAGCTTCACACGGTTCCGCACTCTCCGCTCTGCTGGCATGGCTCTGCACGGCTCTGTACAGCTCTGCTGCTAATCCCCCAGCACTACAGCTCAAATCCTGGACAGCAGCCTGGCCTGTCACAGGGCCAGTACTCTCTGGTGGGGGAAGCAGAGCCTGCTCTTCTCTGCTCTGTGCGCTGCACTTACTTGGCGCCAACTCCTGTTGCAGCACGTGCTTTTCCTACTTATATCCCTGTGTCAGCGTGCTCTCTCTAGGCTCTCCCCGCCCCCCTCCTGTTATCAGGAAGACACGTATCTCTCCTCCTTCCCTCCTGTAGCAGGGGAAGGTCCGCCTTTCTCAGGCTTCCCCCCAGAAACAGAGGATGCAGCCCTTTCAGTTTCGGACCAGGCATGCAAGTACCCACGGTCCGGTCTATCTCCCCACATTAGCTCCTCGTAGTATTATGGTTCCTTGTTTTGACCTTGGCTTGAGTTTCTGGCTATTCTTACGTACTCTGATTTAGTACTTTTCCTGCCCTCTTGGTTCTGTCTCAGCTGCCTGACCATTCCTGCCAGCCTGCACTTCCGAACAGCAGCTTATTCTGTGGCCCCAGACCACGGGCCCCTGTTTAAGTCCAGATATCTGCACAAGGGTTAAAGGATGAAGGCCAGAGAAACCACTGGGATTTGGAAAGCGAAGTATGTTGCGCTACTCCTGTCTGTGGTAGCCATCTTAGAGATGCCAGGAGACTACTGACAGAATGTCATTATACTAGATAGGTAGCCTGTTTAGACTTTGAGGTTATTATGAATTGAATGTTTCTTGCGTTGTAAATTGACCTCAAGACTGAGCACTGCAATGTGCATCCAGGAGGATTTGTTTCTGTGGTCTTTTCTTGGGGTCTGCTACTTTACACTTGCACTTTATATTGCCCCTATATATTGGACTCCTGGTGGTATCTCATTAATCTGGCTACTTAAGACTTTCCATTACTTTTTTTGTGGGATTAATTTTCAAATAGACACTCAGGTAGCTGATAACTTCTAGTTGGTGAGAGTCCAACACCCAACAAACGCCAAGAGGGGGACAGATAGTACAGCACTTGCATATATGCCAGTCCTGTAAAGAATGAATGGAGCAGCAGTAAACATGCTCAAAAATCTCTCTGTCGACACTGGGGAAATAAGTTGATTGGAGGTCGTAAGAATCTCCCAAGATTCAGTGAAAGTGTATGCCCTCGAATTCAGCCAGAAAAATTCGGTCTGAATCAAAACTGCCTCTGAGGCAAAGGATTAAAAAACCCTACTGTATACACTCATCTTTGACTTGCGATGACTCCACCACCTCTGGTGAATCAGTGGCTCAGTTTTCTGCTTCTGTCCCCCCTATTCCAGCACTCAGGCCAATGTGAGGTCTTTGATTGGTCTCATGCAGTCACTTGAGGGGCAGCGCACATCGTGATGTTCATTGCTCTACTGCAAGTGACCGTGAGAGGACCAACATCTCCTGATTGGAACGATGGAAGAACAGAACCTGTGGGAGGAGTGGCAGCATAAGCAGTGGAGGTGCATAAAAAGAGGTGGAGAAAGGTGACTACACAGATTTTTTTTATTTTACCCCTTCCCAGTCCTAAATTAAAAGCGTCTGGGTGCCATTTTGTTGGATTGGGTCAAATCGAATCCCGAAAAATTTGGATTCTGGCAAATCCAAATTTAAAAAAAAAATACATGATGAATTCAGTTAATTATGAATCCATTCACTCATCTATCATTCAGGTATCAGCAGTAAGACCTCAACTGATATGACCACTGATTGACACTGTCAAGAGAGGGCCCCAGTGCAAGAATAGAATATGGGCCATTTGCCGCCCAGTAGCACATTTGCCGCACAATTTCTGTCGCTTTGTAGGTTGGTTGGGCCATGTTACCTCTTAAGCCCCAGTGCAGTCACACAGGTTTCATCAATGATATGTCTACCCCTAGATATAACATTTCTGTGTTAAAATCCTTATATGTTGTCCAAAGAGTGTCTCTCGTCCTGGAGGAACCTGCCCTGTGTTGTAGTATTCAGACAACCCATTGACATGAATGGGCACTGTGTAATGCCTCATTTCTCCTGTGGTGGCGCTGCAGGCAAATTAAATACTACCAGTTTCCTTACATATTACAGCTGATCCATGAAGGTCACAGCAGCTTTTTGATCTGCTTACTGTCTATGGGACCGTGCTCAGCAGCAGAGAACCCATTTTTAACTTATCTGATGAGCCATTGAAAGTATCTTCAAATTACAGAAAAGTTTCTGAATGGGAGGTTAGGGGTTAAGGATAAATTAGATTTCACTCCGTTCACAGATATTTCCATCGAGATCTAATTATTCTTAGCATGCACAATGAACACCAGTGGTGAAAAAAAAAATCAATGTCCGCACCGATCCCCGGCCGCACCGTCTCCATGTCGGCTGCGCAGCTCTCTTCCCCATAGTCTGAGGCCTGCTCCTGCCAAATCAGTGTAAGTTTCCTTCCATATTCCCTATAGCATTTTCATATACCCTCAAACATCCACAGCTCAGGGTAATACCTCTCGAATGTGATAAAATCAATGGAATCGTTGCCTTTTTTGCCTGACAGTATTGTCAGGGCATATTATCTGGTTTAGACTGCGGCCTCACTTCATAGCTGTAGTCAGTTGAATTTCCCTTTTCTGAAGCTTAGCAAAATGTGGTAATGTCACTGCCACAGGCGACTGGCATTCACAGGACGGTTTACCGGTGCAGCTTAGCCTCCTGGCTTGTCACAGTGTATATATCTCAGGTTTTCCTTTTCCTTCCTATTCAGAGGTTTCCAAGAATGTTGCCTCAAGCAGTGGTGGGACACAAAAAAGAGATTTTTGTTCTCCACTTAGGAACATTACCACACTTCACACTCCGTCTCACATACGGGAAATCTATTTGACTGCTCTGAACTGTGGATATTAGATAATCGGCTGTGACAGGGCTGCGGATAGGAGCTGTAAAGTCGACTAATTTATGTTTAATTAATGTTGCGTTCGCCCCTTATATTTCAACTAATTATTTTAAACACCGCACACTTGAGGTCACTTCTAGTAGGGTCTACGAAAGCCTCGTAGGAAGATTGTTCTCGGCAATTCGCTTCGAGTTACGCGGCCGGCCGGGTAATAAGTTGAGACTCTTAGAATCCTGTTCTGTGTGCCAAATTGTGTCAGTGGCGTAGTGAAATGTAAATTTATGGAGAATGCTGGATTTTACAGCTGTAGAAATACAAACGCTTGCCGTGAAGGAAATGCTAATTTTTTTTTGCATTTTGGTATAGAATTTCTGGGAATTGACAAAGCAATTGACCAAGATGACTCTGCAACCTCAAAATTAGAGTAGTGATGTCAAAACACCCATCCATTGGGGAATCTTTTGTGGGTAGCTCTACTGATTTTGGCTTGGTGCTCAATTGGACCCATTGATCAGGTGGGAGGAAAGGGGCTGCTGGTGTTTAGATCTTCTAAGACATTTTTCCAATAAACTAAGTGGCTGTTCCCTAGGACAACAAGGATATAGCCTGCCTATTATTGGTGTCAAGTAGAATTAAGAAAGAAAATATTGTGTATTATCCAAAGTTGTGACTTCTTTGCTTTTGGGACTGTAGTACCATTGAAGTTAAAGGGTTTATCCAAGATTTTTTTAAACTATGACCTAAAACAGGGGTGCAAAACATTTTTTTGTCCAAGGTCCCCATTGCCTTATTGAACCAATCCCAAGGGCCGCAAAAAAATAAAAGGGATAATTACATGAATACATCGCCATAACCACCATTAGTACATTAATACATTATCAGAAGCAAGTTTTGAGTATTTGAGGATGATTTGGAGAGTTTCTGCTAAATACAAAATCACTGTGAACACATACAAACTTAAAGTGAGTTTTTGGAGCAGAAAGTCACCTTCTCATAATCTGAAATCTCTAAATTTTAAATTTTCAATATAGTCATGAAGCATGTTATGGATTGCTACATGTGTTCAAGATCAGAACCTATGTCAGCACATGAGTGAGGCACCAGAACCACCGCTAGGACATGAATACAGCACCAGAACCACAGTCAGAACATAAATGCAGTGGCAGAACCACCATTAGTACATGAATTCAGCAACAAAGCAACTGTCAGTACATGAATGTAGTGCCAGAACCACCATCATTACATGAATGCAGCGCTAGACCCATCATCAGTACATGAATGCAGTGCCAGAACTACCATCAGTACATAAATGCAGTACCAGAACCAATGTCAGTACATGAATGCAGAGTCAGAACAACTGTCAGTACATGAATGTAGTGCCAGAACCACCATCATTACGTGAATGCAGTGCCAGAACTACCATCAGTACATAAATGCAGTACCAGAACCAATGTCAGTACATGAATGCAGAGTCAGAACAATTGTCAGTACATGAATACAGCACCAGATCCACTGTCAGTACATGAATGCAGCACCAGAACCCCTTCAATACATGAATGCAGCATCACAACCATCATCAGTATATGAGTGTATGGCCAGAAACACTATCAATACATTATTGCAGTGCCTTAACCACCATCAGAACTTCTATTCAACACCAAGCTTAGTACAGCAATCAATCACAATGTCGTCACTCGCTGTCAGGATTTGGTGAGGTGTCTGTGCATTTGGGGCACGATCCATTCATTTCTATGAAAGATCCAAAATGGCTGAGAGCCCTCACTTGGCAATATTTGTAGCTCCCATAGGGATAAATGAAGAAAACTGTACATGCATGGCCACTTTTCTAACGCCTAACAGTAAGAGCCGAGCCCTGTTTTCAATGTTTTATTTATTGAGAATCACTAGGTGAAAAGCATCAGCATAAATATATTATCCAATCAAACATGAGAGACAGAAGAAGCAAATAGTACAGTATTCATAGTCACACATGCCTCGTAGATGCACATGACCTTCAATAATTTCATTTTTCCGAAAATGAAGATGCAAACGTCTATATCAAGATATCATTAATAAAGAAATGAGTGATTCTTGATTACTATTAATCGACAAATGAACATAATGATTTAACTGAAGCTCTGGAGTATCATGGGTGAGTTAATTAACTAACCAAATGCAGAACCAGAGCACAAAAAAGGGGGAGGAAACCTAAAGGAGACATCAATCGGATGGGAGGAGGGAGAGGGGGAACCAGAGATAAAGGTAAAAGGGACATGGTCCATTGGCATATTGGTAATGTTCAATATCAAGGTGCAGAATCAGACACACACAGGGATATGAATTTATCTGAATTCCTATACGTCACCCAAGGACTCCAGACCTGCGAGATGGGAGAAAGGCTATGTGTGGCTAATGCTGCTAAATCTTCGGTGTGATACAGTTGGTCAATCTTAAGTAATAGCTGATTTATGCTTGGAATATTAGACAAGTGCCAAAACGTAGGTATAAGAAGCTTACCGGCTGTTAAGATGAAAGAGACCAGTTTAGATAAATGTTTATTATTTGGAACTACTGGTAGATTAAGGATGTACAATAATAAATTATATTCTGGTACCGTGTTAGCCAGAAAAATCGATGTGAATACTTTTCCGTCCAAAGATGACAAGAGTATTCTTAGAGTGATACCTTTAGTGGCTAACCAGAAAATTATATTTTTGCAAGCTTTCTGACCATACAGGCTCCTTCTTCAGGCAGGATTACAAAAAGATCCTGCCTGAAGAAGGAGCCTGTGTGCTCAGAAAGCTTGCAAAAATATAATTTTCTGGTTAGCCACTAAAGGTATCACTCTAAGAATACTCTTGTCATCTTTGGACGGAAAAGTATTCACATTGGTAGATTAACCCCTTAATGACCAAGCCATTTTGTAGGTTAAAGACCAGGCCAATTTTTACAATTCTGACCACTGTCTCTTTATGAGGTTATAACTCTGGAAAGCTTATACGGATCTTGGCGATTCTGAGATTGTTTTCTCGTGACATATTGTACTTCATGATAGTGGTAAAATTTCTTCAATATAACTTGCGTTTATTTATGAAAAAAACGGAAATATGGCGAAAATTTTGAAAATTTTGCAATTTTTAAACTTTTAATTTTTATGCCATTAAATCAGAGAGATATGTCACAAAATTAGTTAATAAATAACATTTCCCACATGTCTACTTTACATCAGCACAATTTTGGAACCAAATTTTTTTTTATTAGGAAGCTATAAGTGTTAAAAGTTGACCAGCGATTTCTCATTTTTCCAACAAAATTTACAAAACCATTTTTTTTAGGGACCACCTCACATTTGAAGTGAATTTGAGGGGTCAATATGACAGAAAATACCCAAAAGTGACACCATTCTTAAAACTGCACCCCTCAACGTGTTCAAAGCACATTCAAGAAGTTTATTAACCCTTTAGGTACTTCACAAGAATTGAAACAATGTGGAAGGAAAAAATGAACATTTAACTTTTTTTCCCAAAATTTTTCTTTCGACACAATTTTTTTAAATTTTGTCAAGGGTATCAGGAGAAAATGAACCACAATATTTGTTGTACAATTTCTCCAGAGTACACCGATACCCCATGTGTGGGGGTAAACCACTATTTGGGCGCATGGCAGAGCTCGGAAGGGAAGCAGCGCCATTTGACTTTTTTGGCTGGAATTGAGATTGGACGCCATGTCGCATTTGGAGAGTCCCTGTGTGCCTAAACAGTGGAAACCCCCCACAAGTGACCCCATTTTGGAAACTGGACCCCCCAAGGAACTTATCTAAATGTGTTGTGAGAGCTTTTAACCCCCAAGGGCTTCACAGAAGGTTATAACGTAGAGCCGTAAATTAAAAAATCATTTTTTTCCACAAAAATGATCTTTTCATCCCAATTTTTATTTTCCAAAGGATAAAAGGACCCCAAAAGTTATTGTGCAATTAGTCCTGAGTACGCTGATACCCCATATGTGGGGGTAAACCACTATTTGGGCGCATGGCAGAGCTCGGAAGGGAAGCAGCGCCATTTGACTTTTTGGCTGGAATTGAGATTGGACGCCATGTCGCATTTGGAGAGTCCCTGTGTGCCTAAACAGTGGAAACCCCCCACAAGTGACCCCATTTTGGAAACTAGACCCCCAAAGGAACTTATCTAAATGTGTTGTGAGAGCTTTCAACCCCCAAGCGCTTCACAGAAGGTTATAACGTAGAGACGTAAATTAAAAAAATCATATTTTTTCCACAAACATGATCTTTTCATCCCAATTTTTATTTTCCAAAGGATAAAAGGACCCCAAAATTTATTGTGCAATTAGTCCTGAGTACGCTGATACCCCATATGTGGGGGTAAACCACTATTTGGGTGTATGGCAGAGCTCGGAAGGGAAGCAGCGCCATTTGACTTTTTTGTCTGGAATTGAGATTGGACGCCATGTCGTATTTGGAGAGCCCCTGTGTGCCTAAACAGTGGAAACCCCCCACAAGTGACCCCATATTGGAAACTAGACCCCCCAAGGAACTTATCTAGATGTGTGGTGAGAGCTTTGAACCCCCAAGGGCTTCACAGAAGGTTATAATGTAGAGCAGTAAAATTTAAAAATCATATCTTTTCCACAAAAATGATCTTTCCACCCCCAATTGTTATTTTCCAAAGGGTAACAGGACCCCAAAAGTTATTGTGCAATTTGTCCTGAGTACGCTGATACCCCATATGTGGGGGTAAACCACTATTTTGACGCATGGCAGAGCTCGAAAGGGAAGGAGCGCCTTTTTCAAATGCAGACTTTGATGGAATGGTCTGCGGGTGTCATGTCACGTTTGGAGAGCCCCTGATGTGCCTAAACAGTAGAAACCCCCCACAAGTGACTCCATTTTGGAAACTAGACCCCCCCCAAGGAACTTATCTAGATGTGTGGTGAGCACTTTGAACCCCCAAGTGCTTCACAGAAGTTTATAACGTAGAGTCGTGAAAATTAAAAAATCATATTTTTTTCCACAAAAATAATCTTTTTGCCCCCAAATTTTTATTTTTAAAGGGTAACAGGAGAAATAGGACCCCAAAAGCTATTGTGCAATTTGTCCTGAGTACGCTGATATCCCATATGTGGGGGGGAACCACTATTTTGACGCATGGCAGAGATCGAAAGGGAAGGAGCACCGTTTTTAAATGCAGACTTTGATGGAATGGTCTTCGGGTGTCATGTCGCGCTTGGAGAGCCCCTGATGTGCCTAAACAGTAGAAACCCCCACAAATGACCCCATTTTGCAAACTAGACCCCCCAAGGAACTTATCTAGATGTGTGGTCAGCACTTTGAACCCCCAAGGGCTTCACAGAAGTTTATAACGTAGAGCCGTGAAAATAAAAAAAATCATATTTTTTTCCACAAAAATGACCTTTTTGCCCCCAAATTTTTATTTTTCTAAGGGTAACAGGAGAAATAGGACCCCAAAAGCTATTGTGCATTTTGTCCTGAGTACGCTGATACCCCATATGTGGGGGGGGAACCCCTGTGATCGCCTTACTGCGATCTTTGGGAGGCACAATGAACAAATCTACAAAAGGTGAAGAATTGGTTTTCTTTTTTGTGCCGTTCCTCGTGCGGTATTAGTGATTAGGCGACTTTATTCCTCGGATCGGTGCGATTACAGCGATACCAGATTTACATCCTTTTTTCATGTTTAGCTTCTGTCACACTCTAAAAGATGCTTTTTTTTGGAATAATTTTTTGTAAGAAATTTTTGCATGCCGTATTTTGAGAGCTATAATTTTTCCATATTTCGGCCGACAGAGTTATCTGTGGGCTTATTTTTTGCGGGACGAGCTGACGTATTTATTGGTACCATATTCGGGCACATAACTTTTTTGATCGCTTCCTATTCCGATTTTTGTGGAAGCAGAATGAACAAAAACCAGCAATTCAGGAATTGTTTTTTTTTTTTTTTTTTCCTCCGTTCCGCGTGTGGTAAAATTGATAAAGGAGCTTTATTCTTCGGATCACTACGATTACAGCGATACCTCATTTATATATTTTTTTATGTTTTGGCGTTTTTTACACAATAAAAAATTTTATAGAAAAAATAATTATTTTTGCATCAGTTTATTCTGCGAGCTATAACTTTTTTATTTTTTCGCTGATGATGCTGTATAGTGGCTTGTTTTTTGCGGGACAAGATGACGTTTTCAGCGGTACCATGATTATTTATATCTGACTTTTTGATCGCGTGTTATTGCACTTTTTCCAAGCGGTATGATGATACCGCTTGGAAAAAGTATAATTTACTACTTTTTTGTGTTTTTTTTTTACGGCTTTCACTGAAGGGGTTAACTAGGGTTACGCTTTTATAGATGGGATTTTTACGGACGTGGCGATACCTAACATGTGTATTTTTTTTGTTTTTTATTTTTTTTTTATTACATAAAAATGTGTATTTTTTAGGGGATTTTTTTAAAATTATTTTTTAATATTTTTTTTACAAATTTTTTTAAAAAATGATTTTTTTTAACTTGTCCCTTTATGGGACTTTCACTTTTTTTACTTTTTATTGCAGTTACAATGCACTGCAATGCTCCATGATCACAGCAGCTTCCCGTAGCTAAATGACCCGGAGGTTGTCATGACAACCCCCGGGTCATCAAGGCAGAGATCGGGCCCTGCAAATACATTGCAGGGCGCCGATCTGAGGCAGAGGGAGCTCCCGACCCTCTGCCTCCCCCCTGAGCTCTGTGATCGCTGGATCGCAGCAGTCAGGGGGTTAACAGCCAGGGGCGGTGGGGGCTCTGCTCCTGGCTGTCAGTGCAGGAAGCCTGGCCACTGCAGCGCCGGCTCCTGCACTGATCGGCTGGAGAAGCTGAAATTTCAGCTTCTCCTGTGCGATCGCTGCTGTGTTTGGTCAGTCAGATTGACTGACCAATCACAGCGCTGTGGGTGCGGGGACCGACGGCAAAGGTCCCCGCACCGCTTGCCGTGCCTGTCAGCTGTCTGTGACAGCTGTCGGCACTGATCTACCACTGCGTGTTTGCACGCAGTGGTAGATCAAAGGCATGACGTGCACAGTCCGTCCTGGTGCCGGAACTGGCACCTTGCCATGACGGACTGTGCACGTCCATGGACATTAAGGGGTTAAGGAAAACATGTTCTGGAGTTAGTTTTATATGTTTACGCATCACTTCGTCTAAGGTTTGAGATACAATGTTCCAAAATTTTTTTATGATGTGGCAGTGCCACCAAATATGAAGATATGAGCCTCTGTCCCTTTCGCACCTCCAACATGTATCTGGCGTAGTGGGGAACCACTTATGTAACAGGAGAGTTGTTGTATACCAATGAGTTATTATTTTGTAGCTGTTTTCTTGGGCTCTCACACATTGTGAAGGGCCATATGAAGATTATAAATTAGATTAATTTGGGAATCAGAGAAAGAGTGGCCTAATTCTTTTTCCCATCTCAGCAGAAAGGCTCTTTTCAGAGGTAATTGTTTTTAAAGCAGCATATTATAGAGAGCAGAAAGCACTTTTTTCGGGGGTTTTGTTTGGGAACATAATATTTCAAAAGCAGTTAACGGCCGCTTTAGGTCGCCATTGATCATAGATTGGCGGAGTGTTTTCTTAAGAAACTCATAATGTATAAAGGTGTAATGAGACATTGTGGGCAGTTCCTTCATGTCTTGGAAGGATATAATAGTCCCTTCACTGTATAATTGGTCCAACAGGGGTGATTTAGCATTTGAAATATGTTTCGCCAGATCCAGGGTCATGACGTCTGATACCCTAGTTAGTGGTGAGGGAGACGGGGATAGATAAGGGGCCAACATTTGACCGCCGTCCTTGTAAGGAGGTTTGGAAAGATAAATTTAAGTGACTCTACAGAGGAAAGGATAATAGAGCGTAGTTGAATCGGGGACATCTGTTCTTCCAAAGTAAGCCAGGGTTTCTCTCCAGTCTTCCTGACCCAGAGCCGAGCACTGTTGATAGAGAAGTTGGGCCTGTGTCTATTGAACCGGAGCGTGCGGCTGCATGTATGT
>JARQOD010000005.1:9626582-9658468 GCA_033576555.1 Oophaga sylvatica | reverse complement strand
TGTGGTGGGTGATGAATAGTAGAGCCCTTTTGTACATTGCCACATTGGGCACAATGAAGGCAAGGAAATGTGCCTAACCGAGGTTGTGATAAAAATAGTTGTTTTTTCACAAGGGATGAGCCCAGATCTGCCCGTACCAGGCAATCTCTGAGATTAGGCGGTCTTTTAAAGCATGGCAGGAAGGGTTGTGCAAATTCCGGTATTTCCGGATGCGCCTGTGATAACAATGGCCAATGGCGTCTGATTGCCCTGTGGAGAATAAAGGCATAAGGATGGAACATATGAACAAACGGAATGCGTTTGTTAGTGTTTCTTGAACGATTAGCAGTTTGATGATTCCTTGCTGAAGTAAGAAGAGAGGGGGGGTAGCCCCTATTTATGAATTTATTGGTCATCTCTGTTTGCCTTAAGTCACGAAGTTGTGCGTCAGTGACTATCCTTGTTACTCGCTGGTATTGCGAAATTGGGATGGCACGTTTAACTGAGGGAGGATGGAAACTTTTGAAGTGTAAAATGCTGTTGCGATCAGTAGTTTTCCTGTATAGGTCAGTGGTTAGATGGCCCTGGTGGTCTTTAATGACAATGGTGTCCAAAAAGTTGACCATGGTGGAATCTGCCGTCATGGTAAATTTGATGCCAGGCCATGCTGTATTAAGAAATGAAAAAAAGTCAAGTAGCGACTCTTGAGTGCCGGTCCATAGACAAAATATATCGTCTATGTATCTTTTCCATAAACGTACATTTTGGATGTATAGTGAGTGTTTGTAGATCATAGTTGTCTCAAATTCTGACATATAAGTATTGGCATACGGGGGCGACTACGTTGGAACCCATAGCTGTCCCCCGTATTTGTAGGTAATAAGTATCCTGAAAAATAAAGTAGTTATTGAATAAAATTATGGATAATAGATCAATGCATAAGTTGATCTGATTAGTTTCCATCCCAGAATTTGTTAGTAAGTGGTGTACAGCATTGATCCCTTCGACATGTGGGATGGATGTGTACAAATCACTAACATCGAAGGTGACCAATATAGTATTGGGTGGTAATGTGTCAAGCTCTCTAATGATTTGTAGAAAGGCACCAGTATCAAGGAGGAAAGAAGGTGATGTTTGTGTAAGTGGAGTCAGAATCTTCTCTAAGAACTTGGAGATTGGAGATAGAATGGATTGAATGGATGGAATATGTTTTATTGCCAGACTATCCATAGCTGACAGCACATAGACAATGGACCACACACAGACAATGGACCGCACGCAGACAATGGACCGCACACAGAGAGCACACAGACAACGGACTGCACACAGACAATGGACCACACACAGACAATGGACCACACACAGACAATGGACCACACACAGACAATGGACCACACACAGACAGCACACAGACAATGGACCACACACAGACAATGTACCACACACAGACAATGGACCACACACAGACAATGTACCACACAAGACAATGGACCACACACAGACAATGGACCACACACAGACAATGGACCACACACAGACAATGGACCACACACAGACAATGGACCACACACAGACAGCACAACAGACAATGGACCACACACAGACAATGTACCACACACAGACAATGGACCACACACAGACAATGTACCACACACAGACAATGGACCACACACAGACAATGTACCACACACAGACAATGGACCACACACAGACAATGTACCACACACAGACAATGGACCACACACAGACAATGTACCACACACAGACAATGGACCACACACAGACAATGGACCACACACAGACAATGTACCACACACAGACAATGTACCACACACAGACAATGGACCACACACAGACAATGGACCACACACAGACAGCACACAGACAATGGACCACACACAGACAATGTACCACACACAGACAATGGACCACACACAGACAATGTACCACACACAGACAATGGACCACACACAGACAGCACACAGACAATTGAGCACACACAGACAGCACACAGACAATGGACCACACACAGACAGCACACAGACAATGGACCACACACAGACAGCACACAGACAATGGACTGCACACAGACAGCGCACAGACAACAGACTACACACAGACAATGGACCGCACACAGACAGCACACAGACAATGGACTGCACACAGAAGCACACAGACAATGGACCACACACAGACAATGGACCGCACACAGACAGCACACAGACAATGGACCACACACAGACAGCACACAGACAATGGACCACACACAGATAATGGACCACACACAGACAGCACACAGACAATGGACACACACAGACAATGGACCGCACACAGACAGCACACAGACAATGGAGCACACACAGACAGCACACAGACAATGGACCACACACAGACAATGGACCACACACAGACAGCACACAGACAATGGACCACACACAGACAATGGACCGCACATAGACAGCACACAGACAATGGACCACACACAGACAGCACACAGACAATGGACTGCACACAGACAGCGCACAGACAACGGACTACACACAGACAATGGACCACACACAGGCAGCACACAAACAATGGACCGCACACAAACAATGGACTACACACAGACGATGGACCACACACAGGCAGCACACAGACAACAGACCGCACACAAGCAATGGACTACATACAGACTGCGCACAGACAACGGACTACACAGAGACAATGGACCACACACAGGCAGCACACAGACAACAGACCGCACACAGACAATGGACACACACACAGACAGCGACACAGACAATGGACCACACACAGACAACGGACTACACAAGACAGCGCACAGACAACGGACAGCACACAGACAATGGACCACACACAGACAACGGACTACACACAAGACAGCGCACACAGACAATGGCACTGCACACAGACAATGGACCACACACAGACAACGGACTACACACAGACAGCGCACAGACAACGGACTGCACACAGACAATGGACCACACACGACAAGACACACAGACAATGGACCACACACAGACAACGGACTCACACAAGACAGCGCACAGACAACAGGACAGCACACAGACAATGGCCACACACAACAAGGACTACACACAGACAGCGCACAGACAATGGACTGCACACAGACAATGGACCACACACAGACAACAGACTGCACACAGACAATGGCCACACACAGACAACGGACTCACACACAGCAGCACAGACAAAGACTGCACACAGACAATGGACCACACACAGACAACAGACTGCACAAGACAATGGACCACACACAGACAACAGGACTCACACAGACAAGGACCACACACAGACAACAGACTGCACACAGACTAAGGACCAACACACAGACAACAGACTGCACACAGACAATGGACCACACACAGACAACGGATACACACAGACAGCGCACAGACAACAGACTGCACACAGACTAAGGACAACACACAGACAACAGACTGCACACAGACAATGGACCACACACAGACAACAGACTACACACAGACAGCGCACAGACAACGGACTGAACACAGACAATGGACCACACTCAGACAGCACACAGACAATGGACCGCACATAGATATCACACAGATAATGGACTGCACACAGACATCACAAAGATAACGGAATGGACCGCAAACAGACAGGACATAGATAACGGACTGGACACAGTGAGCACACAGACAATGGACCACAAACAGAGAGCACACAGACAATGGACCACACACAGAGAGCACATAGACAACGGACTGCACACAGACAAAAGACCGCACACAGAGAGCACACAGACAACCGACAACACACAGAGAGCACACAGACAACCGACTGTACAGAGAGAGCACAAAGATAATGGACCGCACACAAAGAGCACACAATCAACGGACCGCATACAGACAAAGGATCTCACACAGACTGCCTATGTATGAATGACACATGGGAGAAAATGGAGGATTGCTAGTCTAGCTTGTTTTATAAAGAACATTGCATGTATTGGCAGACAGCTCCTGCAAAAGTCCAAGATCCAGATGAAGTCAATAGAGCTGCAGAAAGGCACAAAGACCCAACCATAGTGGGAATTTGTCAATGGCTGACCTGACTGTTACACAGGCCTCTGAAACCTATCCTTAAGATGGTCCAAAATTCATAAGAACTCAATTTGGTGCATCTTATTCCAGAAACATTTTGATTAAGACTAGCATCTGAAATGAACAGTCCGAAGACGCATTCTAGGTTAGTAAAATTGGGCTAAATAATGGGTACATACTATACATTAAAGCATACTGACTATTCACACTATGATTGTAGTAAAGCATGACCTTGCTTCCCTCATGCTTGTGGTGCACATTCCAGTCTGATATGTCTAGAGACTATCCAAATGCTCAAGCTCTGTGTGCGCCATCCACTCTTTTAGTGGCCTGTTCCTTTTTATCAGCATTCTGTCAGTACTATAGGTGATTAAACTTTCTTACTCTCACTTTCCAACATGCATAGCTATTCTCATTGTTCAATGGTTTCCCTTCCATGATTTCAAAGCCTACTGCTCTGTGATGCCTGCATGTGGTTTGAAAAATAAGAAAACAGAATCAGAGCAGCAACAACCTGCCCCTCTACTTCCTGTAAAGAGATAAAGAACTGTCCCCACTTCCGGTATAAAAGAAACGACCAACTTTTGTACTTTTTGTATTCCAACAAAGACACCTCTCACCTTGTTAGGCTCACTTGATGAGATGGATTCTGTAAGCCTCAGGTCTGCGTGCGCACACGGACCCTGGAAATCGATGCAGCAAGCAATTAGACACGTAGGCAACGAGCACTTGGCAGACATTTAAATCTCAGGAGCAGAAGAACATATAAAGTGGAACCCAGCAGGGATGAATGCAAGTACAACACAAAAAGCACAGATGATGGAGAACACCAAACATAGGACTAGAGTTTCAATCCCAAGAAACTGGTGTGTGGTTAAATGGGTCTTAAAAAGGTCTAGACAGATGATGTCATTGATCCATTCTGGGCAACTTGGAAAACCTGACGTGGAGCACAACGGTGGATGGCGGATCCAGGGGAAGGAAGCGGAGCCCGGGATAACCAGGACAGATGTGTAGCACCTCTAATTCTTTTTAGTATCTCTGCCTCTGAAAATGGATTGAACTTGACAACTGGCAGTGTACAGCAGGTTAGACAGAAGGGAGCCAATATTAACATGGGATCGAAACCAGCTCACCCAAGACAAGCCTGTGGAGGAATCCACTCCTGCCCATGCGGCAACAGGTGTGAGCAAATCCTCCAGCTGTTTGATCCAAATTAAAATTTAATCTTTATTCCAACACAATTAAAAAGATGACGTCCTCTAGTGCAAACAGAGCATAAATTGATGCATTTCCCACACGTTTTAGACTGCGACTCAGTCCTTAGTCAGCATATTGGAATAAAAATGTTGTTTTAATTTGGATCCCACTACTGGAGGATTTTTTTTACTTTGATACAACTACATAGTTTTCTGATAATACTATCCTACAATGCTGTGCAGAGCCTAGATCCAATGGATACCCCTTTCTCCAGATTCCTGTTTCACAGTGAACAAAGTGAGAGGGAGGCCCATAGATGGTGGAAGACCTAGGGTAACTTCCCAATTTGCCTTTCCGATGATCTAGTAGTCTTTGGTATAGGAAGGAACCCACTTGTGATAACGTTTGCGGCTGACGTTACATGTTACAGCCTTAGCTGAGAAAGTAATGATGCAGAACGTCATCGTCATCCGCAGGTTTTCGAATACATCTCATGCTGTAAAATAGTAAGAAATGACATTGTAAACCAACATTGTGGTGGCATGAGATGTAAAACTTTTCCTACAATTATGTACAGTGTGGCGTATGTTGGCATTTAAGTATTCATTCTTTTAGAGACAACTGGTTAACCCCTTAAGTGTTTTGCCCTAAAGGTACACATGAAATGTTAATTAAAACCACATGGGACAAGCCCCCGGAGAAGCTTGGCAGCATTAAACTGCTACCAATGGAGCATGCAGCTTGCAGGTCTTTACATAAACACCATGTACCAAAAAAGCTGCTGTCTCCTTGAATGATTTCTCAGACTGTAAAACGCATTGGGCGCTCGCCGCTCAGGAGCTCAGGGTGATCGCTAGATTTATACCCAAGAAGACAGCGAAAATATTTTGTCAAGATGATGAAAATAATTGTACTAAAAAAAAAAATCTGTCTTAATTGCAGTGACCGGAAAGATTATCTGTGCCATCATTTACTAAAAAGAAAAGAGAATAGTAATAAAAAAATACAAAAATAAAATAAAAAATTCAATAGTAATAAAATGAAAAATAATTGAAAATTAAAAAATATTAATACTTTTTTTATTGTAACCATGACATCTGAATTGTGAGTTTTTTTTCCCCATTTTTTATTTTTAAAAGAGAAATTATTTTTAATTGTTTTAAATGGGTTTTCCTAAATTAGCAAGTTGTTTCTGATCCATTAGAAATGCCGGGTCCTGTTCTAATGTACAGCTATAACGACAGAGGAGAAAATGAAACACAGGGTTGTAATATTCCACCTTAGAGGGGTTGTCCAGTCCAGAAGGATAAAAAGAGTTTGCCTTTTATCAGAAACCAACTCACCATTGTCTATGGGAGGGTTCAGCCAGACAACACAGGGTTAGATGGCGATGGCTCCCAGGCTGGACCACTAGTGACTATTTAGGGACCCCAAGTTGCTTAGTGCCTTAGCATATACTGCTGCATTGCAGTGCATAAATGGTGCGGCACATCTTACAGATGATTTAATGCAAGGTACAGCTCCGCTGAAAACCAGATTACTGGACGGCCCTTCACAGTTACTAGGCTAGCAGGTATAGCAGCAATATACTGCAGGAGGACGCGTGTACAGGGGCTGATGAGGAGCGATATACAGTAGGAGGAGGCTGTATACAGGGACTAAGGAGCAATATACTGCAGGAGGACGCTGTGTACAGGGGTTAAGGGGGGACAAACTACAGGAGGAGAATGTATGCAGGGAATGAGGTAGATAAACAATAAGAGAAGGTTGTATAAAGGGACTAAGGAGCAATATACTGCAGGAGGAGGCTGTATACAGGGGCTGATGAGGAGCGATATACAGTAGGAGGAGGCTGTATACAGGGACTAAGGAGCAATATACTGCAGGAGGACGCTGTGTACAGGGGTTAAGGGGGACAAACTACAGGAGGAGAATGTATGCAGGGAATGAGGTAGATAAACAATAAGAGAAGGTTGTATAAAGGGACTAAGGAGCAATATACTGCAGGAGGAGGCTGTATACAGGGGCTGATGAGGAGCGATATACAGTAGGAGGAGGCTGTATACAGGGACTAAGGACTAAGACAATATACTGCAGGAGGAGGCTGTATACAGGGGCTGATGAGGAGCGATATACAGTAGGAGGAGGCTGTATATAGGGACTAAGGCGCAATATACTGCAGGAAGAGGCTATATACAGGGGCTGATGAGGAGCGATATACAGTAGGAGGAGGCTGTATACAGGGACTAAGGAGCAATATACTGCAGGAGGAGGCTGTATACAGGGGCTGATGAGGAGCGATATACAGTAGGAGGAGGCTGTATACAGGGACTAAGGAGCAATATACTGCAGGAGGAGGCTGTATACAGGGGCTGATGAGGAGCGATATACAGAATTAGGAGGCTGTATACAGGGACTAAGGAGCAATATACTGCAGGAAGAGGCTATATACAGGGGCTGATGAGGAGTGGTTTACTGCAGGAGAAAGCTGTATACAGTGGCTGATGAGGAGTGGTTTACTGCAGGAGGAGGCTGTATACAGGGGCTGATGAGGAGCGATATACTGCTTGAGGAGGCTGTATACAGGGGCTGATGAGGAGCGATATACTGCAGGAGGCTGCTGTATACAGGGGCTGATGAAGAGTGATATACTGCAGGAAGGGTCTGTATTGTATTTACTGTAGAGGAGTGATGTGCTTCAAGATGGGGCTGTATATACAGGTGCTGGCAAGTGATACACTGCGAGTGGGATGGTATGTTGAGAGTACTGAGAGGAGTAAACCATTTGCAACCCATTATAATCGGTAAGACGTGCCCACACAGCAGGACGTTTCTTCATGCTACCCAAAGGAACACAGTGCTTGTTGTGTGGGAGATGCCATTGTTAATAGCTGATTGGGACAAAAGGTGAGATCAATAATTCATACAGTAGTATTCAGGTTGCTGGGAGCTGCTGTTAGGCCAGTTTCATACTAGCGTATGGCTGTTCTGTGGGGGGCTGCGTAGTTCCTCTGTGAAGCTCCGCCCACTGCCGCACCTCCTCCGTTCAGCTCCGCCTACATCTGCATGCGGCCTGCGTACCTATCTTTAACATTAGGTATGCAGGCAGTGCGGATGTATGCAGATGTCTCCGCATGCGTCATTTTGACGATGTGGCAAACAAAACAAATTCCAACACAGTGCATTCGACGCAGGTCGCCGCATCGTCAAAACGACGCATGCGGAGGCATCCGCATACATCCGCATGGCCTGCGTACCTAATGTTAAAGATAGGCACGCAGGCCGCATGCAGATGTAGGCGGAGCTGAACGGAGGAGGTGCAGCAGTGGGCGGAGCTTCACAGAGGAACTATGCAGCCCTCGCAGCTCTGCCATCCACAAATGTGCAGCCTGCCTTATTAGTCAGCCTCTGGTTTGCATCTGGTTGTGTCACACTGAGGGCAGCACTCAACTGGTTATGTCTTTAATGTGATAAAGTTATGCAGCCATGTTTTGATATTTTGGCATGAGGGTGTGGTGATTGATTTTGATGAAATTAGTATATTTACAGTGCCTTGCAAAATTATTCAGCCCCCTGGAACTTTTCAACCTTTTCCCACATATCATGCTTCAAACATAAAGATACCAAATGTAAATTTTTGGTAAGAATCAACAACAAGTGGGACACAACTGTGAAGTTGAACGAAATGTATTGGTTATTTTAAATTTCTGTGGAAATACAAAAACTGAAAAGTGGGGCATGCAATATTATTTGGCCCCTTTAACTTAATACTTTGTTGCGCCACCTTTTGCTGTGATTACAGCTGCAGTCGCTTAGAGTTTGTCTCTATCAGTTTTGTACATCGGGAGACTGAAATTCTTGCCCATTCTTCCTTTGTAAACAGCTGGAGCTCAGTGAGGTTGGATGGAGATCGTTTGTGAACAGCAGTTTTCAGCTCTTTCCACAGATTCTCGATTGGATTCAGGTCTGGACTTTGACTTGGCCATTCTAACTCCTGGATACATTTATTTGTGAACCATTCCATTGTGGATTTTGCTTTATGTTTGTGATCATTGTCTTGTTGGAAGACAAATCTCCGTCCCAGTCTCAGGTCTTTTGCAGACTCCAACAGGTTTTCTTTAAGAATGGTCCTGTATTTGGCTCCATCCATCTTCCCATCAATTTTAACCATCTTCCCTGTCCCCGCTGAAGAAAAGCAGGCCCAAGACATGATGCTGCCACCACCATGTTTGACAGTGAGGATGGTGTGTTCAGGTGATGAGTGTTGTTGCCTTTACGCCAAACATATCGTTTGGCATTGTTGCCAAAAAGTTCGATTTTGGTTTTATCTGACCAGAGCACCTTCTTCCACATGTTTGGTGTCTCCCAGGTGGCTTGTTGCAAACTTTAAATCACACTTTTTATGGATAACTTTGAGAAATGGCTTTCTTCTTGCCACTCTTCCATAAAGGCCAGATTTGTGCAGTGTACGACTGATTGTTGTCCTATGGACAAACTGTCCCACCTCAGCTGTAGATCTCTGCAGTTCATCCAGAGTGATCATCGGCCTCTTGGCTGCATGTCTGATCAGTCTTCTCCTTGTTTAAGATGGAAGTTTAGAGGGACGGCCGGGTCTTGGTAGATTTGCAGTGGTATGATACTCGCTCCATTTCAATATGATTGTTTGCACAGTGATCTTTGGGATGTTTAAAGTTTTGGAAATAATTTTGTATCCAAATCCGGCTTTAAGCTTCTCCACAACAGTATCACGGACCTGCTGTTGTGTTCCTTGGTCTTCATGATGCTCTTTGTGCTTCAAACAGAACCCTGAGACTATCACAGAGCAGGTGTATTTATACGGAGACTTGATTACACACAGTGGATTATATTTATCATCATTAGTCATTTAGGACAACATTGGATCATTCAGAGATCCACAATGAACTTCTGGAGTGAGTTTGCTGCACTGAAAGTAAAGGGGCCGAATAATATTGCACGCCCCACTTTTCAGTTTTTGTATTTCCACAAAATTTTAAAATAACCAATAAAGTTCGTTCAACTTCATAATTGTGTCCCACTTGTTGGTTGTTCATTCTTCATCAAAAATTTACATTTGGTATCTTTATGTTTGAAGCATGATATGTGGGAAAAGGTTGAAAAGTTCCAGGGGGCCGAATACTTTCGCAAGGCACTGTATATAACAGGGGTGCACTGTGTGTGGGATGTTATTATGATCTGGTGGATGGTTATTATACTACAGGCGTTGTCAGATTATAATATGGGATATGGTGTGGCTGACTACTACAGGGGAAATGTTATAACCTGGATGGGGGGATGCATTATTATACTACAAGTGATCACTGTATAATTGGGGGAACGATATATTATTACACTATGGGTGGGCAAGGGGGTAAGTGACTGTGAGCGGCCAGGGTATGGGGGCTCATATTGCAGCACCTTTCCATTGAATATTTAGAAATGAAGTGCAAATTGCTCTCTTGTTAATTGCATTGTGGTTTTGCAACCATTAGCAACAAGAAAACCTTTTCTGATTAATTTCTAATGATGCAATAAAAAGAGGCAGTGAATCTTCTGATATTAGTTGTTATTAATCGCATCTCAGACACATTTTACATACTGGATGCTACGTGAGATCTAAGCCTAAGGATGGCCTGTGCTACACATGGGGACAGTGGTTTGTGCTTGACCTACCAAACAAGTGTTTCATTTCTCTGCAGTGCCCCCACAGGTAAACTAAGGTATTACACAGTTCTCAATCAATGTGTAGGCTTGCAGGTCATTATTTGGTGCTTGGTTGCAATGGCCACCCAACTATGGGGTAAAAGGAGTGGGAACAGAGATATCTCCAATTGTGGCTACTAGAGAAGGTTGTGAGCTGCACATTCCAGCTGTCACGCACAAGTGCTGGCACCATCATGGAGTGGCAAAATTACAGAGGCTTCTGGAAACTACATTCAGATGTACAAGTCACCCCTTCCTGTGAGGTGGACAAGAAAGTGAACACTGTGCACCTAAACAATTTGGAGTATAAAAGCAAGTGATATATTTCCTTGCAGTGCCTAGTAATTATTGATAAGCAAATTTGTTTGGAAAACGCCAAACATAAATTTGTCACGAATATGGCACATTCGGATTTGTGATCGGAAACACAAGCAAAATTTTATAAAATCCGGAAAAAATCGGTAACATTCGGTAAATGTACGGAAAAATATTTACATCGCCGCAAAAGTATTTTCAGCACTTTAGCAATGATAATGGAGGTGTATCATGAGCGTTTGGCACGTGTTTGATGAGGGGAAGGGGTTTGCAGAGGTTAGAAGTGTGGCGTTCTTGTAAACAGCAGTCATTTTTTTTCCTAACTTTATCTGTGCACATTGAGGCTAGCCAATCAGAGCGCAGGAAACACTCACAATGTCCTGACACAACGGCTGCTGAAATCACATGTCCCTCGCCGTATAAATAGCGGACATCTTGTTTTAGCGCCATTTTGACACTGTAACAGTACAGAGGGGCTGCTCCTGGTGCTGGCACTGTTAGCAGCAAGATTTTAGCTAGTTAGGCGGTTTTATATCAGTCAGATACTGTAGCCAGTGTGGCTGTTAAATTTACCTTCCAGCACTTTTTTTTTTTTTGGCCATTACTAAGGTCCACAGAGAAAGCCAGCAGGGCACATGTCCTACAAGTGTGTTGTGCCCTGCTTCTATTGTGCTCCCTGCACGAGTATAGCATTCTAATTAATATTTTTTCACTAGCTAAATGTGAAACAGCCTGCTGTATCCCACATTGTCATTTTGTGCTGTGGTGATATGAACCTGTCTGCAGACCTAAGGCACATTAAAAAAGTTATAATTTTTCCTTTGCAAAAAATTAGACAACCCGCAGTATCACACTTTGTCATTTTGTTGCGTTGAAATAAAGCTGTAGATGCCTGATCCAGAGGCCACAAAAAATTCTTTTGTACTTAGTGTCATACAGTAGGAGACCTGACTTTCAAATTGTTTGTAGCATAACTTCTTTGTCATACAGGCCTCATCCACAGTCAAACAATTCTTTTTTCTGTGACTAACACGATACAGCACGGAATACAACACCAAGATACAACTTGGAATTTACTGTCGCTGATATTCAACTGTTTGCAGAGGTGGTGCAGAGTTTAAAATCTAATTTTTTGTTTCTAATAATGTTCTCCTACCACACTATCTGAGCAACATCACTGGTTAAAAGCGAGGCCGTGGTGGAAGGGGAATTAGGCTTGGTTTTCAAGGTGTACGTGGTGGTGGTAATGTTTGTGAAACCACTAGTTAAGCAACGTCACATCCTATGCAAAGGCAACTGACAACTTCTGTTACTGAACAGGCTACACCACTACCTTTCTTCCTTTCTTTGGCAGATGCACAGCCGTACGCCTAGTTGATGATGCCCAGAAAGAGCATGTACGTGAGTGGATGGCAAGCACAGCTTCAAGTAGCCTCTCCTTCTCTTCCTCCACCTCAACATCACACCCATTACAGTCCATAGAGGTGGCACCCAAATTCCCCTTGCTTCCCACAACTGACTATACGGAACAACAGATGGGTGAGTCTGAAGAGCTGTTCACACATTCTATGCCATGGTCATCAGAAGTGTACTCAAAAGCTTCGCAGAGTCAAGAGGAGGAAATCTACACCGATGCCCAAAATTTTTTTAGCTTGGATTCGGGACAGGACAAAGAAGGGTCCGAACAGCATCCTGACCCTTGTCATCAGATGTTAACCCTGGGGGGAGGTGATCCTTATGAGACTCAGATATCTGAGGCTCACGCGGACTGTACTGTGCTGTCAGGGCAAGAAGAGGAAGAGGGTGTCTCCAAGGGCAAGGAATGTTATAACACAGAGGATGATGATGATGAGGTGTTAGATCCCAGTTGGCATGAACATTGAGGCACAGAGCTGAGTAGGTAATTTTAGAAGGAAGACGAGTAGGTTACATTGCACCGTACGTTGCAGACACGTAGCGATGCAGCCACGACGAGCAATGCATCCTCAGCCACAACTGTGCCTGTCACCAGCAGTGTCCATGGATCTGCAACTCACAGGGGTGGCAAGGGTTGCCTAGCCTGGGTCTTTTTTGACTCTGCAAATGATGAGTCAACTCACGTAATCTGCTAACTTTGCAAAAAATAACTGAGTCGAGATAAAAAGTGCAATAATTTGACTACTACATGTATGTACCTTTACATGTACAATCAACATGCTTTACTGTGGGAATCCCACTGCGCAAAAAGAGGACGACCAGCAGACATCAACAAGCATCAGCCGCCCCATGAATCGCATCTGCTGCTATTTCCTCCTCCTCTGTTACCGTGCTAACTATTGAGATGCAGATCTTCGACCGCAGAACCTCAGGTTCTTTACCCGCTCCAGTCTCGCTGACTGAGAGCTTGCCTTCAGCTGTAATAGAAGTGGACATGCCTGCTGGTTTTGACCGATCTCAGAGAACGAGCACACCACAAGTTTCTTGATTCACTGTAAAATCTCCGCCTGCATCTCTCTCACGGTCCAGCAGTTTGTCTGCTTCACCATACTCCGCCCTCTCTCAGCACTGCAGCCAGCCCATGGTTCCACAATTGTGGTCACGTAAAAGATTGTTTCCTCCTACGCATGACAAAGCTAATAGGTTGAACTCCACCATCTACAATCTGTTGGCCATGGAAATGCTGCCTTTCTGTCTGGTAGATACAGACAGTTTCCAAAAGCTGATGGCCGTTGCAGTCCCCCAGTACCAAGTGCCCTGTCGCTATCACTTTTCTGAGAAAGCTGTGCCTGTGCTACACCAGCATGTCGCAGACAGCATCACCCGCTCCTTGACTAAGTCTCTGTCTGCCAGGGTGCATTTCACCACAGATATTTGGACGAGTAAGCATGGCCAAGGGTGTTACATCTCGCTGACCGGGCACTGGGTGAATCTGGTGGCTGTGGGGACAGCATTTTCTCCACCACTATCCTGGCCTGGGTGAGTTGCTCCAGAAAGCACATAAGCTGTGTGCTCATTTCCGCAGTTTTCACCCCTCTGATCATCGACTTGTATCGATACAGAGGTCTTTGTCCATGCCAGTTAACAGATTGATATGTGTTGTGCCGACATGGTGGAATTCCACTGTGCACATGTTGCAGCGACTGTGGCTACAGCAATGAGCCCTGACGCAGTATGTCATGTCATATAGCCTGGGCCAACGCAGTACAGACATGGCGCATATCACGTTTACAGAGTGGGCACAGATTAAGGACCTCTGCACCCTTCTGCACAGTTTCGAAATGGCTACTAAGATGGTTAGTGCTGATGACGCCGTCATCAGCATCACTATTCCGGTCATCTATATGCTGGAGCAGACTTTGAATAGCCTTCGGCAGGAGATAGTGATTCAAGAAGATGAGGAGGAAGCAGAGGAGGATGCGGAAGGGATAACAGTGTCACTAAGTTCAAGACTGTCGTCACACAGGTGGGTGCCAAGGGAGGGTGGATTACTGCGATCGAGGGGGGCTGGTGATAACAGACAAACTGTTATCGAAGGTGCAAGATCTGAGGAACAAATGGAGGAGGAGATGATGTGCGAGCAACTGTCGGATGAAGAGGATAATCCTTCCCTCTCTGTTGTTCGTGGTTGGAGGGAGGGGATGGAGGAAACGAGCTTCATTGTTACCAGGCCACCAACACAGCATGGGCTTGGACCTCATTGTAGAGCCCAACTTATGAGTGCCTTCCTGCTGCACTATCTGCAACATAATCCCGTATAGTTATGATTAGGAATAATGCTGACTACTGTACTGGGTTGCCACTCTGTGAGATCCATGTTATAAAACCAAATTTTGCCAGATGATTCCCGCCCTGGAAAGGGACCCGCGAATGATTGAGTATCGAAACACGTTTTTACACAAACTTAAGAGAGCTTTCTCCCAAGACAGCCGTGTAGCACACAGTTCGCATCACAGCTCCTCTAGACTCCCAACCTCCGGCACTGCAATTCATCAATGCCAAAACATTAGCAGCAGCAGCGGTGTTGGAAGTGGAAGAAGCAATTCTGTGAGTCCTTTGACACTTTTTTTAGACCAACTTGTGCACCAGCACAACAGAGTCCAAGTCTTACACGTGGTGAACGAATGGAGAGGATGGTGCTGGAGTATCTAGAACTTAATATCAATACCATCAGGGAGGTTTTGGACACTTTCACATTTTGGTCTTCCAAAATGGATGAGTGGCCTGAGATCACCTCGCATGCCTTGGAGGTTTTATCGTGCCCGGCAGCCAGCGTACTCTCAGAACGTGTCTTCAGCGCTGCTGATGGTGTCCTGACAGATAAGCTCAGCTGGCTGTCCTCTGAAAGTGTAGACCGCCTAATTTTCATCAAGATGAACAAGTCATGGATCTCCAAGGACTTTGCATCCCAATCGCAGACTGAACAGACTAGGTGATATTGTATTTTTTAGTGTGATGCATTAATGTCACTATGTCACTGCCTGCTATGGTTGCTGCTGGTGCTGATGTTAACACAAATTTATGGAAATGTGCACAGTCATGGTTGGTCTGCATCTGCTGGGTTAGCTGTAGTGGAAGACGTCCCAGTTATACTATTTCTATTCTCGTAACAATTATTCCACTTCAGTGGTGTCAGACCCTCATTTTTTAAAATGTAAACACTCCTGGTTGGGTGTCCATCTGTTGGATTGGGTGTAGTGGAAGACCTATTGGTGCCTATTATACTATTTCTACTCTCGTGAAATTTATGCCACTTCTGTTGTGTAAGGCCCTCATTTGTTTAAATGTGAACACTCCTGGTTGGGTGTCTATCTGCTGGATAGGGTGCAGTGTAAGACCTGTCGGTCCCTATTATCCTATGTATACTGTGGTGAAATTGATGCCATTTTTGTGGTGTCTGCCAGTAATTTTTGGAAATGTGAACACTCCTGATTGGGTGTCCATTAATGACAAGTGAGTATACTCGGGTGTCCTCCGAGTATTTGGGCGTGCTTGGAGATTTAGTTTGTGTCGCCGTAGCTGCATGATTTGCGGCTGCTAGACAGCCTGAATACATGCGAGGATTCTCTAACAAACAGGCTATTCCAACAAGTATTTAGGCTGTCTAGCAGCTGCAAATCATGCAGCTACGGCGACACAAACTAAACCACCGAGCACGCCCAAATACTCGGAGGACACCCGAGTATGCTCGGGAAAAAACGAGCAACGAGTATACTCGCTCATCACTAGCATCCATCTGTTGAATTGGGTGTAGTGGAAGACATATTGGTGCCTATTATACTATTTCTTTTCTCATGAAATTGATGCCACTTCTGTGGTGTAAGGCCCTTATTTGTTTAAATGAGAACACTCCTGGTTCGGTGTCCATCTGCTGCATTGGTTGTAGTGGAAGTCTTGTCAGTCCCTATTATACTATTTCTACTATGGTGAAATTGATGCCACTTTGATGCTGTCTGACAATAATTTTTAGAAATGTGAACCTTCATGGTTGTGTCTCCTTCATGAGTGTTGCCTGTAGTAGTAGGTCTCCGAGATCGTCAGGCCTCCACTTCCTTGGACTCAACTACCCTTGTTATTATCATTAAATTTTTCCCACAATGGTAGTCTGCAAAACTGATATTTGTGCCACCTGAGTGTGGCTCAGCATGAAAGCAGGTAGAGGTGTTGCATGTGGTATCAGGGCTGCCAGCAAAGAAGGCCTTCATCGATCCCTCACTCACCTTGTCTTACTGTGACGTTCAATTGAAAGCTGTAAACGCTGTCCCAGACCCCGATACCTCATGCCTGGGTGATTGCCGCAGTGCCATGCTAAAATCTGTACTGTGGGTGAATTGAGGCCACTTTCCTGGTGTTTGATGTGTTTTGTCAGCCTTTGGGGCTGTTATAAGGTGTTGTGTATGCGTTTGTTTTTGCCTCCCATTGAGATGAATGGCGCTCGACTATGTTCAGCGAATATTTGACAAATTAATCGGCGAATATTGCACATTCGGCGATCATAATCCGAACCAAGCATTGAAATATTCGCTCATCCCTATAAGTAATATATAACTAATATACTTTCTCCAACAATCAGCTTGTTTTTGAGGGATGAAATGTGGATTTTATCCATGTTATTTTTGGGTGCATAGAAATTTTTCAGACTTTTTGCATTTTTGTAAGGTGAAATAATAAAACAAAAGTTTGACCGTATTTTGTTTTTCACTGAGCAGAATAAATGTGTTAACTTTATTGTGAGGGTCATTACAGCATTACCAATCATATAATTTCTTTTTAAGTAAGTCAGCTTTTGATTGAATCGCAACTTTTACATGCCACATACTACATTGACCATAGAGGTGAAGCTGCCAAGATCTGAATTACCTCTGCTTTCTGACTGTTACAGAGTGGGAAATCAGCTGTATATAACAGCTGGCTCTCACAAGTGTCGTTTTGGGACCATTGCCCCTGCCATGACTGTGCCGCAATAATGAAATGAACTGCAGAGCTCCCATGACATACTACTGAGTAGAGATGAGCGGATTGTTCCGTACATCCCCAGTTCATGATCCAGGTCAGTGCGCTCTGGCCATGGATAGGACTTGCTTGATTGTCCTTAACCTCCTGGATCCAAGGCTCAACTGGGCTGGCAAATCAAACACCATGCCGAGTAACCCAACAGCTTAGGATATCTGAGCAGCTCCAGTCCATGGCCAGAGAGCACTGACCTGGACCATGGACCAGGCTTGCGCAAAGTCAGAGGCGGGAGGAATAATTTTCCAAGGTATCAATTTCGTCACTGAAAATACCTAGTGGCTGGAGGTGGATTTGGTGCTGAATTCCCAGCAACACTGGTTAGTACTGCTGAATAACATACACTGTGCTGCTATTTCTATTGTCCATGTAAGAAGTAGAGATAGGGGAGCAGGATATCCATATTTTTCTGTGTGCAGTGTACGAGAAATGGTAAAGCAGGTCAAGATTTTCTTTAAATTTTAAAAAACTAAAATCATTCTTATATCAAAATAGAATCTGAACAATGAAAATATTTTCTTTAAAAGTTTGAGTTTTCCATCAACTCAAAGACTTGTATGGTAAATCTAATCACGGTCACTATTGAGGGCAAACAATGAAATCTCACGTAAGTAAAAGGATTTCTAGCGCAGAAAATCTCACCTAGGCTTTTTCTAATGCCATTCATACACTGGTCTAACAATCCTTCAAGGCCAATTTCTGGAGAGTTCCTCAATAGATATTACATTTTTACAGCTCTGTGAAATACAGAACAAATCTGACAAAATCCTTGCTGAGTTTTCAACACTTATTTATAGTTACGAACTATCATATGTATGTCATAGCTAAAGGGACAGGAGAAGTCCAAGAGGTTTAAGGGCTCGCTCACATATTTCCACTTCAAGTTCTGATCCTTTTGTTTTTTTTTTATAAAACTGTTCCTATTGCTTTCAATGTGATCAGATTTGTCCTTTTTTTTTGCTGAAAAAGTGTCTAACACTAAAGTTGGCCAGAAAGTAAGCCAAAAATTACAACAAATAGCCAATTTTGACCGATTCGGTGGACCATTAATAATTATTTTTGTCATTTTTTACTGACACTACACATTTATGGCATGATTGACCAAGCCACATTTAAATCCATACTTGAGCCCCTATTCACCACAGCTTTTGCGCCTGTTTTTTGTGTAGTTTTGCACTTTTTTTCTTTGAACCCAATTCATTTTTGCAGCTTTTTATTTAAATCTATTTCATATGTGATGTATTTTTTTGTTTTCTGATTGGGCTGAGTTTAGCAATCCCAGATATTTCTTGCTAATCCTTTACATGCAACTTTTTAAAAAGTCTCTAAATTTTGGGAAACTTCACTCCAGTCCCCTCGTGTATTTTTGTCGCTTTTTTTGTACAACTTTTTGCATTAAAGAGTCATACAAACAGTTCAATACAGAAAAAAAGAGACAATTTTTGACTTTCTGCCAAATATATGAACTGCATGCGCCATTTTGAAAAAAATTGGCTCACAAAATGGCAATGAGTACCACAAGGAAAATTACTCAAAAACCCCCACATGAGTAATCGGGACTATAGTGTCTTTGTTGAGGTATCAATAAAGTGAAGGCTTATAGATGCTGTTTTTGTTCTCTTCAGATACATTAAGAGTCGAGAATGAAAACTTGAATGATCAACTGATTTCACAAAATCCAGTTAACCTACTGCTGCCTATTTCCACAACTTTTGATCTGCCAATTCAGTTTGGCATGTTGGTGGTTGGATCGATTGTATGAATGGTCCCACATTACGAAAGATCAGCAGATCTTAATCATATCTGTAGGACCATTCTTAAAAAGCCGGCGTCACACTGGCAAGTTTGATGCGAGTAAGTCGCACGACTTTCTCGCATCAACACCCGGCACGGCCGCCCGCTCTCGGAGCTGAGTGTGCGGCTGCATGTATTTCTATGCAGCCGCACACTCGGGTCCGAGAGCGGGCGGCCGTGCCGGGTGTTGATGCGAGAAAGTCGTGCGACTTACTCGCATAAACTCGCCAGTGTGACGCCGGCCAAACTCATTGACATGGCCTAATAAAATCTTAATTAATCTTTTCCATTAGGTGGGACCATTCTTGTGATCACTGTAGATCGCAACGATCAGGCCACCTAGCATTCATGCATTTCTCCTGATTCCTGTGTATTGGTGGTACCTGTTGTTTAGTTTTTCTTAGGGGATCCTATCAATGTCCAATCATGGAAAATCAATTAATCCCTCTGATTGTTAGAATGACAAGCTAGAGATCTGATAATAAGAGTGGGCAGCTTGAAGTTTGATAGTCAAATTCTAATTTGACCAGACATTTCATTGTTCTGTTCTTGTAGCATTTTATTTCTAAAATATTAGTTATTTCATATCACTAATCTAAGGATAAAGTATTTCAAACAAATTTGTAAATTACTAAATTCATGATACTAGTAATACAAATGATAATATTGAAAGCACTATTAACATTCTGTTAGTATGCATAAGAAAATGTAATTAGAAATACTGAAACATTCCCATCTTTTCATAGAAAGCCCTTGTTCAGATGAGAACTGCTTCTGATGCACATACCAGTCTAACATATCCAAGATCTGTCTCTATTCTCATGTTTTACAATTTTGCCATCCATTCTTTTTGAGCAGGTGGTTCCTCTTCATTAGCTTTCTATCAGCACTATACGAGCAGTACCTTCCTTTACTTCACTTTCCAGAGTATCAATCCTGTCCTTAATTAAAAGTTTTTATCTCTATCCTTGCCTGTATTCAGTTTGACAGACTAGAGAGCAGAGAGACAAAGCCTTGAACTGACTTCCAGTAGAAAGACAAAGCCCCACCCTTACTTCCCATAGAATGACAAAGCCCCGCCCTTACTTCCCGTAGAAAGACAAAGCCCCGCCCTTACTTCCTGTAGAAAGACAAAGCCTCGCCCTTACTTCCTGTAGAAAGACAAAGCCTCGCTCTTACTTCCTGTAGAAAGACAAAGTCCCACCCTTACTTCCTGTAGAAAGACAAAGCCACGCCCTTACTTCCTGTAGAAAGACAAAGCACCGCCTTTACTTCGTGTAGAAAGACAAAGCCATGCCCTTACTTCCTGTAGAAAGACAAAGCTTCACCCTTACTTCCTGTAGAAAGACAAAGCCACGCCCTTACTTCCTGTAGAAAGACAAAGCCTCGCCCTTATTTCCTGTAGAGCGTTTTCTACCCACCTTCAATTTTTTTTTAAAGAGTTGAAGATCCGATCCCAATTCTTATAGTCAGTCTCAGAGTCTCTCCTATTGGAGATAGATTAGCCTTAATAACAGGCAGTTCATGGCAAATAAAATAAATGTGAACTTCCTAATGGACAGCACCTTAGATGGATTGACTATCTCATTATCTATTAAATGAGAGAACTATTAGATTCTATGATTTAGATTATGTCTCATTGCTACTAATAATTATATTTTTAAAATTATTGCCAATTAATTTTAATAAAAAATTATATAATTAAAACACAATATTAATAACACAATAATAAAAATTCTTAATAATAATTTCTAAATAACTAATATTTTTAACCTCTGTCACTGAGGTGTGACTACTGACTACATTCATATAAATAAGGTTCTATTTTTATTTTCATTAATTCTCTGTGTTATTGGCTGGTGATATAAAATGATCTCCTATCTCAGTTTTAACATTAAAAAAATCCGATTTTTTGCAATTTAATTTCAATTGTCACTCAGCACCACCCAGACGTGACACTTATGGGAATGGAATGTGTCAGTAAATTCACAGGTAGCATAGAGCCACTCAAAGGTATTATTATGAATTATTTTATAACTTGCCATGCATAATTAATATAGGTGGCTAATGAAAGCAGAGTCATTTAAGAAAAAATAATAATGCATGTATAATTTCCTAAAATACACCCTGTCTTTTTGCCACCATACCAAATGGCTTTAGACATACATAATGAATTATTTATATTATTCATGAAATCCAATTTAGTTGGATGTCTAATTTCAAGATTCATCCTCCATGAGAAGTATTGCATCATTTCCTCCTATGTCTTGACCACTGCGCAGTTGAAATAATGACCTGTCAAATGTATCCTGCTCTTCCCCCTTAAAATAAGATATGACACATTTAATTCTTATTTAATACCATTATCATCATTGCATTAATTGTGATAGACTGTCAAAATGTTACTATATATTAACAGCCGTGAATTCGTAGGCTACGGAGTTGTATGCTAAATAAATCCCTAAAAATGTCACAGTGACGCTCAACATAATAATAGGGACACTTATTAATAGATTTTTATTGATTGGCTGCTCTATAAAAATACAATCATTCACTAGTTATTGTTATTTCCTTCCTCAGGAGAGGATCAGATTGATAAACAACGTGGCAATTTTATAGAAATATTTATTGTTTACAAAAAATATCATTAAAAAAATTCCTTATGGTCCTTTTAGGTCTCAATATGGATGAAATTGTTTTTCCGGAGAGAAGACATGCAACCATGACAACTTACCCATGACATGCACCCATGACAGCTCTAACCGTAAAGAACCCTTTCCTATTTGGCTGCCATAATGCATGCCCAGGGACCTTTGTAAGGTCTTTGGAAGGAATAAGTCATGTGCCAGTCCTTTGGATTGACCACACATATATTTATACATATACTTGAGATTTCCTCTGAGACGTCTTTTCTCTAAGCTAAACAAGCCGAACTTTTCCAACCTCTCTTCGTATGAGAGGCTTTCCATTCCATGTATTATAGCGGAGACTTACACACCATGAACTATAGGAGAGGTCTCCATCACATATAATAGAGGAGCAGCCTTCCATCCCATTAAATAATCGAGTTGCTGCCTTTGCGCTGACTTTAACTTCTGAATAACCTTTGTAAAATGTGGCTCCCAAAAGTGGATCCCATATTCAAGATTTGGCCTTACTAGTAATTTATAGAGGCGTGATAATACATTTGGATCATTCGATTCCAATTTTTTTTTTTTTCCGTGGACACTTTTCTCATATCAGATTGTTCATGGGTGGGACAAGTCAAAGTTGGGGTTAAAGGCAGAGAAAGGGTAAAGCAAGGGTTGGGGAAAGTCATAGGTGGAACAAGTAAGTACTGTAAAAAAGTATTTTATCCAATCATGACAAACTCTTCTTCCCCAATGCATCTATTGCTCTTAACACAAATATCACATTTTAGTTTAGATATTCTCCAAAGGCACAAAGTGGACATGGCCTTACTAATTTGCAGTTTTATTGGTATTGGTGATCATGCACAACAATTCTTTTGATATTGCTGTCTTCTTTTCTCAAATCTAAAATATACATTTTCTAACCACCTTCACCCTACACTATGTCACTAACAAGTAAACCACCCCTCATCTATAGTCCAGTCCTCAGCCTCCCATCCCACAAGTCCACGACAATATGCAGTCCTCCTACAAAGTGCCTCGCTTTACAAGCAATCCAAGAGCTCAGCGCTGCTATTTGCTCCAACCTGCGTGATGTGAAAACGAAAAAGATAAAAATTACAATCCATGGAAATAAGTAAAGCTGTTATTTGCCTCAAAAATTCTCATCTTTTGTTGCTTTAACTAATTTGTTTCCAGGGTGCATGACTTAGTGGCAACGTTGTGCCCCGGCGATGTTGACACTCTCATGATTGCACCCTTAGTCATCCGATCATGACCATTGGCTGCTCTGCTGCCTCCTCCTCTTCCCCAAAGCTCATATTTGTAATTCAGGTACTTAGACTCTGCATGATCAGCACTCATTTTTTCGATATGTATTTGTCCATCTGCAGACACCACGAGATGGAGCCCATGAGCATGCTACATACAGCTTTATTTTTTCTTCCATGTATAACCAGTGTAGAGTTAGATGCTAACCTCACCCTACTGTTCACTCCATGCAGACAGGACTTTATCATTTAAGATCATGATTATGCGGAGCTCAGCTGTACCTAGTCTCTGTCTCCGTGAGGAATGGTTAGGCTGTCCCATACACATTGCTTAGCTATAGGAGGTTATGAGATTGGATCGAACTTGGGTTTTTTATCTGAGGAGGCCCAAAGACCTCTCCATCAAACAAGAAGACACCAGCATACTTTGCTTACCTCATTAAACAATCGATTATCTTTGGATTCTACCAACATTTATCCAATGGGTAAGAGCCTAACTCTAGAGCTACTGACCAATACTAAATGTCAAATAATTACAGCCATGAGTAACTTTTACTTGCACTTAGAAATAGAAATCTGATAACCACCTTTCTAATTGAGTTCTATTATGTACAATTGTAGGTACTCTGTCCAAATGTAAGAAGAAGGACCAGACCGGGGGTACCTCTCTTGTGCCGGGTCCGGAACTGTCATTAATAGATAGAGTAAACGGGCACCATCCTTAATCACAATAGGTTTGGGATCACCTAGTGCATACTTATATTGGTATAAACAGTTACAAGAAGAAAAGCCTAGGCACCATATAAAAGGGATCACCATAGAATAATCTTGTATAAAAAAGTCTAAGTTTATTGAACAAACACCATAGACAAACACTTGAGACATAAAAACACTTAAAATTCAAGTCAAGAGCATTCTCAAGACAAGAAATGGGTCATACTGATATAAGATGTAATACCTATGACAGTCCCATATGTCCAAAACAATAGTGTGCAAGTTGACAATAACACCATCCAATTACTGAGACACCCTGTTAGATAGCACAACAGGTGTATACATGCTATTTATAGTTATAACTACCTTATAAGTAATCAATCACATCTTTCTATACAATTAGAGCATGCCCAGAAAGCAAATAGGACTAATGAAGACACACTTTAGTGTCGATACGCGTGGGTCTTAGGTCCCATTTGTCCTTTTTTGTGGGTACACCTGGAAGAACCTGCATGGTATTATCTGAGATAGGAGAGATTTGGTATTGCTTTCATTGCTCTCATGGTCTCCTGGATGGTAGTATATCCAAATGTTTGGAGTTAAATTACTCTTTAAGTGTATTTTGTATGTGCCTTTACTCTAATAGATTTCTGCAACATAAGAAGTCCTATTTGTTTTCTGGGCATGCTCTAATTGTATAGAAAGATGTGATTGATTACTTATAAGGTAGTTATAACTATAAATAGCATGTATACACCTGTTGTGCTATCTAACAGGGTGTCTCAGTAATTGGATGGTATTATTGTCAACTTGCACACTATTGGTTTGGACATATGGGACTGTCATAGGTATTACATCTTATATCAGTATGACCCATTTCTTCTCTTGGGTCTGGAACTGTCAGGGCTGTCACCTTTGTTGTCCGGGGAAAGCTTAGAGACCAGGACCGACCTTTGCACTCGACAGCAGGGGGCATGACTAAGCTAAAAAGGGCAGAGCGCAGCAAAAGAGAAGGGAACACGGGCACGCAGCAGGGGAAGTGTGGTGCTCCGTCCTCTGAGCATCGTGACAGTGCAGGCCCGCGCGATAGAATCCCCGCTTACACGTACAGAGACTGTAACCGGAAACTTGCCATGTGCCCGTTGGCTCCCGAAACTGAAGGTGCCAAACGCTCTGGGATGTTAACGACTGCGCGCGTGCTGCCTAAGAAAGACCAGGTGACTGACCAACCGAGAACTGTGCCCTCTCTCACCTGCATACGTTTGCCGAGCTACGTCAGGACCCGACGGTGCTGGGAACTGGCTTCACTCTTCATCACGAATCCTGATCCCTGGACCCCGCACAGGACGCCGAGGACCCTCTGTCACCGCCGGGAACCTGATCAACTATGCCTTCCGGACGACACTGGATTCATCATACGCTGACTGTGTTAGTGCCACCGTTTTGAGTCTAGTCTCTTTCCAGCAAGGAAGTCGTCGGACTGATAAGTTAACCTTTAATGAACAGTAGCTATACTTATTACAATTGTTATCTTCCCTGCACAACTACCGTGCTCATATCATCTACCTTACCCCTGTTTCTCCCTTCTCCCGGCGTGGAGTATTCCCCTGTTCAAGTAAAATTAACGTTAACCCTTGCTCTGCCTCCTGTCCATTACTGCACCCCGTAACCTGTCCACACAAACATGTCAAAAAGTGAAGCAAATGGCAACAAAAAGTTTACAAAAAACGAATTTTTTGGGCAACTACTATGTATCCAACACCAAATCATTACCCTTAAAACTAAGTACAAACTTAGAAAAAGAGAAAACAAGAAACATAATATGGGGTTGTCCCATTTCAAGAATTCTTTTTTGCCAAAATGGCCCCAATGAAATAACCTACTGCTGAGGTCTCCAGAGATCAGCTTCAATCTGTGGGTGAACCTGGCAGCAAGTGCTCTGTTTCCCTTCAGTGCTCCCAGAGAGAAATAAGGTATTACAGTTTCCATTGAAATGAAATGGTTGCCTGTTTAATCATCAGTAAGTCGGGTCCTCCAGAAAAAGAGATGCTCTATGCTCTGGCTGATATGTGAAGGTCCTCAGCATAGTATCAGAAAATGGGTTTTCTAAAGCTGTTCCTGATAGATGTTCCTTGCTAAACTGGAGAGCAAAAGGTTAATTTTTTTGCAGACATGCATGTATGCAGATTTCTAAAATAATGAAAAACGGAATATATAGATTTTAATAGGATCCTACCCAACCCTGGAAATAACAGTCTATGACAGACAACGTATTACACGGTCTGAAAAAGAAAATTAGAAAGGAACGGATTGAGAAGCGGGGCTTTATCCGGGATCCGGAGGGAGAATGTTTCCCAGCTAACACCTTGGGAGTAAGGTATAATATCATTGTGAATGTAAATTCAATCTTGGAAATCACTAATGATAGTTTTGAAATATTGGCAGTCTTCCAGACAGATCGTCGAGCTCAGCAGAAGGAAAAAAGGAAAAGAAGACGACTTTTTATAAAATTACATTTTATTTCACTGTGTGACAGAAAGGGATGGGGAGCATCATGGATTTAGAGTAGAATGTATATTATTATTATTATGATTATTATTACAAAGCTCATTTCGTTGGCTATTCAATATTTGGAAAACTCCCCCCCCAAAATTAGGGCATCCTCTGTCGGTTGCAATCTTGAAAGCTAGAAAGTTCTGGGACAGAATAATCCAATAAACCTGTAATGCCCAGAGCTTTAAAAGGCTCCATGGTATAAAGATGCAGGGGTAGCATGTATCTTCAAGCTGTTGCATATAACTGTATGGAAGGACTAAAAAGCACAGTTGTAGTAAGAGATGTATGCATTTTAATTTGAGTTTGTAAAAGGGTAGTCTAGTGGTGTCCAATTAACAGTCGCAGACCATTGAATGAAGCAGAAGTTGGCTTTTCCATCTTTCATCCTTGGTGGCACAACAAACTTGAGAGTTATGGATCTCATATAGGAACATGAGCTTAGTGGTCGCAGTTCCCTTCTCGGTAGTGCTATTGCTTAACTGTTCCAGAAGAAAACTCAAACATTGGTTTTTTTTATACAACTATTAGATTTTTCTCTTTAAGTCATTCATTTCACTGACAGGAAGCCATTTTATCCCAGAATCCTTTCCTAAACTGTATTGTTTCTGATTTTCTCTGGAGTTGTTCCCTCTCCATTAGACAAAACCAAAACATGCACACATTGGCACCAAAACAGCCATGGCAGTCCAATTAATGGGGAGGGTGATTATTTTAGGTCCATTTGGACTCTGGTTTATGGGAATGCTATGGTAAAATTGAATGTGTTGACATACAGTATGTCTGTAGCAAACTATTGGGTAACTCTTCCCGGGCCAAAGCACCTATGCTAAGCAACAAAAGGATTTTTGCCTTGTTTTTAATGAGTTCATTAAGACCTATCTATTTATACACAGCCAGGTCATTCAATCATTGCCTGCGTGTCAGTGCAGGTGCTTCTGGTTCTGTTCCAATTCCTTTATACTGCCTCATGTCCCTTAGTACCTGTAAGACCATTCCTCATCTGTTCCTTTTTGTTTATGTTCTTAGTCTGTTTCTGGTTTGTCTTCTAGCCATGATCCCATTCCTTGTTATATTTCCAAGCCATTCAAGCCTGTATGCATGCTTCAGTCTGTGACTTGGCAACCATGTCTGACCAGCGCAAACCCACATGTAGCCAAAAGGCACATTTCATCTCATCTAGGTGTACTCCTAGCTTAATGTACAGCTTCTAACTTGGTGTAAGGTTCTTTGTCTCTTTTGACATGTTCCTTGAAACTCAGTTTTCCGTCGCCATTTTGCTTTCTGTCTTTCTGCAGCTCTTGCCCTCAGTTAATATGGAGTTTTCAGTTTTCATGTTCCCGCCCTGATTCTCTCCCTCTTGCTTCTTAAGCAGCCTCAGCTGAACAATCAGTGCTCCTGAATCAAGCCTCAGTCAGCCTGTGACCTGACTCCTGGAAACCTAGGATTTTGGACTCCAGCTATTTCCTACTGAGGAACTTTGGAACACTTTTGGACTTTGGAAACCTGCTGCCTGGTGAAGCCATGTTTGCAGAGGAATTACGGTACAGAGAAGAGATCCTGAACCTGCTTGGAGAGTTATTGTAGAGCTTGAAGTTACTCTGGCCTGCTGTGTTCTCCTGCCTCTGTTCCTGCAAACTGTGTGACCTTTTCTGCATGCTTGTATGAAGTAATACAAGTCATTTCATATCAACCTATGTCTCATGTGTTTTCCTCGCACCCAAGCACAAGACGCTATAGGAACTGTACACTATACATGACACTTGGGAATCAAGCTGCAACTGCTCACCTATGATCCATAATATTACTGACAAAACTTTTCAGAGTTTCTTGCACCAATGCTATATTCAGTTTCAACTTATCTGCTCATTTTGCCTCCAGCCAGGTAAAAATGGCATATATAATTTCCCTGAAAGCCTAGTATGATACCTATCGGTTGAACAATCAGTAATTTCATTTCCATCTGTTGCTTTTTTTTCCACCATCCTCTCTTTGGAGGCCTGAATGGCATCCTGGGTGTGGTCCCAAATGTCCCGTGCCTCCACAGCCCAGTCTGCCACCCTGGAATCAGCGGAAAACACGGGCATGGGCACTGGTACCCGCGGATGCTGACCGTAGTTCAGGAGGAGTCAGCCACAGTATTATTTGGAGCGAACTCAGCCCACGGTAGCAAGGATGCCCAGTCATCCTGCCTGGCAGAGACAAAATGTGGCAAGTATGTGACCAAGGTCTGGTTGGCCCTCTCTACCAACCCATTTGTCTCGGGGATGGTATGCAGAGGAGAGATTCAACTCAATGCTGCGTAAGCGACACAGCTCTCTCCAGAACCGAGACGCAAACTGGGGACTTCGATTGCTGACAATTTTGTCTGGCATACCGTGTAGGTGGAAAATATGCCTAATGAATAATGCTGCCAATGCCCATGCAGACGGTAACCGTGGTAACGGCACCAAGTGTACCATTTTGGAGAAGTTGTCGGTTATCACCCAGATGATGATGCAGCCCCGAGACTTGGGTAAGCCCACCACAAAATCCATCCCGACCATCCCCGAAGGCCTGTCTGCCACCGGTAAAGGGAAAAGTAGCCCAGCTGGCCGTTGTCGAGGGGACTTATTCTTGGCGCAGGAGACGCACGCCTGAACGTATTCCCTGACGTCATGGACCATATGTGGCCACCAGTATGTCCTCGCCAGCAACTCCGATGTCCTCTTTGTCCCAAAATGTCCACCCACCCTGGACGAATGTGCCCAAGAGAGTACCTCCGGTCGCAAATTGGTGGGCACAAAAGTCTTGCCTGGAGGCACAGACTCAAGCGAAACCGGGGCCACCGTTCTTAGGCTCTCTGTGGGGACAATCAGCCGAGGCTCCTCCTCCACCACGGAGCGAGACAGAGCGCCGGCACAAATGTTCTTCTCACCGGAGAGGAAATGGAGGGTGAAATGGAACCGGGAGAAAAACAAGGACCATCTGGCCTGGCGAGAATTTAGCCGCTGGGCAGTCTGTAAATAAACCAAGTTTTTGTTCAATAAAAACTTGAAAGGGAAAACGAGCCCCTCCAGGAGATGTCTCCACTCGGAAAAGGTCAACTTCATGGCTAGTTACTCCCTGTCCCCAATGGAATAATTCCTCTCCTCTGGTGTGAAGGTCTTGGAGAAGAAGAAGCAAGGATGCTTCCGACCTTGAGCATCCTTTTGGAAGAGGACTGCTCCAGCACCAACGGACGAGGCATCCACCTCCAATACAAAAGGCCTATCAACATCGGGGCGATGTAAGATGGGAGTGCTAGCAAAATGAGATTTAACTGAAGTAAAGGCCTTGGAAGCCTCCTCTGACCATAACTTGTGATTGGCTACCGTCTTGGTGAGGGCTACCAAGGGAGCTACTAGAGTAGGAAGTGGGGAATGAATTGGCGATAGTAGTTAATGAACCCCATAAAACGCTGCACTGCTTTAAGAGAGTGGGGTTCTTGCCAATCTATTACCGCCTGTAGTTTGGCAGGATCCATAGCCAATCCCTGGGTGGAGATGATATAGCCCAGGAAAGGTAAAGACTCCTGCTCAAACACGCACTTCTCCAATTTTGCATATAGAGAATTTGCCCGCAAGAGGTCGAAAACCTTGCAGACATCTCTCCGATGGGAATCTATATCTGGAGAAAAGATGAGAATGTCGTCCAGATAGACTACCACAGAGGTGGCAAGCATATCCCGGAAGATGTCATTTACAAAGTCTTGGAAGACGGCTGGAGCATTACAGAGCCCGAAGGGCATCACCAACTATTCGTAATGCCCGTCCCTGGTATTGAATGCCGTCTTCCATTCATCCCCCTCACGGATGCGAATCAGGTTATACGCACCCCGCAGATCTAACTTGGTAAATATCCTTGCTCCCCGAAGCCTATCAAAGAGTTCAGAGATTAGTGGCAAAGGGTATTTATTTTTCATGGTGATAGCGTTAAGACCCCTATAGTCTATACACGGGCGTAACTCTCCGTTCTTCTTCTGCATGAAGAAGAACCCCGCTCCCGCTGGTGATACCGACTTCCTAATGAATCCTCTTGCCAAGTTCTCCTGAATATATTGGGACATAGCCTCCGTTTCAGGGAGAGAGAGGGGATAAACCCTTCCCCTAGGAGGTTCAGTTCCAGGCAAGAGATCGATAGGACAGTCGTAGGGGTGATGAGGCAGAAGAGTCTTCGCAGCTTTCTTGGAGAATACACCTGCGTAAGACCAGTAAACCTTGGGAATCGGAGTGAGGTCTAAGGGTATCTCTGTGGTGGTGACCAGAACGCTGTCCCTAATGCATCTGCCTTTACATGATTCACCCCAACACATAATTCTCCCAGAAGACCATTCAATATGGGGAGAGTGGTGGCGGAGCCAGGGTAATCCCAACAGAACCTCGTCCATTCCTTCAGGAAGGACAAAAAGAGATACATTCTCCTGATGGGACGGCGACACAGACAGGGGAAGAGGGACAGTCTGATGGGTGATTGGTGAGGACAGAATTGATCCATTTACCACTCTAACCGACACTGGCTCGGTGAGCTTCACCAGAGGTATGTTGTGGCGAGAGGCAAAGGTGGAAGACACAAAATTTCCCTCTGCCCCAGAATCCACACAGAGCTTGACTGGAAGAGTGGATGGACCTATGGTAATCGTCCCTTTAAGAATCACTTTCGGAACAAAAGCCGTTGCGTCCAGTGACCCTGCCTTCATGCTTACTGGACACGGCCGTTTGCGCAACCGCTGTGGACATTGGTTGGCATAATGCCCCTGCTGCTGGCACACACTACAGACCACAGAAGCTCGAGCGGCCTGAGACTTAGGTCCCACTCGAGTAGCCTCCATGGTCTCCTGGGGGTCGGACGCCTGAACGGGGATTCCAGAGGTTTGGCAAAGGTGGGAGCCAGCCGAAACCTCTGCCTACACTGGGCCTGCTCCAACCTCCGCTCGTGAAAATGGAGGTCGATGCAGGTAGAGATGGAGATAAGCTTCTCCAGTGAGGCAGGAATCTCCCTGGTGGCCAAAGCGTCCTTTACATGATCAGCCAGACCTCTCCAGTATACCGGAATGAGGACTTTATCCGCCACTCTAACTCGGAGGCCAGTGTCCAGAATTGGACCGAAAA
>JARQOD010000005.1:9591756-9626482 GCA_033576555.1 Oophaga sylvatica | reverse complement strand
AAACAGTCCGATCTCCTCAACGACGCAAGACAGATCAGCAATTTGCATAACGACCTCGTCGGTCGTTGAGTCCTTGTCACACTACTTTATTGTCACCGATTCCGACCTCGGTGGGCGTGCTTCAGCGTTTCCCTTTCAACGCCCCCAGCACTGATTGGCCCCCCAACGCTACTTTCGGTACAATGAAAACTAAAAAGGGAACGCTACTTTTGTTAAAATTGGAAAACTTACATTGCAGACAGAGCAGTCCTTTGATGAATAAAATGAATCCACGAATAACAGCGCAATAGCGATTCAGACAGGGACGCTGAAGCAACTGCAGTGTGAAATCCGTTAAAATATCAACGCTATAGAGACTCACACGGGAACGCAGAAGGCAAACCGGTTAATACCATCCACTGCACAGGAACAAAGAATGGAAGGAGGCGCTACAGCATTGTGTCACCCAATTTTCACACATTGGGAGCGCTGTACTCACCAATAGGGGCAGAGGGGGCGTGACCTGCAACATAGCTTTGTCACGCCTGCGTCGCTGAGCTCTGCGTCACTACCGAGGTCGTTTTTAAGCTTCAAACACAGCGATTAGTGCTGGCCAGCGGGACGCCAACGATGGAAAAATGGACCAGCGCATTCGAGCAAGATCAGCGATAGCCAGCGGGGGGCCGGTCGCGGCTACATTTCACACGTAGCGAGATCGCTAGCGATAACACTGTTGCGTCACAATATCGGTGACGCTTGAGCGATATCGCTAGCCAGCTCGCTATGTGTGAAGGCCCCTTTAGGCCAGTAAATGCAGCCAACAGCTTATTACAACACAAACAATATAAACATTTCTTGATAACAACAATATGTGTTAAACTAGATAGAGGTGCGATGCTATCGCATCGGGAGGGCGGTAATGTCACGATGGGGGCAGGCTTTGCAGAGTTGAGAATCTCCCCCCCCATGTGCTCATCCACCTATCCACTCTCTCTTTAAAACTGCGTATGTGCTCCTCCTGTACAAAGATGGCGGCGGTCAGTGAATCATTCGGCTGATCCCGGCGGCGGCATATTCGTGATAGTGTTCCGCTGGTGGTACAAGAGGCTGCGTAAGGTGAATACAGTGTCTGTGTGTAAGTGTGGTGCGTACAGCATATACAGAGTGTGTGTGTGTGTGTGTGGTGCGTACGGCGTATACAAAGTGTGTATGTGTGGTGGTGCGTACGGCGTATACAGTGTGTGTGTGGTGAGAAACAACACAGAGAGAACATGTGATCAAAGTTTTATTATTGTAAATATTGAAAAACACACAATATAAAACACAGGAAAATGGCAGGGAAGAAAAGTGATACAAAGTGGAATTAACCATGAATGCACATGAGGAAAAAGGGCCAAAACTGGAACTTGATCCAGAAAATATATAGCCAAAATCAGAACAAAATTACTAAAATTGTATTAAATTACACAATGAAATAGACATAGATTACAGGATGAATAAAGTTACACTATTAGAAATCTGATACCGTTGGCTATATAAATATCACCATTGGCTGGATAGTGGTATACAGACATATGTCCACAGTGTATCAGAGTATTATATACTAGCCGTTATGTATATATCATAAAGCAGGTAAGTACCATGCCATAAGTACGAAAATTGAGCATACCACTAAGCGTACCAATGATAATAATGCTAGGCAAAACTATGCAGGTAAGTACCATATATGAAGAACTATGCTTATATGTCATATAATGGGTAGATACCCTGTCATACGTGCAGCAAAATAAGATATCTGATACAAAGTATTGATACAAGCCATCAGGCAAGGTAATTCAGCACAGATAGACAAAAGCACACAAAGCTCCCCTGATGAAGGAGCATTGCGCTCCGAACCGCGTGTCGGGGATGGCCTGATGGTCCTTTGACCCAGTTCTAGGTAATGGCTGCACTGTCTATTGATTCTATGTATATGTGTGCTTTTGTCTATCTGTGCTGAATTGCTGGGCAAAAATAGCATGCATGGCAGAGTTCAAAAATGAAAACCACTTATGAGCAATAAGAACATAAAGGCTTATTTCAGTTTTGCAAGAAAACATTTTGATGATCCCCAAGACTTTTTGGAGAATACTCTGTGGACTGACGAGATAAATGTTGAATTTTTTGGAAGACGTATTGTTAGTGTTGGCGGATTGCACTAAATATAATATAAAAATAAAGTGTAATTGCAACCCGAGGTCCACCATGCAGAAATGAATCTGCTGCTACTGGGAATAATGACGGAACAAAACAGCGAGCGTTACCTTAAGCACCCTGTGTTAACGCCACACAGTGTGAACGGAATGCAGAGTATCAAGCTCAGTTACTTCACAGAGAGGTACTGCTCTAAGACTGCTAAGTACTACACCCTGTTAACCGTCACAGGGATGTTAGCACATGGATTGAGCATGCTCTGTGACTAAATTTAGCTAACTGCACATATGAATGGCGCAAATGCTGTGCCAAGAGCAAGTACTCTTATGAAATATGTAAAGGGTGCACTACAGTTTAGAACTATATATATATGTATATACATAAAGGGGGGTGCTGCAATGCACTGTAAATATGTATATGGAAAAAACAAAAGAAAAGACAAGTTCAATAAATAGCGCACACCCCAATAAAAAAAAATAATGAAATGAATAGAAAATATATAATAATAATTAATTATGAAAGTGAAAATATTTATTACAAAAAAACTGAACACAGCAAAACATACAATAAGACATAATTAAAAATTACATGTAATACAGAAAAACATAAGGATAAAACACATCACCCCAAGGTCCAAATTGTATGGGACCAAAAATAAAGTAATCCCCATCAAGCAAGTTGTATAGTGCTATGACAATATATATGATGTAACATGGAGATAGTAAATACAATCGGAAACACCTATATACATATACAGTTCAATTATGAGCGAATAACCTGATGCACCAAATGTGTCAGCTATACCAAACATATGGCAACCTATCAGCAGAAAAGTATATGAAGGATCAGGATTATGCCCAATAAGGGATAAAGGTGTAAAGAGGATAAAGGTGACTCCCAATAAGGAATCAAAACAAACAAACACTAGTACCTTAACCCCTTAGTGACAGAGCCATTTTGCAGCTTAATGACAGGGCCAATTTTTACAATTCTGACCACTGTCACTTTATGAGGTTATAACTCTGGAACGCTTTAACGAATCCCGCTGATTCTGAGATTGTTTTTTCGTGACATATTGTACTTCACGTTAGTGGTAAAATTTCTTTGATATGACTTGTGTTTATTTATGAAAAAAACGGAAATATGGCGAAAATTTTGAAAATTTAACAATTTTCAAACTTTAAATTTTTATGCCCTTAAATCAGAGAGATATGTCACACAAATTTCTTAATAAATAACATTTCCCACATGTCTACTTTACATCAGCACAATTTTGGGACCAAAATTTTTTTTTGTTACGAAGTTATAAGGGTTAAAAGTTGACCAGCGATTTCTCATTTTTACAACACCATTTTTATTTTAGGGACCACATCACATTTGAAGTCACTTTGAGGGGTCTATACGATAGAAAATACCCAAAAGTGACACCATTCTAAAAACTGCACCCCTCAAGGTGCTCAAAACCACATTCAAGAAGTTTATTAACCCTTTACGTGCTTCACAGGAACTGAAGCAATGTGGAAGGAAAAAATTAACATTTAACTTTTTTTGCAAAAACTTTACTTCGGAACCTATTTTTTTTTATTTTCACAACTGTTAAAAGAAAAAATGAACCACAAAATTTGTTGTGCAATTTCTCCTGAATAAGCTGATACCCCATATGTGGGGGTAAACCACTTTTCGGGCGCACGGCAGAGGTCGCAAGGGAAGGAGCGACATTTGACTTTTTCAACGCAGAATTGGCTGGACGCCATGTCGCGTTTGTAGAGGCCCTGATGTGTCTAAACAGTGGAAACCCATCACAAGTGACCCCATTTTGGAAACTAGACCCCCTAAGGAACTTATCTAGATGTGTGGTGAGCACTTTGAACCTCCAAGTGCTTCACAGAAGTTTATAACATAGAACAGTAAAAATAAAAAATCATATTTTTTCCACAAAAACAATCTTTTCACCCCAATTTTTATTTTCCCAAGGGTAACAAGACCCCAAAAGTTTTTGTGCAATTTGTCCTGAGCATGCTGATACCCCATATGTGGGGGTAAACCACTGTTTGGGTGCATGGCAGAGCTTGGAAGGGAAGGAGCGCCGTTTGACTTTTCCAGCGCAGAATTGGCTGGACGTCATGTCGTGTTTGTAGAGGCCCTGATGTGTCTAAACAGTGGAAACCCCCCACAAGTGACCCCATTTTGGAAATTAGACCCCTAAGGAACTTATCTAGATGTGTGGTGAGCACTTTGAACCTCCAAGTGCTTCACAGAAGTTTATAACATAAAGCCGTGAAAATAAAAAATCATATTTTTTCCACAAAAACGATCTGTTCACCCCAATTTTTATTTTCCCAAGGGTAACAAGACCCCAAAAGTTTTTGTGCAATTTGTCCTGAGCATGCTGATACCCCATATGTGGGGGTAAACCGCTGTTTGGGTGCATGGCAGAGCTTGGAAGGGAAGGAGCGCCGTTTGACTTTTTCAACTCAGAATTGGCTGGACGCCATGTCGCGTTTGTAGAGGCCCTAATGTGTCTAAACAGTGGAAACCCCCCACAAGTGACACCATTTTGGAAACTAGACCTCCTAAGGAACTTATATAGATGTGTGGTGAGCACTTTGAACCCCCAAGTGCTTCACAGAAGTTTATAACTCCCGGGCATGAAAATAAAAAGTCATATTTTTTCCACAAACCTGATCGTTTAGTCCCCAATATTTTATTTTCCCAAGGGTAACAGGAGAAATTAGACCACAAAAAGTTGTTGTCCAATTTGTCCTGAGTACGCTGATACCCCATATGTGGGGTGGGACCACTGTTTGGGCGCACGGCAGGGCTTGGAAGGGAGGGAGCGCCATTTGACTTTTTGAAAGCCACGTCGTGTTTGGAGACCCCTGATGTGTCTAAACAGTGGAAACCCCCAACAAGTGACCACATTTTGGAAACTAGACCCCTTAAGGAGCTTATCTAGATGTGTGGTGAGCACTTTGAACCCCAAGTGCTTCACAGAAATTTATAAACGCAGAGCCGTGAAAATGAAAATCATATTTTTTTCCAAAAATGATTTTTTAGTCCCAATTTTTATTTTTCCAAGGGTAACAGGAGAAATTAGACCACAAAAATTGGTTGCCAATTTGTCCTGAGTACGCTGATACCCCATATGTGGGGTAAACCACTGTTTGGGCGCACGCAGGGCTCGGAAGGGAGGGAGCGCCATTTGACTTTTTGAAAGCCACGTCGTGTTTGGAGACCCCTGATGTGTCTAAACAGTGGAAACCCCCTACAAGTGACCCCATTTTGGAAACTAGACCCCTTAAGGAACTTATCTAGATGTGTGGTGAGCACTTTGAACCCCCAAGTGTTTCACAGAAATTTATAAACGCAGAGCTGTGAAAATAAAAAATCATTTTTTTTTCAAAAATGATTTTTTTTAGCCAGCTATTTTTTATTTTCCAAGGGTAACAGGAGAAATTAGAACCCAAAATTGGTGTGCAATTTGTCCTGAGTACGCTGATTACCCCATATGTTGGGGTAAACCATGTTTGGGCGCACGCAGGGCTCGGAAGGGAGGGAGCGCCATTTGACTTTTTGAACGCCACGTCGTGTTTGGAGACCCCTGATGTGTCCTAAACAGTGGAAACCCCTCAAGTTACCCATATTGAACTAACCCTAAGGACCTACTAATGGGTACACTTTGAACCCCCGTGTTCACAGAAATTATAAACGCAGAGCCGTGAAATAAAAAATCATTTATTTTTTAAAAGATTTTTTAACCACTATTTTTATTTCCCAGTAACCGAATTAGTAACCCATAAATTGTGCATTGTCCTGAGTATGCTAACCCTATGTTGGTAAACCTGTTGACGCACGCAGGCTGAGGTGTACGCCCTTTGACTTTTTGAACGCCACTCGTTTGAGACCCGATTGCCTATAGTGAAATCCCTAATTCTAGCTCAACCCTAATCAACACACCCGTGATCTAATCCTAACTAAATCCAACCCTAATTCCAACGCTAGATGTAACCTACCAATTATACCCAATCCCTAATGTAACCCTACCGTAATTCGAACCCTAATATAACCCTACCCTAAGGCTAGTTCATTTGCGTTTAACCGCCCTTCAACACTAGCGTTGACGGCATGGTAAGGTATACGCTACTGGTGCGTTACGAGAAAGCGATGTCACTGCAGGTGACGGATGCCAGCATGCAGCCGCCGGGCACGTCTTGTGAATGGGCTGAGTAGTTGACAGGTCCCTGATGTTACAAGCGGTCTAGTGGGATTGTAATGGATCAGTGGCTGATTGTTTATTAGGCATTTTCCCATCAGGGTTGCCGGTGATCAATTGTTCTGGTCTGAATCCTTCTTTCCAGTTTCCCTTGTAGCCTGCTGTGTCGTGTCTGCATCTCCTGCTATCAGATAAGACAATTTCTTATTTTGTGTTTTTGCTATATTTTTGCATTTTGTCCTGCACTTCTGTGGGGGCCTTTAGGGTCCCCTCCGGGGGCTTTTGCCCTCTCTGTTTAGTCCAGCCACTGTGTTTTGTACTTTTTGCTTTTTCCAGTTTTTTTTCAGTGGCTGCTGTTTTGTTTTTGTTACACCAGAGAACTAATTTAGGTGGTAGAGGTCGTGTGATCTCATGTGATTTTGAAATTAGTAGAGTTGGTGTTTTTTCAGGGTTTTCTGAGATTGCAGTAAGTACCCTTCCTATCCTTTTCTATTTAGATAGTTTGGGCCCCAGCGTTTGCTCATACTATTTTCTTTCTGTGTCAGTATTTCCTCTTGTCTAACCGCCATTACATGTTTGGGGGCTTTCTATTATCTTTGGGGTTCTGCTCCGGGCAGATAGCTTTCCTATTTCTATCTTTAGGTGTAGTTAGTTTCTCAGGCTGTGACGAGGCGTCTAGGACCAACGTAGGAACGCTCCACGGCTGCCTCTAGTTGCGGTGGTTAGTCAGGGTACTGCAATCTCAAAGATTCCAACTGCTCTGGTGTATTTCCTTTTTTACCTGCACTCCTCAGCTACCGTAACATAACAGTATCACCGGACATAAAAATTGTATGGTACTCACAGAAGGGAAAAAATATTTTGAAGGAAGAAAAGTTGTCAGAGATATTTTTCTGTTTGTTGCATTTTTTTTTTTTTTTTTTTCCCTCTGTATCTCTGGGTGCTGGGGAGGATCTTTTCTCCCAATGGAGTTTTCACAGTTGTCTGGCCGTGTGGATCAGCTTGCCACTGAGGTTCAGAGTATTGCTGCATATCTTGCTAGGTTGCCTGTTGTGGAACCTAGGATCCCCATGCCAGATTTGTTTTTAGGGGATCGAGCTAAGTTTCAGAATTTCAAAAATAATTGTAAATTGTTTCTTGCCTTAAAATCTAAGTCCTCAGGAAACGCAGCGCAGCAGGTTCAAATTATCATCTCTCTCCTGCGCGGCGATCCTCAGGATTGGGATTTTTCCCTGATACCTGGGGATCCTGTTTTGAGTGATGTTGATGCATTTTTTCAGGCTTTGGGTTATTGTACGATGAGCCTAATGTCACTAATCAAGCTGAAAAAGCCTTGTTGGCATTAAATCAGGGGCTTGATGACGCTGAGTTATACTGTCAGAGATTCCGTAGGTGGGCAGTCCTGACCAAGTGGAATGACGACGCTTTGGCGGCCCTTTTCCGGAAGGGTCTGTCGGATAATGTAAAGGATGTTATGGTGGGATTCCCTGTCCCCTCTGGTCTCAATGATTCTATGTCATTAGCGATTCAAATTGACAGACGTTTGCGTGAGCGGAGAAGTATGCGTGGAGTGGTGTTGCCTTGTGTGCCAGCTGCTGAGCCCATGCAGTGTGATGGAGTGGTGTCTGGGGCACAGCGTCATGAGTTTCGAAAGCGCAATGGGTTATGTTTCTACTGTGGTGATGCCTCTCATGCTATTTCAGTCTGCCCTAAGCGGGGAAGACATTTTGCACGCTCAGTTGTCTTGGGTAGTGTTCAGACTAAGTTTTTATTAACTGTCACTCTGATATGCTCTCTGTCCTCATTTTCTGCTCAGGCTTTCGTTGATTCTGGAGCAGCTATTAACCTGATGGATTATGATTTTGCTAAACGTTGTGGGTTTCCCTTGATACCCCTACAGAAGTCTATTCCTTTACTGGGGATCGATTCTACCCCTTTGGCTGAGAATAAACCCCAGTTTTCTACTCAGGTGATAATGAGGGTTGAACCTGATCACCAGGAGTGCTGCAAATTTTTGGTTCTATATAATCTGCATGACATTATAGTGCTAGGTTTCCCTTGGTTACAGTCTCATAATCCTGTTTTGGATTGGAAATCTGTGTCTGTAACCAGTTGGGGCTGCCAATGTGTTAATACCAACACTCCTGTTTTTTCTGCCTCCCCCCAGGCTGAGGATGTTCCTGACTTTTTGTTTGATTTTTCTGATGTGTTTAGCGAAAGTAAATCTGCATCCTTACCTCCCCATAGGAGCTATGACTGCGCTATTGAATTAGTGCCTGGTAGTAAATTCCCTAAAGGTCGCCTTTTTAACTTGTCTGTACCTGAACATGACGCTATGCGGTCTTATATCAAGGAATCATTGGAGAAGGGTCATATCAGACCATCCTTTTCACCCTTAGGTGCCGGTTTTTTCTTTGTGGCCAAAAAAGATGGTTCATTAAGGCCGTGTATTGATTATCGTCTCTTGAACAATATTACTGTGAAATATCAATACCCGTTACCCTTGATTTCTGACCTGTTTTCCAGGGTGAAAAACGCTACTTGGTTTACCAAGCTTGACCTCAGGGGGGCGTATAACCTTATTCGCATTAAGCACGGGGATGAATGGAAGACGGCATTTAACACCCCTGAAGGGCATTTTGAGTACCTTGTGATGCCCTTTGGGCTCACTAATGCTCCTTCCGTCTTCCAGTCCTTCATGAATGACATTTTCAGGGATTTTGTGGACAAGTTTCTGATTGTTTATTTGGATGATATCTTGATTTTTTCTAATGACTGGGACTCTCATGTGAAACATGTTCGAACTGTTTCCAGATTTTGAGAGAGAATGCTCTGTATGTGAAGGGATCAAAGTGTCTTTTTGGCGTACAGAAGATCTCATTTCTGGGATTCATTTTGTCCCCATCTGTTATTGAAATGGACCCGGTCAAGGTTCAGGCCATCTGTGATTGGGTCCAACCTACTTCATTAAAGGCTCTTCAGAGATTTTTGGGTTTTGCCAATTTTTATCGTAAATTTATTGGTAATTTCTCGGTTATTGTTAAACCATTAACTGATTTGACCAGAAAGGGTTCTGATGTGGTGAATTGGCCTCCTGAGGCAGTCTCTGCGTTTCAGGAACTTAAGCAGAGATTCACTTCTGCTCCTGTTCTACGGCAGCCTGATGTTTCTCTGCCATTTCAGGTGGAGGTTGATGCCTCTGAAATTGGGGCAGGTGCCGTTTTGTCCCAAAAAGATCCAGAGACCTCTAAAAGTAACCCTTGTGCCTTTTTCTCTCGAAAATTTTCTCCTACTGAACGTAATTATGACGTGGGTAATCGGGAGTTATTGGCCATGAAGTGGGCTTTTGAAGAGTGGAGACATTGGCTGGAGGGAGCCAAACATCAGGTGGTGGTCCTTACGGACCATAAGAATCTGGTCTATCTGGAATCTGCCAAGCGACTCAATCCTAGACAGGCCAGGTGGGCCTTGTTTTTCACACGTTTTAATTTTGTGGTTTCCTTTCTTCCTGGCACTAAGAATGTTAAGGCGGATGCCCTCTCGAGGAGTTTCCTTGCGGACTCTCCTGAGCTATCTGATCCCTCTGTTATTTTGAAGGAGGGTGTAGTTCTTTCCGCCATCTCGCCCAATTTGAGACTTGCTCTGGAGGGGTGTCAGGAGGATAGGCCCGAGCGCTGCCCTGTTGGAAAATTGTTTGTCCCGGACCAATGGAAAAAGAGTGTGATGTCTGAGATTCATTGTTCCGCATTGGCTGGGCATCCCGGAATTTTTGGTACCAGAGACTTGGTTAGTCGGTCCTTTTGGTGGCCTACCTTGTCTCGCGATGTCAGGGAATTTGTGCAGTCCTGCGGGACTTGCTCTCGCTCCAAGCCTTGCTCTCGCTCTAGTGGTTTGTTGATGCCATTGCCTGTGCCCAAGAGACCATGGACCCATATCTCTATGGATTTCATTTCCGATCTTCCTGTTTCTCAGAGAATGACCACCATCTGGGTAATTTGTGATAGGTTTTCCAAAATGATACATCTTGTGCCATTACCTAAGTTGCCTTCCTCCTCTGAATTGGTGCCGTTGTTCCTTCAGCACGTGGTTCGTTTACACGGCATTCCTGAGAACATTGTGTCTGACAGAGGAGTCCAGTTTGTTTCCAGATTTTGGAGGACTTTTTGTTCTAAACTGGGTGTTCAATTGTCTTTCTCCTCGGCATTTCATCCTCAGACCAATGGTCAAACTGAGAGAACAAACCAGACATTGGAGACTTATCTAAGATGCTTTGTGTCTGCTGATCAGGATGACTAGGTCTCTTTTTTGCCTTTGGCTGAGTTTGCTCTTAATAATAGGGCTAGCTCTGCCACTTTGATGTCTCCGTTTTTCTGTAATTCTGGGTTTCACCCTCGATTTTCTTCAGGACAGACGGAGGCTTCTGTCTGTCCAGGTGTTGACTCTGTTGTTGAGCGTATGCAGCAGATTTGGGACCAGGTAGTGGAGAGGTTGTCCCTCTCTCAGGAGAAGGCCCAGCGGTTTGCTAACCGGCATAGGACTGATGGTCCTCGGTTTAAAGTGGGGGACTTGGTCTGGTTGTCCTCAAAGAATATTCCTATGAGAGTAGCATCTCCTAAATTTAAGCCTAGGTTCATTGGACCTTATAAGATCATGGAGATTATTAATCCTGTTTCTTTTCGTTTGCTTCTTCCAGGGACATTTAAGATCCATAACGTGTTCCACAAGTCCTTGTTGAAGAGGTTTGTTGAGCCAGTGGTTCCTGCTGCTGTGCCTCCTGACCCTGTTTTGGTTGAGGGCAATCTGGAGTATGTGGTTGAGAAAATATTGGATTCTCGTTTTTCTAGACGAAGACTCCAGTATTTGGTTAAATGGAGAGGTTATGGTCAGGAAGACAATTCTTGGTGTTTGCTTCGGACATCCATGCTAGGAGACTTATCCATGCGTATCATAGAACTCATCCTGACCGACCTGGTTGCTCAAATGAGGGTTCGGTGACCCCTCCTCAAGGGGGGGGTACTGTTGTGAATGGGCTTGAGATGAGTTCTGAGCAGAGGCTCCCTCTGGTGGTTACAAGCGGTACTAGTGAGGATTGTGAGGACTGGGAATCAGGTGTTGCTGATTGGTCTTATATAAGGGAGTCATTTTCCCATCAGGGTTGCCGGTGATCAATTGTTCTGGTCTGAATCCTTCTTTCCAGTTTCCCTTGTAGCCTGCTGTGTCGTGTCTGCATCTCCTGCTATCAGATAAGACAATTTCTTATTTTGTGTTTTTGCTATATTTTTGCATTTTGTCCTGCACTTCTGTGGGGGCCTTTAGGGTCCCCTCCGGGGCTTTTGCCCTCTCTGTTTAGTCCAGCCACTGTGTTTTGTACTTTTGCTTTTTCCAGTTTTTTTTCAGTGGCTGCTGTTTTGTTTTTGTTACACCAGAGAACTAATTTAGGTGGTAGAGGTCGTGTGATCTCAGGTGATTTTGAAATTAGTAGAGTTGGTGTTTTTTCAGGGTTTTCTGAGATTGCAGTAAGTACCCTTCCTATCCTTTTCTATTTAGATAGTTTGGGCCCCAGCGTTTGCTCATACTATTTTCTTTCTGTGTCAGTATTTCCTCTTGTCTAACCGCCATTACATGTTTGGGGGCTTTCTATTATCTTTGGGGTTCTGCTCCGGGGCAGATAGCTTTCCTATTTCTATCTTTAGGTGTAGTTAGTTTCTCAGGCTGTGACGAGGCGTCTAGGACCAACGTAGGAACGCTCCACGGCTGCCTCTAGTTGCGGTGGTTAGTCAGGGTACTGCAATCTCATAGATTCCAACTGCTCTGGTGTATTTCCTTTTTTACCTGCACTCCTCAGCTACCGTAACATAACACACGTCACTGAATGATGGCACGTCGCAAACGCATGCCGCTTTACGGCATGCGTCGCGATGCGCCCTCAAATGGGGGTGAATGGCAGCGTTAATGGACTGCGTTACACCGCGTTATACCGCGGTGTAACGCAGTCCGTCTAACGGACTGCCATAACACAGTATGAACCCAGCTTAACCCTAACGCTAATTATAACCCTAACCCTAATGCTAACCCTAACCCTAATGCTAACCCTAACCCTAATTATAACCCTAACCCTAATTATAACCCTAACCCTAATGCTAACCCTAACCCTAATGCTAACCCTAACCCTAATTATAACCCTAACCCTAATTATAACCCTAACCCTAACAGAAAAATGAAAATAAATATAATTTCTATTTTTTATTATATGTCCCTAACGAAGGGGGTGATAAATGGGGGGGTTATGTACTGTTTTTTTTATTTTGATCACTGTGATAGTTTGTCACAGTGATCAAAATGTACTTTTATGAGAATGAATGAAAAAAAATTTGAATCTGCCGCCAAGCAGATCGGCAGGCGCACTGCGCATGCGCCCACCATTTTTTTTTTGCAGGAAGAAGACCGGGATGATCGGAGGCCAGGGGGACCTGCCAGAGGACATCGGTAAGTATATGGGGGGGTTCAGGGGACACAGGGACCCTCATTTTCTCCCCTCTGATGTGCGATCACATCAGAGGGGAGAGAAATCTTTTTTTTTTTTTTTTGCGATCGCGTCTATGCTTGCATAGCCGCGATCGCAACACCGGGATCGGTGAATACCGACCGGATCATGTTCTCTGGGGTCTCGGCTACCCCCGGTAGCCGAGACCCCAGAGAATATTTGCCCATCCCCCCCAGCACAGCGGCACATAGCGGCGGGCGCACTGAGCATGCGCCCGCCATTTTCTTAACAGCGCCGGCACCGGGGGACACCGAAGGGCCCTGGGGCCACATGGAGGGGATCGGGGGCCACATGGGGGTCCCGGGGACCCTTTTTCTCTGTCCTCTGATGTCCGATGACATCAGAGGACAGAGAAATTAAATGGCACAACTTTTTTTTTTTTGTTGCGGTCGCCGTTATAGGGTTAATAACGGCGATTGCAACATCGGTGTCGGTAAAAACCAACCCGATTCATGTTCTCTGGGGTCTCAGAGAAAATGCGCCTCTGGGGGGCGCTATTCACTTTTTCCACAGCGCCGTTAATTAACGGCGCTGTGGTTTAAGTACCCTTAATGACCGCCGTTAAAAGGCGTATCGGCGGTCGTTAAGGGGTTAATAAACTGATGGTTGAAAAGAACAATAATATAAAGAAGATGATGAAAAGGAACAAGGTACGGTGTTTAAGTAGCACCAAGCTGCCTAAATAAGAGACAAAGCGTGGGTGAATGAAACTGGTAACGTTACCAAGTGGGATCCGATTGAGAGGCGCCAAGATCAAGAGGTGAAGCAAGGATACGGGGATCGGTCCCGGGACCAGGGATGAAGAGCCCAACACGTGTCGCTGCTACAGCAGCTTCGTCAGGGAAGAGTGAAAAAACGCTGTGAGCAGTCCCTATATAGTGTTGAAAATGAATGCTTAAAGTCCCAAAGCAGGAAGCGTACTGCTGCAAAGAACCGGAAGTCGTTATCAGTTCATGAGGGTTAGCAGTGCGTCGTACACGAGAACGCATTTGTACAAGGAGAAAATCGGCATATGTGTCATGAACGAGATCGCACTAGTGCAGAATGTGTGCGTTATGAATGAGAACGCAATTGCGTAAGGCAGAAAATAGGCGAGAGTATTTGCGTTGTGAACAGAGTCGTACTTAGATGAAGGGGGAGATTAAAAACCAACATGTGCGTCATGAACAGTATCGCATTTGCGCAAAATGTAAATTAAGAAATCGGCATATGCGTCATGAACAAAATCACACGTGCGCAGAGCGAAGATTGAAACACCATACATGCAAATAGAACAACATGATGTCAGGTACTAAATTTAGTATAATATAATATGGTGAAATGTTATGCGCCATATACAGATGAAGAACAAAACAAAAAATAAAGAAATAAAAATAAATAAAAAAGACCTAATGAATTGAAAATAATACAGCAAAAAATAATAATAATAAAAAATGAAAAATAAAAAATAATAATAATTAACTGGAAACAAAAAAATTTTGAAATGAAAAAAATAAAACTAAAAAATAAAAATTAAATGAAATAAAAAATAAATAAATAAAAATTATAAAAAATAAAAAATGAATAAAAAAATGAAAAAAAAATAATTAAAAAATAAATGAAAAATAATAATAAATAATAATACAAAATGAATAGTAGAAAATGAATAATAAGTAATAAATAAAGATGGAGGGGGACGCAAGGAGAGGCAGATAGAGGCAGCACAATCCAATCCAAAAATGTGGAAAAGGGACCGTCCTAGCCCATGAAGCCGGTGAAAAGTAGATCTTCATTCAGACCAAGCGGGGAGGTGCTCCGTAGATTGTAAATCCAACGAGATTCTGCTTGGAGTAGTTTTTTCTGGAGATTTTCTCCTCTTCCATTACCAGTAATTTTCTGTAGACCAAAAAAAACGTGTATTAATTATATGGCCACCATGATGATTGAGGAAGTGGGATGCTACCGGAGTGAGCATCCGACCCTTTTTCAGGTCTGAAGCTGCTAGATGAATGGTAGAAAGATGTTTTTGTGCTCTTTTCCTCAATTCCTGCCAGGTTTGGCCCACATAAATTTTATGGCATGGGCAAATAATTACATAAACCACATTCTTTGTTTTACAGTTAATGTATGATTTTAAAGAATGCGACTTGTTGTCCAAAGGATTGACAAAAAAATGTTTGGTGTTAGGCATAAACTGACAGACACTAGAATCACCACATGGAAATGATCCAATGAGGCGTAAACCTCTATTTAGTCTGAAAGTAGGACAGACAAAGTGACTATTGGTTAACATGTCACGAAGGTTAGGTGCTCTCCTGGCTACCATTTTGGGCTGTGGACTAATAAGTGAGGAAGTTTGAGTGTCTGTACACAGGATATCCCAATGTTTATTGAGAATAGTTCTCAATTGACCTCAACTATTATTGAAGGTGGTGATGAATTTAACTTGCGAATCCTGTTGGCGGAGGCTGTGGACAAGCAAAGAATCTTGGTCATGTCTTTTGGCCCTTTGGTAAGCAGTCGAGATTACTTTTTTAGGGTAGCCCCCTTCTCTAAAACGATCAGTCAGGAGTTTAGATTGGTGATCAAAGTACCTATTGAGGGTGCAATTTCGACGGACCCTGAGAAATTGCCCAACCGGAATGCCCTTCCTGGTATGTGCAGTGTGAAAACTATCATACCTTAGAAGGCTATTGGAGGCCATCGGTTTGCGATAAAGATCCGTGATGAGTTCATAATTTTCAATTGAAACCTTTAGATCCAAGAACGTGGTGGTAGTGGAGGAAAGAGAATACGTAAGATGTATATTGAGGCAGTTATTATTAAGCTCCTGGAGGAATAGACGACAGTCGGTTTCGGTGCCTGTCCAAATAAAAAACACGTCATCAATGAAACGATACCATTTATGTACGTGTTTCCTAAAATTACATGAGCGATATACCACAGTTTCCTCCCACCAGCCCAAAAAGATATTAGCATAGGCTGGTGCACAGCGAGCCCCCATGGCAACGCCAGAGACTTGGCGATAGAAGGACCAATCAAAAACAAAATAGTTGTGATGTAAGATGAACTGCAATAGGTCAATCAAAAAAGAATCATGTAATCTATCCGAATTGGCCTGTTTGTCCAAGAAGTAGGAAACTGCATGTATGCCATCCTCATGATTGATATTGGAGTATAATGACTCCACGTCACAAGTGACGATGAACATGGAATCATTGATGGTAAGGCTACGGCAGTTTTCTATGAAGTTAGAAGAGTCCTTAATATAGGAAGGTAAGGAGGAGGCAATAGGTTGTAAGTAAAAATCCACATAGATATTAGCTTTTTCACATAGACTCCCGATGCTGGAAACTATTGGGCGACCTGGAGGTGTAGAGAGACATTTGTGGACTTTGGGTAAGAGATAAAAAGTTGCTGTGATCGGTGATTCGACCCACAGAAACTTTTTTATATGCATGGTGATCACACCATGACTCAAAGCCCTACATAAAAGAATGTAAAATTTGTTGGAAAAAATGGCGGTGGGATCAGAAGGTAATTTAACATAGAATCTATTATCATTTAGTTGTCTATGTGCCTCATCAAGGTACATCTGGGTGGGCCAAAGTACAATATTTCCGCCTTTGTCGGCCTCCTTAATGACAAAATCACGGTTGCTCTTCAAGGAGATCAGTGCCTTAGATTCCTGAGGTGTAAGATTAGATGAACCCACTGAAGTCGGAGAAATACGTTCAATGTCTTTTTTAACAAGCTCAAAGAATATTTTAACGGCCGGAACCAATTGTCAATCCTTTGGACAACAAGTCGCATTCTTTAAAATCATACATTAACTGTAAAACAAAGAATGTGGTTTATGCAATTATTTGCCCATGCCATAAAATTTATGTGGGCCAAACCTGCAGGAATTGAGGAAAAGAGCACAAAAACATCTTTCTACCATTCATCTAGCAGCTTCAGACCTGAAAAAGGGTCGGATGCTCACTCCGGTAGCATCCCACTTCCTCAATCATCATGGTGGCTATGTAATTAATACACGTTTTTTTGGTCTACAGAAAATTACTGGTAATGGAAGAGGAGAAAATCTCCAGAAAAAACTACTCCAAGCAGAATCTCGTTGGATTTACAATCTACGGAGCACCTCCCCGCTTGGTCTGAATGAAGATCTACTTTTCACCGGCTTCATGGGCTAGGACGGTCCCTTTTCCACATTTTTGGATTGGATTGTGTTGCCTCTACCTGCCTCTCCTTGCGTCCCCCTCCATCTTTATTTATTACTTATTATTCATTTTCTACTATTCATTTTGTATTATTATTTATTATTTATTTTTCATTTATTTTTTATTTTTTAATTTTTTTTTTAATTTTTTTATTCATTTTTTATTTTTTGTAATTTTTATTTATTTATTTTTTATTTCATTTATTTTTTATTATTTATTTTTTATTTTTATTTTTTTCATTTCAAAATTTTTTTGTTTCCAGTTCATTATTCTTATTTTTTATTTTTCATTTTTATTATTATTATTTTTTGCTGTATTATTTTCAATTTATTAGGTCTTTTTTATTTATTCTTATTTCTTTATTTTTTGTTTTGTTCTTCATCTGTATATGGCACATAACATTTCACCATATTATATTATACTAAATTTAGTACCTGACATCATGTTGTTCTATTTGCATGTATGGTGTTTCAATCTTCGCTCTGCGCAAGTGTGATTTTTGTTCATGACGCATATGCCGATTCTTAATTTCCATTTTGCGCAAATGCGATACTGTTCATGACGCACATGTTGGTTTTTAATCTTCCCCTTCATGTAAGTGCGACTCTGTTCACAACGCAAATACTCTCGCCTATTTTCTGCCTTACGCAATTGCGTTCTCATTCATAACGCACACATTCTGCACTAGTGCGATCTCGTTCATGACACATATGCCGATTTTCTCCTTGTACAAATGCGTTCTCGTGCACGACGCACTGCTAACCCTCATGAACTGATGACGACTTCCGGTTCTTTGCAGCAGTACGCTTCCTGCTTTGGGACTTTAAGCATTCATTTTCAACACTATATAAGGACTGCTCACAGCGTTTTTTCACTCTTCCCCTGACGAAGCTGCAGTAGCAGCGACACGCGTTGGGCTCTTCATCCCTGGTCCCGGGACCGATCCCCGTATCCTTGCTTCACCTCTTGATCTTGGCGCCTCTCAATCGGATCCCACTTGGTAACGTTACCAGTTTCATTCACCCACGCTTTGCCTCTTATTTAGGCAGCTTGGTGCTACTTAAACACCGTACCTTGTTCCTTTTCATCATCTTCTTTATATTATTGTTCTTTTCAACCATCATTTTATTAAGGTACTAGTGTTTGTTTGTTTTGATTCCTTATTGGGAGTCACCTTTATCCTCTTTACACCTTTATTCCTTATTGGGCATAATCCTGATCCTTCATATACTTTTCTGCTGATAGGTTGCCATATGTTTGGTATAGCTGACACATTTGGTGCATCAGGTTATTCGCTCATAATTGAACTGTATATGTATATAGGTGTTTCCGATTGTATTTACTATCTCCATGTTACATCATATATATTGTCATAGCACTATACAACTTGCTTGATGGGGATTACTTTATTTTTGGTCCCATACAATTTGGACCTTGGGGTGATGTGTTTTATCCTTATGTTTTTCTGTATTACATGTAATTTTTAATTATGTCTTATTGTATGTTTTGCTGTGTTCAGTTTTTTTGTAATAAATATTTTCACTTTCATAATTAATTATTATTATATATTTTCTATTCATTTCATTATTTTTTTTATTGGGGTGTGCGCTATTTATTGCACTTGTCTTTTCTTTTGTTTTTTCCAAGTACTCTTATGACGCTAGAGCTGCGGCACCCTGGATCACAGACGCTGGCACACAGCGCCAGTCAATTGCTAATTGAGCCTATAACTATATGCACTGTTACTCCCTGAAATTTTGTGCCCAGCGGCATCCAGTGCACTCCCACACACGTGGGTTCCAGCAAAATAGATGCTACCCTCTTTATAGCAGACCCTGCTCAGTTCTCGCAATAATATATTCTGATGAAGGTCCTTTTACGGACAGAAAATGTTCATGATTGATTCTATTTTGTCTGGATGCAAATAATAAAATTCAAAATCCTTTTTTTCATCAATTGAGTGCCAAGTATATATTTTGTATTTGTCTATTGGGCTGGAAACCCAACTTGAGCACCAACCATTTCACACATGAGTGCCATGTTATCTATTATCATGCTACTGAATTTGTGCCTGACCCACACCCTAAGCATGTAACCAACTAGAGACTCAGGCGTTGAGCCATGGGAACGAAACCTCACAAGTGTGCTACCGGCCTGCCATCATGTACAGTCTCAGAGCACAGACAGACACCAGAAGACATACAGTGTCAGAGTATCCACCCAAACACACCAAAACACAAATGACATTAGCGCGGCGGCGGGCACCGCTTAGAGCCTTTTATACGCTGAGCTGCTCCCCAAACACTCATGTCCAGTCGACCGAGACATCGCCCGTGGGCCAGCCAATCTGCAACTGTTAGAGTAGCTAACGTCCGAGCACCAATGAGAAGACGCCATATCACAGACATGCTTAGTAAGGTGATCTCTGGACTTAGACTCCAGAGCGCAAGGCTGCACCTGTATATCATTGGTTACTAAGACTTGGCTGGAGAGCCAGCAGTAACCAAACGTATGCCACAGGCTTGAGCAAGACGCTGGGACAGACGTCTGTGCTGAGCAGCAATCACAGTGGCCGGACCTGAATGGGAGACCACAGTAACAGGTAATGCTTGGGAAGTTGGGATCTATTCCGCGCAGCGGAGAATTCTTGACGCCTAACAGGTATGTCCTATTACATCTGGTGTAGAAGTAATGCAGCATTTCAGAAAACGAACATCATACCAACAGTAAAATATGGTGGTGGTAGTGTGATGGTCTGGGGCTATTTTCTGCTTCAGGACCTGGAAGACTTGCTGTGGTAAAAAGGAGCCATGAATTCTGCTATCTACCAAAAAATCCTGAAGGAGAATGCCCAGCCATCTATTTGTGACCTCAAGTTGAAGCGCACTTGGGTTATACAGCAGGACAATGATCCAAAACACACCAGCAAGACCAACTCTGGCTTAAGGAAAACAAAATCAAGACTTCGGAGTGGCCTAGTCAAAGTCCTGACCTTAATTCGATTAACATGCTGTGGCATGACCTTAAAAAGGCAGTTCATGCTCGGAAACCCTCTAGTGTGGCTGAATTACAACAATTCTACAAAGATGGAACAATTCTGCAAAGATGACTGGACCAAAATTCCTCCAGAGTGTTGTTAAAGACTCATTGCCAGTTATCACAAAAATTTGATTGCAGCTGTTGCTGCTAAGGGTGGCCTAACCAGTTATTAGGTTTAGAGGCAATCACTTTTTCACACAGGGCCCGGTAGGTCTGGATTTCTTTTTCCTTTAATAATATAGACCTTGATAGAAAAAATGCATTTTGTGCTTACTTGAGTTATCTTTCTTAATTCTACTGTTTAAATTTGTTGAATGATCTGAAACATTTAGGTGTGACAAGCATGGAAAAGAATAGGAAATCAGAATGGGGCAAACACTTTTTCACACAAATGTATCTTAATGCAAAAAATATGAACGTATTTTTATTTGTGTGTAGTGTACATGGGTAGTGGTGTTTTTTAAATGTACATCGAATAAAAAATAGTTTTAAAATGATTCTACGTTCAAGTTAGACCTTTTTTGTTTGCACCAAATTCATTATTCTATTTGTGCCTTTTTTAAGTTTATTTCATATGTGTGCACCTGTTTTTTTTTCCGCTTCGTGGGTGAGAGCTAGCAATTCTAGCTGTTTTCACCTGATCCATCAATTGCAGTTGTATTTTTAAAAAGTCATAAAATTTGGCGCAACTTCACTACAGTCTCCCCCAATATACTTTTGAGTACACTAGCATTTTTGTGCTGTTTTATGACTTTTAGGCATACCAAAAGTTGTCAGCAAAGTTGCAAAAACAGTTCAGGACCAGTGGAAAGACCATTTTTTACTTTGCGCCAAATTCATGAATGGTGTTTACCATTGTAAAGAATTTGACACGAAAAGGGATAACTAAAACCACAAGACAAAAGAAAGAAGTGACTTAAAAAATGCAAATGATGCCAACACTTTCGGCCATGACTGTAGATACAGACCGAGGCTGAGTTGGTAACATTTTTAATATATTAGGGGTGAGCAACACTTATTAGCAGCTAAGGATCACTAGACTTTTTATTAAGAGTAGATGTAAGTTTCTATGAATAGCTGAAGCAAGACAAACTAATTTTAGAAGTCAGCAAAAATGAATTTGTTGGGAAGCTTTTTCTTGGTGATAGGAACTTGTGATCAAGTTAGAGATTTTTGCAAGATTTTTTTTTAAATATTATTATCTTCGGTTTTATTAAAATGCTGTATAAAGCCATATCTGAGCCTGTACAACTCTATCTTTATGTATTTTGTCCTTATTTTATACTTTATATTTTTCCAAGTATTTTATTATAAAGGAAAATAATTTACCTAGTGTATTACATAGCATAACAATAGAATATGAGTAAATGTCTCATCTTGACCGATGTAACTAACTTCCTTTCACTAAAGTCTCCCTTCTCCAATCTATCCTGGATACAGCAGTCAGGCTCATATTTCTGTCCAGCCGCTACCACTGTTGCCTCCTTCCTGTGCCAGTCATTGCACTTGTTGTCCATCCACTATAGAATATACTATAAACTTATCAAATTCACCCTCAAAGCTCTCCACAGTGCTGCACTGCCCTACATCTCCTCCCTCATCTCAGTTTACCACCGTGCTGGTGCTCTAACTTCTGATAATGGTGTATAATATTAATCTGTAATATCTACCCTCTAAGTTTTTCAGTGCTGCAAAATATGTTGGTGGCAGTTAGATAAAAATTATGATTATTATTATTTTTAATTCTACTTTGATTGGATTTGAGAAAGTAGAGTTACTCTTGATTCCATCTAGCCTCTGTTCAGCATTGTCCTTCTTTTCAGATGTGCAAAAAACTGTGGCGGATCGAGCTTTTATGCACGCCTAAGAAGATGGACACCGCCGGATCACAGGCTAGACAGTGTCCAGAGTGTCTCTATCTACCTCATTATAGGGAATCTTCCAACGAGGGTTCTGTCTAAATCATGTATTTCAGAGATTTACAAGGAAACCAAGGATCACATTGGCAGAGGGCAACCTCTCCCTCAGATTATTAGTGCTTCGGGGTCTCGCGGCCAGAAGTAAGCTTGGGAGGGAAGGGGCAATGCCCTGTAATGTTGAACCACCAGACCCCTTCCCCCCCTTTTAGCTTCGAGGACCTCACCAGGTGTTGTTTAGTTATCAAATTATCAATAAATTGGCTTCTGTGGCCTTTTTACACCCAAGAATGGTTGTGCTGGTCTTTATTAAGGGAGAAGGGATGAGAAGGAGTAAGGGAACGGGTTAACCAAGAATCGACCTTACCAGAGTCATGAGGATCCACAAGTTTTCAGTTACACAGAATGACCACAAACTGGTAACTTAAGAGTGGACTAGCCATTTACTTGCACTGTACTGATCTAAAGTTGTTCATATATCTTAGATAGCTGTTGGACATATTCTAGTTTAGCTGGTGGTTCTTTCCCGACGTCATCATTCTCAAATATTACTGGTTCTGTGAACACCTCTGGCGGCTGTGAGTATCACAGTAGGAAAAAAATCAAATCTTCTTCTTCCACAAAACTTCCTACTGGGTAAAAACCAGGAGACATCATTAAATAACCAACAAATATTCGTCAAACCACTGGGATACTCATCTAACTTGAAAACAGGGACCTGTCAGAAATTAAGAGGTTGTTCATGTACAGCTCTTTCTATTTAGTTCGGAAAGCAGTTGTGGAAATTGACAATCATGTATGGTCCATTCGTAGTAGCTCCATGGAACTGGGTGGACATCCATCTATCTAACAATTTTGGCATAACTTGTGGACATGCCACAAATGTCCCAGATGGGAATTATTCTTGAGTCTTGCCAAGCTTGAGTGTGTCAGAGCAAGAAGTCATGGACATAGTAGAATATACATGTGGTGGCATTGAGATGTTAGCACTGGAATGTAAGGAGAAGCCAAGTTCTCTGTCTTTTCTTTATTGCAAATTAGTGCTTGGAGTTAACTGTAGTTTGTGGACTCAGAATAGCAACTCATTAAAAAAAAGACTGGAAATTCTCAAGCTCTTGACTTTTTTCCCACAGGAGATTCAAGAAAAGCAAATCTCATTATGGAGAGTTATTTTCAGGCAAATCACTGCCGGTAAATATTGCTGAACATCCAACATGATTGTGATGCATTCTGCCCTTATAAGTGAATATTAGATGTTTCATTTAACTGCGGTCATCCTCCATTGTCTGACAGTTCTCTTCTAACTTTGTATTCCTAGATCGCTATGAATTGTAAGAAAAAAAAAAAAGTGCCAAGTCAAATGCCAAGCAGAACAAAGCCAATGCCTTACGTCCTTGTCATCGCTGCTCAATCCTTCCTTGTTGAGAAGGACTTAATTGACTTCGTTGAAGTAGATCCAATTCCAAGGTTTATACCAATTCTCCTTAGTTCACAAGGTACACAGCTGAATTTGTACCATTACTAATCAATTTTTGTTAGATCTGATTTGACATTTAGACAGAATGAGATCACCTCGATGCGTTTTTAATGTATTTTTATTGGATTTATTTCGGTTTGAAATACTATAATAGTTGAAGTGCTCCAGGAAGGCAATGAAAGCTTTATACCCCACTCTCATTCTCTTCCTCAATAAACACCGTGCTTCATTTTGAGACTGGTGAATGTCAGAGCCCCATGATGGATTCACATCATTCCTGACTTATTAGTATGATAATATCATAATGGCTGTTACCAGGTATGACAACTGAGAGGTAAAACATTTTTGCTAAAGTGTACCAAACGTACTTTTTAAAATATGTTCTACCTTCTTACTCGTCCTGCGAATTGGTTTACGTTAGAGTACTGGGACCCCCACCGATCAATCAAAAAACTCTTCTTAAGTGCACTAGTTTCTAAATGCATGCATGCACAGAGCAGTGTACGAACCCAAACACTGCTCTGTGCGCGCTCCCAGGCTGGAGGAGAGAGCTTCTACCCCTTCCACTCACCGATTCTCAGCCTTTTTTTGAGTGATCGGTGGGACCTCAGGTCCCGGATCCGAGCATTAAAAGAAAGAAAAGTAAAATTTAATTTATTGATACCTCATTATTTTTAATGTACTTTTATTTAAATTCCAGATTAATTTTATTAAAAAATCCAGATCAATGCAACACTCCAGAGACTCTTGTAATGATTGGGCACATCACTTAGGAAATGCTCTGCCTGATCATTGACACAACTATAAGGATGTTCACAGCTGGAAAGAAGCTTGGAAAGGTTACTATTAATAAAGATGAGGGAATACATTTAAGTAGAATTAAATTCTACTCAAATTTTACAAAAGTCTGAATTCGCCAAAATGCGGATTTATTAAAATTTGCTAATGTGCCAATTCAGAAAAAAGGCTGCCATTTTTCTAAGAAATAATGAGCCATCTAAAAGTTAAAAAAAGTCAATATACTTACCGCGGACCTCTCTGGTCCTTCTGCTACTCACTGCCACCTGTCCGGTCCTCATAATTTCTTCAGATCACCACTAGTGTTGAGCGATACGATACTGCAAATATCGGGTATCGGCCGATATTAGCTGTATCGGACTTTCAATTCCGAGTTCCGATATTGTCGTCTTATCGGATACCGGAATCGGAATTGTCACTGTCACTGTGAGTGTCCGTCGGTCGGGTCTGTCAGGAGTCAGCGGCAATTACCTGGCAGAAGATCTCCGGCGGTCACGGCCTGGACTGCTTGATGGCCGCCATTATCTTCTCCCCGGCGGTCACATGCAGTTTCTCGCGATAACTGCAGTGACTGCTGGGTAATCCCGGCCGTAAAGCAGTCAGTCCGATGACGTCACCGCCGGGGAAGCAGGTAATCAGCTGTGCTGCGTCGCGATGACAGGCTCTGCCTGTCATTGCGATGTAGCAGAGCTGGATCGTCGTGGGACACTCGTTACTATGGACTGCGTCGGACAGGTGGTATACTGTTGGTTTGTTTTTTTTTATTTTTTTACAGGAGATCGATGGCGTCGCAGGAATGAGAGTATAATAAAATTAATGAAAACTGTGTTGTCTCTTTTATTTCATTAAAAGACTTTTTTCTTGCTTTGTCTTTTTTTTATACATTTAAAAACTTTGGGATTAATAATGGATCGGTGTCTTATTGACGCCTATCCATTATTAACCGGGCTTATTGTCACCGTGCAATCAACGGTGACATTAACCCCTTATTACCCCACTTGCCACCGCTACAGGGCAGTGGGAAGAGCCGGGTAAAGTGCCACAATTGGCACATCTTTTGATGCGCCAAATGTGGGGCTGCTGTAGCCTGGTATTATCAGGCTGTTGAGGGCCAAAATCCATGGGCCTTGACAGTCTTTTAATACCAGGCCGCAGCAGTCTGCATTTTACTTGGCTGGTTAACAAAAATAGGGGGACCCCTACGCCGTTTTTTTTTCGAGGGGATCCCCTATTTTTGTTAACCAGCCAAGCTAAGCAGACTGCTGTGGCCGGTATTATCAGGCTGGCAAGGTCCATGGATATTGGATCCTTACCAGCCTGAAAAACCAGGCCTCAGCAGTCTGCTTCATCTGGCTGGTTAACAAAAATAGGGGGGACCCCACGCCAAATTTTTTCGACGGGATCCCCTATTTTTGTTAACCAGCAAAGTAAGCAGACTGCTGTGGCCTGGTATTATCAGGCTGGCAAGCAGGGTCGGACTGAGCCACCGGAGAAACCTCCGGTGGGCCCCAGCTCCTGCGTGGTGGGCCCTGATTTGAAAGGATAGGTCGCGGCAGAGGGCTCGCATGAGGGGGCACGAGCACGCTCGTATTACAGATTTACATTCTGCGGCAGAGCAGGGAGAATCGATCTTCCTGCTCTGCCGCCCAGAAGCTATGGGGCCTGAACAGGCGTTGGGGGGCCCGTGCCAGCAGTGGCCCCCCACCCATCATCAGAGGGTCAGCTGTATCGGCAACCAGCCGAATACAGCTGACCACATAGAGAGAGAAGGAGCGAGCGCTCCTTCTCTCCCATAATCCCCCTCTCAGCGTCTGACAGCGGGCGCGATGACATCACCTGCCGGCGCCCACTGTCAGAGCTGAGAGGGAGAACAGTGAGCAGCACAGGAGCCGGGAGGTGAGTATTGTTTTTTTTTTTTAATGGGGTGCATTATACTACAGAGGCTGTATATGGGGGTGCATTATACTACAGAGGCTGTATATGGGGGCTGCATTATACTACAGAGGCTCTATATTGGGGTGCATTATACTACAGAGACTCCCTATGGGATGCATTATACTACAGAGGCTGCCTATGGGGGTGCAATATAATATAGCGGCTGCCTATGGTGGTGCATTATATTATAGGCTGCCTATGGGGGTGCATTATACTATATTGAGGACTATCTGGTGTATTATGCTGTATGGATGCTATCTAGGGGCCATCATACAGTGTTGGACCCATTAAATAGTTTGGGGACATTAAGGGGTCAGTATATATCCAGTGAGGGGCATTATTCTGTGTATAGGGGAGATGTACAGGGGGAGACTTGGGACATTATTAAATGTAAAGTGGACACTTATTGTTATAGGGGAACTCGGGTTACTGTGACTGTCAAAGGGGCACACAGGGCATTATTACAGTCTAGGGGACAAAATGTGGTCACTGTTTTCTAGGGCACTTGCACCCGGCATTACTATATTCTAGAGGGGTGCTTTAAAATTTAGAGGTCACACAGAACCACACAGCAGGTGCAGTAATAGGGACACATACGGCAGCAGCAGCAGCTCAGTATTGGGGTATCACGTGCAGTAATAGGGACACATACGGCAGCAGCGGCTCAGTATTGGGGTATCAGGTGCAGTAATAGGGACACATACGCAGCAGCGGCTCAGTATTGGGGTATCAGGTGCAGAAATAGGGACACATATGGCAGCATCGGCTCAGTATTGGGGTATCAGCAGGATGAGGAGTTTGTGCAGGTTGAGAATAGTCCAATTGGTGACCAAGACAGTGCTAAAAATATGAGAAGTGAAATGTGTCTTTGTTGTAATCTCTGCAGTCGAGTCCTGGCTGGAGAAGTCGTCATGTCGGTCTGGGCCAGATGGAAAAGAAATGAAAAGTGAACAATTCCATTAGAAAGAACATCAGCGGTAAGTCATTATCTGTACCTGTGCTGTAATCTATTATATGTTCTGTAGGACTGGTATTATTTACCACAGACCATATGGCGGTAATATCAATATTGGTCTTTTTATATATAGATTATTTTTGGCAACAGCGCGGTCATTTGCTGAGGTTCTCTGATTAGGGGCCCACTCAGAAGTTTCGCCCCCACTAAACCAAACCTAGTAGCCCGCCTCTCTCTAGCTTTTCTTTATTCCCGCTCTTCTCGCTCTTGTCTTTTCTCTGCCCGGCTTCCTCGCTCTTTCCTCTCTTCCATGCCTTGTCAGTATCACAAAATTTGGGTGGGGATAGTGTATTTGGCTGTAAATGAGACCTACCCACCTACCCCCCAATATCATTACTGGCCATGCTCCTGATGAGCGCGACGGATGGTCTCCTGAGGGATCTCCTCCCACACCTGGACTAAAGCATCCACCAACTCCTGGACAGTCTGTGGTGCAACGTGGCATGGCCTAAAATTTGCTGCAGCAGGCACAGCGTGCCACAGCCTTTGTCCCTCTTTCCCTTCTTCAAAGGTTGGGAAGTATGATGGTGGGCCCCAAGAATATTTTTTCTCTGGTGGGCCCAAGGTACTCCAGTCCGACGCTGCTGGCAAGGTCCATGGATATTGGCTCCTTAACAGCCTTAAATACCATGCCTCAGCAGCAGGGCGTACATAGAAATCATGGGGCCCCATAGCAAAAGTCTGAATGGGCCCCCCCCCAAAAAAAAAAAAACCCAGAGCCATTGTAAATGTAAAGTGCCAGCACAATGAGGGGACACATTAAACAAAAAAATTTATTATGCCCCCATAGATTGTGCCCCCATAGATGCTCCATAGTATAGGCCCTTATGCTGCCGCAGCTGCTGCAACCAAAAAAAAAAAAGACATACTCACCTTTCGTCGCTGGGGGCCAGGTGCCGGTGTCCTGAGCAGAGGGTGACACCAGGTGCCGATGTCACCGCTCGCTCAGGGCCCCGGCACCTGAGATATTTACCTGTCCTCTCTCCACTGCTGAGTGCCGCTGTCTTCGGGGTCCTCCAGCAGTGAATGATCAGGCAGAGGGCGCGGCGCGCACTAACGACGTCATCGCGCCCTCTGACCTGAACATTGCAGCAAGAGGACGCGAGCAACGGTGGAACGGGACAGGTAAATATCCCTTATACTCACCCTTCCGCCGGCGCGGTCTGTGCAGCCCCTGCTCTTCTCCCACGGTCTCCGCCGCCAGTGTTCAGCGGTCACGTGGGACAGCTCATTAAAGTCATGAATATGTGCGTATTCATGACTGTAATGAGCGGTACCACCTGACCGCTGAACACTGGCGGCGGAGACCGTGGGAGAAGAGCAGGGGCTGCAGAGACCGCACCAGGAGGGGTGAGTATATAGAAGAGCTGCGCTCCCTCTCCCCCGCCGACCCCCTGGTAGTACTGTGTCAGCACACCTACCCGACCGTCGAGGGCCCCCTCACCTGTCCGGGCCCCATAGCAGCTGCTTGGTCTGCTTCATTCACGGTACGCCACTGCTCAGCAGTCTTTTTCATCAGGCTGGTTAACAAAAATAGGGGGGACCCGACGCCATTTTTTTCGAAGGGAACCCCTATTTTTGTTAATCAGTTCCCTCTGACGTCACTGATTGTGTCCCTGGCTGACCTGAAATGAAAGTGGAAAGCAATCAATTAAGCTTTCCACTTCCTCTCCTGTCAGCCAGGAGAGGAACTCATTCATTTGGGGGTTTACTGTGAGGCTGCAGCATTAGCTGCGGTCCCTGCAGTAAACATTAACCCTTTCTAAAGAATTACACTGTGGGACCTGACTGTGCATGGGATAGGTAAGAATAATTTTGCTTTTTTATTTTATTTTTATTACAGGAAATGGTTTTTGCAGTCAAATAAAAGATGGTCAAAAACATGTGTCTTTATTTCATTAAAATGATTTTTAATTAAAGTGTGTGTGTTTTATTTTTATTTCATGCAATAGGATTAATAATTGATAGTTGTCTAATTGACAGCTCTCAATTATTAACCTGGCTTAAGGTCACCTTTCAATTGCAAGTGGCTTTAACCCCATATTAACCCATTCGCCACCGCTACAGGGCAATGGGAATAGACGGGCAAAGTGCCAGAAAGGGCGAATCTAATTATAGATTTGTCTTTTCTGGGGTGTCTGGGGGCAGATGTTAGTAGCCAGGGGGGGGGCAAAAATAATGGTCCCTCTCTGGGCTATTATTATCTGCCCCCATTCGCTGGCTTTGTCTGTCTGGTTGCGAAAATAGGGCGGGAGCCCACGCATTTTTTTTAAACAATTTTACACCTCATATATATATATATATACATGTCATTGAATTTGTGACACATATATATATATATTTATATTTATAGTTCATACACTTCTACATAGTATAATAGCCGCTAATTCAATTGCCGGCTTTTGTGAAAATGCAGAACCCGACATGAAATGACACTTGGTGTACATAGGGTTAACCATGTCTTTTCATGTCCTTTGCTATCTGATTTGCACAAACAATTACATCAGTCTATGTGTGCAAAATTTCACACCTGTAGGGGTTAATTAAAGGTGTAAATTCGTAGCAAAAAAGTCCGTTTTTTTTACAACGAAATTTACAACTTTAATTAACCCCTACAGGTGTGAAATTTTGCACACATAGACTGATGTAATTGTTTGTGCAAATCAGATAGCAAACGACATGAAAAGACATGGTTAACCCTATGTACACCAAGTGTCATTTCATGTCGGGTGCTTCTGTCTTTTCACTGAAGCGGCTTTACCCAGCAATTGATTCAGAGGATATTTTACTATGTAGAAGTGAATAAACTATAAATATATGTATATATATATGTCACAATGACATGTATATATATATATATGTATTCTATGTGTGTATATTTTGTGTTTACAAGGAAAGAAAGTGTTTTTTTAGTTGCGATATTTTGTTCCCATAGACTTACATGGGACTTCGGTATCGGAATCGGATATCGCCGATATTTAGTGATATCGGCGATACCATTCCGATCCGATATTTTTGGATATCGGAAAGTATCGCTCAACTCTAATCACCACCGATCACGACAGAATCTTCATGTGGTGCCCAGAACTGTTCTATGCACATGTTGGGAGGTCATGGCGTACAGTGTGATGTCATAACATCTCGCGCTGGGGATCTAAAGATGCTGCGAAGATCGGACAAGTGACGATAAGGACTAAAGGTGTCAAATAGGTCAGCCATAAGTTGATTGTAACGATTTTTCTATTTTTTTACACATTACGTTTATTTTACTCTGGGGACTGGAGAGACCTCAGAGCATAACAAGGGATCGTGAATTCGCAGAGAATAACTTCTCCGCAAATTGAATTTTCTGGGAAAAACTGTGTGATTGGCTCATCTCTTGGTACTATACTAGATGATTAGGTTTAACTCTTCTGCTACACTAGATAACCAGCGAAGTAATCAATAATTCCTTTACTTCCTGGACCACTGAGGTGAATTCCTCACATTTCTACTTGATCTGGGATGTTAATATTAACTACTTCACTGGTCTAGAATCCACCTTTGATGCAGGAATTAAAATCTTCACTACCCCACACCCATCTATGTAAGTACAAGACCTTGTACTTTTAGCTATTCTAGACCACCAGAGATGTTGGTGTTCATGGGTTCTTTGTTCCATAATAATAGATATGTTAGTGGAAACCCCATTGCTACCCTAGATTACTAGAGAATTTGATATTACGCCTTCTATGTGGAAGTTTTTAGCCCCAAGTCAAGAGACAACCACCCATACTATAATAAGTGATTTTAACTATTCTGTTTTCTATTCTTTTGGAGTTCTGTGTCATGACCAATGACCAAACTTTAAAAAGAACCTGTCAGCAGGTTTTGACTTATGGCAGTAGGTATATTGCTTTATAGGTGTCTGTTCCCCAATAATACTTCTTTTGTAAAGATCCAATGGGCCAGTCATGAGAAATCTAGTATGGAAGCCATATGCAAATCAGGCTAGACGTACAATGGGGGAGGTAGTCTACAACACATGAGCGCTGTATACAATAACTGACGTCTGTGGTCTGGGGCTGTCAATCTCAGCATAACCGTGAAGGGCTGTGATGGGCTGAAACGGTCATGTTTTGGAGGCAGGATTTCCCTACTGCATTCCTGTAATCAAAAGCCTCTCCAAACAAAGCTTCAATGGGGCCTTGCAAGTCGTCCTCAATGCATTCCATTCACCCCTGCAACCAGATGTTTTATCTTTACAAATAAAGTAAAGAAGTTTTTAAAGGGACGGTGAGTGCGACTTTCTTCTACTTTTTGGAGTTCTCATGTAATCAGCTAGACAGTATGATTTACTTTAAAGATGGCAATGGTACCTTTTTACCTACTGGACCTATGTGCACCAAATGTTCAGGATTCATTTGTAATCGTAGCAGCCAGAACTTTCTCATCTTTATGTAAGCTTCACTATGCGACATCTGGCTTTTTTTGAGTATGGAAGGCACAGACAGCGTAAATACAAACTGTATTAAAAACTGCAATAAAAACTGTAACTGCAGGTACTAACAGCTCTTGATGCTGTCTGCAAATGCCTGCCTGCATTTTGTGAAAGCTAGGGCATGGCCTACCCTCCTTGAGTAGGACATTACATCTAAAGAGCTTACCAAGGCTGAGGTGTCCAGAATTCGGGACCCAGTCCTTTGTCTGACCTTATTCACACAGGTCACTTCTGACACATGGTAAGATTTCAATATTAGACAGTGTAGGACTGTCCTGAAAAGGGTCACCTTGCCGCTGGTGGGATGGCTTTTTATTAAAAAACACTGTTACTAGGAACCCTGTGTTATTTAAATGCACTTTTGCTTTTTTACTTATTTAATTACAGCAGGGTTTATGTTCATTTTGTTTCTTGTAGGGTAGATTTCTTTCTGTTTCATTTTCAATGTGAACATGATTTTATATGCTGCTTGTGTACCAACTCAAACTCCAGCTAAATTTGTGCATTTCTGCCGCCTGCAATGATACAAGCTGTGGGTTCAGTTGCCACAGAGACCACAGATCACAAGAATAAAAGATAATTGTTTATTTAATTAATGAAGGTGCATGCAGAGCTGAGATGCTGGGTCCGCCCCTGAAGAGGATGAGCTAGAGAGAAATACAGACATCACACAGAGAGGGTGGAAGTCATGACACAGCCCTGACCTGCCGAAAGAGCAGGACTGACTCCCTCAAACTACTGCTTCTGAGACAGTTGGGAGCTTTGACACTGTTAGTCTGTGCCGGGGATGAATTCTCACCCCCCTCAATTGTTTGTATGAACAGCTGCTGTTGACAGGTGAAGGAGATGAGAGCGCACAAGCGCTGACATTGTGTGTGCATACACTTGGCTCCTGCATGTCATGTCTGATCCCTTGCTCCAGTGTGCACCATCTACTTGCTACACACAAGAGAGGGAAATGAGAGCATGTGCACACTGACAATGTGCATGTTCTCATCTCACCATCCTGTCAACAGTGGCAGTTCACTTTACAGTAAGAGGGTATGACAATTTGACCCCTGCACAAAGTAACACTGTATGTGAACGCGCTTGAACCCTGTAGTTTCCGTATATGCAGAGATGGGGATTTAGATTAGATAGCACCCTAAAGGGAATGCTGTCAATCAAGACCAAGGGTGGGGCGTAAAATTATAATTGAAGGGGCAGAATGGTGCACTCAGCACTTGGCCACACCAATGGTGCACCGTAGTTCCCCTATTTACATATATAATAAAACTGATTTAATAAAATCTATAAGAATAAAATGATTTTTATAGAGGCTTTGGCCTATTTGGAGTGATAGACTCCCTTCAATTCAGGTGTCCTAATTTCCCATATGTCTTATGAGATATATATTATATTCTCTTGATATGGGTCCTATAAAAGTGTTCAGGAGTGATGATTTTTTTTAAGTTTATGATAAATAACAATTTTATTTTTATGGTGACAACATATTCCGCAGCGCCTTATAATTGAGTGGGGACATGATTGATTGATTATAATTGAGCGGGGACATGTGCAGACAATTATGACAATACAAAGTAACACATAGTTGATAAAAGTTACAGCTGGTGCTCATACGTGCACTACGTTCTGATGAGTCAAGTAATATAAAAGTTGTCAGCCGGTCAAATGCTTGATTCTACTTTACGCTCAATGAAACTGTACAGTTGATTTAGACAAAAAGAGAAAAAAATGGCTTTGATGAGTAAATTTCTCATGTTATCCCCCGAATTTGCCATGAGTCAGCCCTTTGTAATATTTAGTAGTCTAAGGCACGACTTTTATTTGGCATATTAGAGAAACCCTTGAGAGGTGCATTTGTAAAACAGCTTTCCCCTATCATTATCCATTAAAGTTTAGCTGCACACTTGGATAATCGGTACACGGAGGCTACAATCCTCCCTGATCGGAAGCGCATTTTTTGATCAAGGTGATATGGTTGATCGTGATTATCTTAATTACTATTGATTTATAAATAGAAACTACCGAATTTTTGAAGGATTTCATCTCAGATAATAGGTTTGTAAAAACAGTCGCAAAATATTTAAAAAGAGATTGCGCCTGTTTGCCTGACTCGGGTTACGGCACCTTAAGACATTTTAATTTTGGTGGCTTTATTAGGGCAAGTGTTGTCAACACACTTTGTTCCTTCCACTTTAAAGTCCCTTTAACAGAGCTCCATAAAAATTATGTTATTTGTATTAAGCCGCATAAATTGTAATTTAAGTAAAAGCCTTGAAAATTTTATCAAAAGCATTCAAATGAGTCTCTCCCCAGGTCAGTTAATGAGTTGTCACGAGTTGGCCTCTTTGCTGTAGTGCACCTCCTGCAGACTAAGACAGTTAACCATGTTTTTCATCAAAGAAAATTTCTCATTAGTAAGCTTTCAGAAACTGATTTGATTATATTTCACTTGATAAAGTGAAATATTTTCAGCTCATTAGGATGATTATGATTTTAAGGTCATCGTTTGAAACTAGTACCTTCAATATTTAAAATAATGGGTCCCCGTTTTTTTCCTTTCCTTACGTTTTTTTCCTTTTTAAACTCTAAATGAATAAAAAAAAGAAAAAAAAGTTCCATACCCATAATTAATTATTTCATTTTTTTCCTCTACAAAGCTGAAAATAATAAGAGAACAAAAGGTTCTGGCTACCAAAAAGTCATTGAAGAACTATTAAGAGATGGAGGAGGCTAACTTGTGGAATAGGAATCAGAAGAAATCCTTGAAAAGTTTTCAGCCTTTGAAATCCGGCTATTTTCTCCTTGACCTTTGTAAAGTTTCTCCGTGAGCTTTCCTACGTTCATTTTCATGAATCTTTTCATGAAAATGCAAATTTGCGTTATGAAACCCCAAAGTTGGAAACTACCTGTTCAGTGGGTGATAAGCACAGCC
>JARQOD010000005.1:9506373-9591656 GCA_033576555.1 Oophaga sylvatica | reverse complement strand
CACTGTTACCGCCTCAACTACTGCAACCTCCTACTCTCTGGCCTCCCCTCTAGCACTCTGGCACCACTCCAATCCATCCTAAACTCTGCTGCCTGACTAATCCACCTATCTCCCCATTATTTCCCAGCATCTCCTCTCTGCCAGGCTCTTCATTGGCTTCCTATTGCCCAGAGGCTGCAGTTCAAAACCCTAACTATGACCTACAAAGCCATCCACAACCTGTCTCCTTCATAGATCTGTGACATGGTCTCCCGGTACCTACCTACACACAACCTTCGATCCTCTCAAGATCTCCTTCTCTGCTCCCCTCTTAGCTCTTCTTCCCACAACCGCATACAAGACTTCACCCGTGCCTCCCCCATACTCTGGAATTCTCTATCCCAACACATCAGGCTTTCTCCTGCCATGGAAACCTTCAAAAGGAACCTGAAGACCCACCTCTTCCGACAAGCCTACAACCTGCAGCGATCCTCAGTCTGCTGAACTGCCGCATGACCAGCTCTACCCTCTCCTAGTGTATCCTCACCCTTCCCTTGTAGACTGTGAGCCCTCACGTGCAGTGTCCTCTCTCCTCCTGTACTTGTGTGTGCCTTGTATTGCTCATGTTTACTGTACTTGTCTATATTTGCCCCGTTCACATGTAAAGAGCCATGGAACAAATGGCGCTACAAAAATGTATAATAATAATAATAATAATAATTTTTAATTTTTTATTTGGGGTCCACAGTGTTCAAGTTGTCCACCTTCTTTTTTCCCTTTTAAAAACTAGTCCACTATGGTGTAATATAAAAATCTGCTCACCTACCGATACCATATACAGAGGATGTGTCACCACTTCAGACATGTTTATTTCGATAAATACTTATATAGTTTTCCATATTTTTCATATTTCCCATAGCTTTTCATTGTCTTTTTGAGCATCATTCCTTAGAACTCTATTTTGTGAAATTCCTTTGGTTTTTCTTCTAGAATTGCAAGAAAAAATTGAGCACTAGGTGTTAGCAGATGGAGATTTGTCACTAACCACTCTTACATTTTCCAATTGGTAGTAACAGGAATTTTTGAGGAGTTTTTGCTTCTGGAAGCGATTTTAACAAGATTTTCAAGTGTTTTTGCAGAGATTTTTTTCCTAAAACTATTTTTCCATCCTTTTTATCCACCAGCTGATGCTTCAAAGAAGTGACATACAGTTTATTTTTCCCACCAGGTGATTTTGAAAGCCAGAAGCAATTAAAAGACACTCAAAAGACTGAACATATGGCCAGCAAGTCATTTCTCCATAAAAATTATTAGGAAGATTGTTTTGAGCATTTGGTGAATGCTTGTTGCTCACTGGTAATGCCCCTCTTTCATTTAAAATAAGCTTTGGAGGCAGATTCTCAGGGAGATCTATCTCCAGCCCATAGATCTTAAGAGCTCATTTACATATTAAGAAAAATATGGATTTCTCTGGAATAAGACATTGGATCACAGAAATCAAGGTATCACTGTATTCCACTTTCTATGATCTACATAGCCATATAGATGGCTTAGAAGTAGAGTTGAGCGATACTTTCCGATATCCAAAAATATCGGATCGGAATGGTATCGACGATATCCACAAAATATCGGCGATACCCGATACCGATACCGGAAATCCAATGTAAGTCTATGGGAACAAAATATCGTAATTAAAAAAAAAACATTCTTGGCTTGTTGGATAATTGTACATGAAGGAAAACAACAAAGAGTAATGTAGAATGTATTGGGGGAGGTTGAGGAGACATTAAAGGCATAGATGTTTAACCCAATCCAATGGAATAGCATTAATAATTTTTTTTTTAAAGACGTTCGGATTGACGAACAAATTGACAATGTTGTTAACCTTTTTTCTATTTTGGCAAATATGTATGTTTCACAACTTCCATGCTCTTGACCTTTATAACTTTTGCCACACTTTCACCTTCATAATCTTCAGCAGCATCATCTTTGTCATCTAATTATTCTTCATCTTCACCTTCTTTATCTTCTTCTTAAACTTCTTGTTATTCATCTTTTTGTTAACATTACTCATATTGTTCTTATTAAACTATTATTCTTCTTCATATTCTACTTCTTCATCTTCTTCCTCTTCATCTTCTTCATCATATTCTTATTTGTGACAGAGATTCCTGTACTTGTAATCTGTAAAAGTATGAATTTTTCTTCCTTCCGTTCTTGCTGTCACAAAAGATTTAAATTACAACAGTATTTGTCCGTGTTCAGTTTAGCCTGCAGCAGCAGGCATTTTCCAGGGCACCACGAGGAGGAACGGACTCACCCCCATACACTGCTTAGTCTTCTTCTGCTTATAATTTACAGCATATATTTTGCTCTTCATTTTGGTCTTATTTTTCATGTTCTTCTGCTTTTTGATCTTCTGCTTATTGTTCTTCTGTCTCTTGTTCTGTATCTTGTAGTTTGTCTTAACCTTCTTTGTCCTGTTGGTGATCTTCTTCTGGGTAATCTTTTATTTCCTCTTTGTGATGGTGTTCACTCTGGTTGGCTTGATGCTCGTCGTCCTTGGGGTTGTCATCTTCTTCGGGGTGGTGTTTACGGTTGTCTAACTTCCGAGAACCAGCTAATGTTACTGGAACCGGGACGGGTATCAGATGGTACAACAGACAATGGAAGTAACGAGGACCAGCTGACTGTGCTGGAACCCGGAGGGGCAGCAGAAGGAAAAGAGCCAATGGCACAACCGAAGACCAGCTGACGTTACTGGGACATGGTTACTAAGCAGGAGGTACCTGTGCTCAAAAGCACTACCAAGGACCAGCAGACGTTGCTGGAACTCGGATACCGAACTGGAGGCACCGAGGCCAAAGGCACTGCGGAGAACCAGTTGACGGTACTGGAACCCGGACGGGTAGCAGAAGGTACAAGAGCCAATGCAAGTAACGAGGACCAGCTGACTGTGCTGGAACCCAGAGGGGCAGCAGAAGGAAAAGAGCCAATGGCACAACCGAGGACCAGCTGACGTTACTGGGACACGGTTACTAAGCAGGAGGTACCTGTGCTCAAAAGCACTACCAAGGACCAGCAGACGTTGCTGGAACTCGGATACCGACATGGAGGCGCCGAGGCCAAAGGCACTGCGGAAAACCAGCTGACGGTACTGGAACCCGGACGGGTACCATAAGGCACCCATGAAAATGTAAGTTGACAGGCCGCAAGCTGTCCGCAGTTACCGAATCACACAGTCCTACAGTGGGTGCTTGTCCTATTGTCACAACGGAAACAGACTTTATTTAGATATCCCACAGCACACATAGGAATCACCTAAACTGCAGGCACCATAGAGTCGGCTAACCCGAATGCAAGACGACAGGACAACTTATTGGAGGCTAATTAACGTTGACACTGCCAGTAAACAGCTGTCGTGCTGTAACCAGGCTGGGCAGGAGTCAGTACCCGTGCCAATTACTTCCGAGCAACAACTGGCGGTGTTGGAGCCCAGGGATGAGAGGAGGACAGGGTGGAGGCAGCATGACTTTTTGGCGTACACACAGCAGGGGAACAGCTGACATTACTGAACCCCAGTAACACAGGAACAAGTGTTGACTGTGCTAACAGCACTTCCGAGCGTTCCTTTATGTGCACTTTAGTAGGAGGTCGGCGTACCCCCCTGCTGCGGGAAGAACAAATTGAAGCCGTTGTTGCTTGGATGGCAGCCAATGCATCGACTTCAATTGCTTCCACCTCCTCTCAGGAACACAGCACTGTTGAGCAACCATCTGTCTCTTCACCGCCTGCCAAATTGCCCTGGCAGTCAGACAGTTCTGTACAGGATCCAGCTGAGTCTCTGCTTCTGTTCTCAGAATTTGTTGGCTTGCAAACAGGGGCCCAGCCAAGCAGCATTCTGGAATGTGAAGAGAGGGAGTATGCAGTGATGCGCAACAGCTGTGTCTCTCAGAATCTGAAGAGGCGGGTGAGCCAGTGCCGATGCTCAGCACACCGCAGAACGCATCTGATGATGATGAGACTCAGGTGCCAGTTTCTGTTGAGCATGGTGCTGGCCAGACCACCCAACAGCAGCAGGTTTTGGAAGAGGGTAGTGGAGATGATGAGGTCCAAGTCCCAACATGGCGTGAGGAACAGGAAGGTGGTGGGAGCAGCTCTGAGGAAGAGATTGCCCCAACGGTACAAACAGGAGGGAGAGTTAGGCTGCAGACTCGGTTGACTGTAGCCTCCAGTTTGGAACCTGTTCGGAGCAGTTCTCTTCCAAAAGTCAAAACGGGCGCTCCCAGGACTTGCACTGCGTGGTCCTTTTTTGACACACTTGCAGATGATATTTGCTATGTGAAATGCAAGCTGTGTAATCTAAAAGTAAAAACAGGTAAAAGTGTCAGTAACGTCAATACCAGTAATATTATTATTATTATAAATTTTAATAGCGCCATTTATTCCATGGCGCTTTACATGTGAAGAGGGGCAAATATAGACAATTACAGTAAACATGAGCAATACAAGGCACACACAAGTACAGAAGGAGAGAGGACCCAGCCCGCGAGGGCTCACAATCTACAGGGGTGGTTGAGGATACACTAGGAGAGGGAAGAGCTGATCGTGTGGTGGTTCAGTAGACTGATGATCATTGCAGGTTGTAGGCTTGTCGGAAGAGGTGGGAAATATGTGCAAACATGTGGGTACAAAGCATGTAGTTGAGTTACAAAGACACACTGGAATGTAGGCCAACCTACAGCAGCACCTACATCTTCAGGTCGTGTCGGAGCCTCTTCCTCCAGCTGACACACAGCTGGTTCGGCTTTCTCACAGGATCGCCATGGAAGAACCTCGGTCAATGTTGTCCAGAGACAAAGTGTTATTCCACCCACAGCAGCAAGTTCCCTGTCATCCTCACACACCCAGGCCACAAAACAGCCATCGGTACCACAGGCATGGGATAAAAGACGGCCATACTCGGCAAACCATCCACGAGCACAGGCTCTGAATGCTGGCATTGCAAAACTCCTGTCCCTTGAAATGCTGTCATTCAGGCTGGTGGAGACTGACAGTTTCCGTAACTTAATGGCATTGCCAGTCCCACAATACAATGTGCCAAGCCGATTTTATTTCAGCAGGCAAGCCGTCCCTGGTCTGCAAAAGCATGTTGCGTGAAAAATTAAACATGCGCTACTAAACTTCGTCAGTAGCAATGTCCACCTGACCACCGCTATGTGGACCAGTACCCATGGCCAGGGACGATACCTTTCCCTCACTGCCCATTGGGTCAATGTTGTGTAGCCGGGTACAGATCTTGCGAGTGGCACTGTACGTGTTCAGCCAACTCCAAGGATTGCAGGAATCAAGTCTGTACACATTGACTCCTCCTCCTACTCCAGTTCCTCATAAACATTGCTGCAGGAGCCGTCACGGTCTACCTCCACATGGACCAGTGAACGCTTAATATAATAATAATAATAATCTTTATTTATATAGCGCAAACAGATTCCGCTGCGCTTTACAGTTTAACAGTTTCAGAACACAAGTAATAAGTAACAACGTTAACAATAAAATAATTAAAGCAATAGAAGCCGCCCCTGCTCTTGAGAGCTTACAATTTACAATGAGGTGGGGGAGCTACAAAGTACAGGTGTTTATATACAATGGTCTATTTACAATGATGGTCCAGCCATTTTGAGGGAGTGAGGGATGGATGGAGATAGTGAATGGGCTACACACACACACTTACACATAGAATGACTTTGGGCCTGGGGTCCGATATATGACCGCTACTCTGAGGGAGAGGGTACGAAAGAGCATGATGGTGTGGACCTCAAAAGAAGGGAATGAGAGTGATGGAATTGGGGGGATGACCTGGAAAGTGCATTGTGGGGACAGGAGTATGCCGACTCCACCACCATGTCTGTTTGAGGGTCTCGGGGAATGTGAGAACTATAAGCCACCATAGGAAATGGCAGGAGGGGAAACCGTGTCAGAATCCTGAATCCAGGTTTCAGTCAGGGCCAACAGATGAAGAGAGTTGTTCAGAAAGTAGTTGTGCAGGAACGTTAGCTTGTTGCATGCAGACCGTGGATTCCAGAGGGCACAGTTAAACGAAGGAGATGAGGGAGTGCAATTAATATTAATAAGATTATTATGGTTTCGATATGAGGTAGGGTAGGGATTGAGGTTGGGGGATGGTGGACCAGGGTTGGGGGAGATGTCCCCTGAAATCAATAGGAGTAGGAAGATAAAGAGCAGGTAGTTGTTGGTGTTGTAAGTTGGTTTTTTCAGTGATGTGTTTCGGCTAGATGGGCTGAGGTTTCTCAGGAAGGTGATGAGTGCATGGGAACTGTACATGGGAAGAGGGAGTAGTGGAAGGGGATGGCGGTCATGTTTTATGAGTCGTGATGAAGGGGGGTATGGGCGGGGTGTTTGTGGAAGGCAAGGGAACACAGGAGGATACAGTTAAATGTACATAATTAAAAACATAAAAAAAAACACATGAAACAAATATCCTAAAATAAAATTTAAAATAATTCCCAAAACATGCATGAGGTTGTAATAATAATAATAAGGGTATTTGAGAAACATAATATTTATGAAAATGTTTTTGTTCAGATTAGAGTTGAGCGATATTTCCGATATCCAAATAATCGAATCGAATGGATCGCCGATACCATTAAAATATGCGATACCCAACCGATACGGAAGTCCATGTAAGTCTAGGGAACAAAATATCGCAACTAAAAAAACCTCTTTCTTTCCTGTAAACACTAAATATACACACATAGAATCAATTATATTATATATATATATACATGTCATTGTGACATATATATATACATATATGTATAGTTTATACACTTCTACATAGTAAAATATCCTCTGATTCAATTGCCGGGTAAAGCCGCTTCTGTGAAAAGACAGAAGCACCGACATGAAATGACACTTGGTGTACATAGGGTTAACCATGTCTTTTCATGTCGTTTGCTATCTGATTTGCACAAACAATTACATCAGTCTATGTGTGCAAAATTTCACACCTGTAGGGGTTAATTAAAGGTGTAAATTCGTTGTAAAAAAAAACGGACTTTTTTGCTACGAATTTACACCTTTAATTAACCCCTACAGGTGTGAAATTTTGCACACATAGACTGATGTAATTGTTTGTGCAAATCAGATAGCAAACGACATGAAAAGACATGGTTAACCCTATGTACACCAAGTGTCATTTCAAATGACACTTGGTGTACATAGGGTTAACCATGTCTTTTCATGTCCTTTGCTATCTGATTTGCACAAACAATTACATCAGTCTATGTGTGCAAAATTTCACACCTGTAGGGGTTAATTAAAGGTGTAAATTCGTTGTAAAAAAAACGGACTTTTTTGCTACGAATTTACACCTTTAATTAACCCCTACAGGTGTGAAATTTTGCACACTTACACTCATGTAATTGTTTGTGCAAATCAGATATCAAACTACATGAAAAGACATGGTTAAGCCTATGTACACCAAGTTTCATTTCATGTCGGGTTCTGCATTTTCACAAAAGCCGGCAATTGAATTAGCGGCTATTATACTATGTAGAAGTGTATGAACTATAAATATAAATATATATATGTGTCACAAATTCAATGACATGTATATATATATATGAGGTGTAAAATTGCTGAAAAAAAATGCGTGGGCTCCCGCCCTATTTTCGCAACCAGACAGACAAAGCCAGTGAGTGGGGCAGATAATAATAGCCCAGAGAGGGACCATTTTTTTTGGCCCCCCCCGGCTACTTAACATCTGCCCCCAGACACCCCAGAAAGGGCAAATCTCTAATTAGATTTGCCCTTTCTGGCACTTTGCCCATCTATTCCCATTGCCCTGTAGCGGTGGCGAATGGGTTAATAAGGGGTTAAAATGACCTTGCAATTGAAAGGTCACTTTAAGCCAGGTTAATAATTGAGAGCTGTCAATTAGACAACTATCAATTATTAATCCTATTGTATGAAAGAAAAATCAAACACACACACTTTAATAAAAAAGAAGTTTAATGAAATAATCACACAGTTTTTGACCATATTTTATTTACCTGCTAAAACCATTTCCTGTAATAAAAATAAAATAATAAAGCAAAATTATTCTTACCAATCCGATGCACAGTCAGGTCCCACGGTGTAATCCTTCAGAAAGGGTTAATGTTTACTGCAGGGACCGCAGCTAATGCTGCAGCCTCACAGTAAACCCCCAAATGAATGAGCTCCTCTCCTGGCTGACAGGAGAGGAAGTGGAAAGCTTAATTGATTGCTTTCCACTTTCACTTCAGGTCAGCCAGGGACACCATCAGTGACGTCAGAGGGAACTGATTAACAAAAATAGGGGTTCCCTTCGAAAAAAAAATGGCGTGGGGTCCCCCCTATTTTTGTTAACCAGCCAGATGAAGCAGACCGCTGAGGCCTGGATTTTCAGGCTGTTAAGGAGCCAAGATCCATGGACCTTGCCAGCCTGATAATACCAGGCCACAGCAGTCTGCATATCTTGGCTGATTAACAAAAATAGGGGATCCCCTCGAAAAAAATTGGCGTGGGGTCCCCCTATTTTTGTTAACCAGCCAGATGAAGCAGACCGCTGAGGCCTGGTTTTTCAGGCTGGTAAGGATCCAATATCCATGGACCTTGCCAGCCTGATAATACCAGGCCACAGCAGTCTGCTTAGCTTGGCTGGTTAACAAAAATAGGGGATCCCCTCGAAAAAAAAACGGCGTAGGGGTCCCCCTATTTTTGTTAACCAGCCAAGTAAAATGCAGACTGCTGCGGCTGGTATTAAAAGACTGTCAAGGCCCATGGATTTTGGCCCTCAACAGCCTGATAATACCAGGCTACAGCAGCCCCACATTTGGCGCATCAAAAGATGTGCCAATTGTGGCACTTTACCCGGCTCTTCCCACTGCCCTGTAGCGGTGGCAAGTGGGGTAATAAGGGGTTAATGTCACCGTTGATTGCACGGTGACAATAAGCCCGGTTAATAATGGAGAGGCGTCAATAAGACACCGATCCATTATTAATCCCAAAGTTTTTAAATGTGTAAAAAAAAGACACAGCAAGAAAAAAGTCTTTTAATGAAATAAAAGAGACAACACAGTTTTCATTTTTTTTATTACTCTCTCATTCCTGCGACGCCATCGATCTCCTGTAAAAAAATAAAAAAAACAAACCAACAGTATACCACCTGTCCGACGCAGTCCATAACGACAGTCCCACGACGATCCAGCTCTGCTACATCGCAATGACAGGCAGAGCCTTTCATTGCAACGCAGCACAGCTGATTACCTGCTTCCCCGGCGGTGACGTCATCGGACTGACTGCTTTACGGCCGGGATTACCCAGCAGTCACTGCAGTTATCGCGAGAAACTGCATGTGACCGCCGGGGAGAAGAGGATGGCGGCCATGAAGCAGTCCAGCCCGTGACCGCCGGAGATCTTCTGCCAGGTAAGTGCCGCTGACTCCTGACAGACCCGACAGACGGACACTGACAGTGACAGTGACATCCCGATTCGGTATCCGATATGACGAAAATATCGGTACTCGGAATCGGAATTCCGATACAGCCAATATCGGCCGATACCCGATATTTGCAGTATCGGAATGCTCAACCTTATTCAGGATTAAAAATATAGCAAAGTGTGGACTACCTTATTCCAGCCCTGATTAACTGCCATGAATAACTGCCGTTTACTCAATGCTTGTCTTCTATGATGCTTTGCTTTCTGTGATGCGTGCACCCCACACATGCACCACACAACGCTTAGCTGTTGCGACCGATATGAGCACTGCCGTGGGCAAACGTCAACAGGTCGTCCTGAAATTAATTTCCATGGGGAATCGAAGCCACACAGCGCAGGAGCTCTGGAATGCCATGAAGCAGGAGAGCGACGTGTGGTTTTTGACAGCGAATCTCCAGCTAGGCTTGGTAGTGTGTGACAATGGCCGAAATCTGGTGGCAGCTCTGGGCCTTGTCAACCTCACTCACATACCATGTCTGTCATATGTGCTCAACTTGGTCGTGCAGAGTTTTTTGAGGGACTATACAGATATTGATATTGCACTTCTGCACAAGGTCCGCCTACAGTGCGCTCACTTGCGACGTTCCAGCATGGTCAGATCGCGCACTGCAGCTCTGCAACGCAGATTTCGCCTTCCTGAACATCGCATCATATGTGACGTACCCACCAGGTGGAATTCCACGTTACATATGTTGGAGCGGTTGTGTGAGCAGCAGCCAGCAGTAATGGAGTATCAGCTGCATCAGGCGCAATCAACTCGCAATTTGCGCCGTTCACACTTCACCACTACTGAGTGGGCCTCTATAATAATAATAATAATAATAATCTTTATTTATATAGCGCCAAAAGATTCCGCAGCGCTTTATAGTTTAACAGTTTCAGAACAAAAGTCATAAGTAACAACGTTAACAATACAATAATTAAAGCAATATAAGCCGGCCCTGCTCGTGAGAGCTTACAATCTACAATGAGGAGGGGGAGCTACAAAGTACAGGTGTTTATATACAATGGTGTATTGTATTTTGCCATTTTGAGGGAGTGAGGGATGGATGGATGGAGATAGTGAATGGGCTACAAACACACACACACACACACACACATAGAATGACTTTGATTAGTGAATGTGATAGGCCGCTCTGAACAAATGTGTTTAGAGGGAGCGCCTGAAACCATGCAAATTGCGGATAGTCCTAATTTCTTGGGGTACAGCGTTTCAGAGGATTGGCACAGCGCGGGAGAAGTCTTGGAGTCGGGAGTGGGAGGTACGGATTAGTGCAGAGGTTAGTCCAAGGTCGTTTGCAGAGCGCAGCAGTCGGTTAGGACGATAGATAGAAATGAGGGAGGAGATGTAGGGGGGTGCTGCACTGTGGAGAGCTTTGTGGGTGAGAACAAGTACTTTGAATTGGATCCTATAATGGATGGGCAGCCAGTGTAAGGACTGGCGAAGGACTCTATGAAGGACATCTGCCACGTTTTGCGTGCGTTTGATTAGTCAACGCGGATGGCGAGTGCAGATGATTCACTAGTCAGCCTGACTGTCCCCCTTATCTGCCTGCTTGAAAAAACACTGCAAGCACTAAGGGATGAGGTTTTGGAATAGGTGGAGGATGAGGAGTCACAAATTCCATCACCTTATGTACAGTCAGCGCAACGTGGTTCCTCACAAAGGGCTGGGCAGGGCTCACTTTGTGAGGAGGATGAGGAGGAGTCAATGGAGGAGGAAGACATCGCTCCAGAGGGAGGTACACAACGCTCTAGTCAGTATGTAGAGCGAGGGTGGGGTGATGCAGAGCAGGCAGAGATGACGCCTCTTGCAGGGGACAGCGTTTCTTGGCCAGTTGGAAGTCTGCAGCACATGGTTGATTTCATGCTGCAGTGCCTGAGAAACGACAGCCACATCACCCACATTCTCACCACGTCTGATTATTGGGGTACACCCTCCTAGACCCTCGCTACCGGGACAACTTTCAAAGCCTCATCAGACCGTTGAACCGGGAGCGTAAAATGCGGGAGTAACAAGACACACTGCTGCAATTATTATTATTATTATACATTTATATAGCGCCATTTATTCTATGGCGCTTTACATATGACAAGGGAAAAATATAGACAGGTACAATAAGGGACACACAAGTACAGAAGGAGAGAGGACCCTGCCCGCGAGGGCTCACAGTCTGCAGGGATGGGTGAGAATGCAATAGGAAAGGGTAGAGCTGGTCGTACGATGGTTGAGTACACTGGGGATCATTGCAGGTTGTAAGCTTGTTGGAATCCATAATGTTCTCCATTCCAGCCGAGAGCACTGCTGCTGCTACTGCTTTACAAAGCAACTCTGTGCGTCGAGGCAGTGGAGACAGCTCTGCAACAAGAGGGAGCACAAGCAGCGCCTCTGCACAGGGCAAGACCAGTATGTTCCAAATGTGGGAAGTTTTGTGGCAGCGCCACCAATGTCTACACCATCCGAGATGGCTCCAGTCAGCAGGAGGCAACGTTTCCGTAAGATGGTGACAGACGACATGTCTTGCCCTCTCAGTGTACTCCCAGATGGCTCTTCCCCATTCAAGTTTTGAGTCTCTAAGCTGGATACATGGCCAGAGCTTAGCCAGTATGCATTGGAGGTGCTGGCTTGCCCTGCTGGCAGTGTATTATCGGAGCGCGTCTTTTGTGCTTCAGGTGGTGTACTAACAGACTGTCGCATGCGACTATCCTCCGATAATGTAGACCGGCTTACTTTGCTGAAAATGAACAAGGCATGGATCACGCATGAATTTGCCTGTCCTGTTTCCGATTAAATAACTGGTTGGCAACGTTATACATGTATCCTGTTATGTTCATCTTTCTACCACCTGAACTGTACAGTCATGGCCAAAAGTTTTGATAATGACACAAATATGATATTTTCACATGATCTGCTGCCCTCTGGTTTTTATGTGTGTTTGACAGATTTTTTTTTATCACAGACAGAAATATAATTGCAAACATATAAGTAACAAAAGCTTATATTGACAGTTAGAATGAGTTAATGCAGCAAGTCTAATTTTGCAGTGTTGACCCTTCTTCTTCAGGACCTCTGCAATTCTCCCTGGCATGCTCTCAATCAACTTCTGGACCAAATCCTGGCTGATAGCAGTCCATTCTTGCACAATCAATGCTTTACATTTTGTCAGAATTTTTAATTTTTTGTTTGTCCACCCATCTCTTGATGATTGACCACAAGTTCTCAATGGGATTAAGATCTGGGGAGTTTCCAGCCCATGGACCCAAAATCTCTATGTTTTGTTCCCTGAGCCATTTTGTCACTCCATAACTTAGGCAAATCAAACTCACATCATGCCTCAAAAGCTGCAATGTTGGAAGTGCATAATGTGGGTTGAACTTTGACAACAGCTGCAGTGTGAATGTTTGCCTTCATTGTTCTTGGCTTTTAAATAAAAGCATACAAGTAAATATAATAATACCTGAAAACCTCAGACTACAGTGAACACTTCACACAACTGTTCAATAGCTGTGAAAGCCCTCTTTGTGTAATTCTATATTCTTTGCAACCAATGTATTGGATACGGATGGAAGCATGTCACACTAATAGATTTGAATTATTTGAAATTGAATGTAGCAGCACCAATTTTAGAAAAATGACAAGGATGAGCCAGTGACAGACACTCAGCAGAGTACACGCAGCGGTGGTTGAAGTAAGTGGAGCGGGATCTACACTCCTTCCAAAAATTTAAACCTCAGACTAGAGTGAACAGTGAACACAACTGTTCACTTGCTGTGAAAGGCCTTTTTGTGAACTTCTATTATGTTTGCAAGCAATGTATTGTATTTTGATGGAAGAGCGTCACACTAATAGATTTTAGTAAATTTAAAATAGAATAAAGCAGCACCAATTTTAGAAAAATGACAAGGATGAGCCAGTGACAGACACTCAGCAGAGTACACGCAGTGGTGGTTGAAGTAAGTGGAGCGGGATCTACACTCCTACCAAAAATTTAAACCTCAGACTAGAGTGAACAGTGAAAATAGGAACAGCATCCAATCAGGTGAAGAACAAGCTTATTCAGCACCTAAACGACGTTTCGGCATTCAGCCTTTTAAGCCTGAAATGGCGAACGTCGTATTTTATGGTGGCCCGAATAAGACTTGTTTACTTCACCGGTTGGATGCTGTTTCCCATTTTCGTTGGATGTTGTCATTGGATCTTGAACGCTCTGAACGTGATCCGTGCTAATCCAGTGGTCAGCTGCTTGAATACTTGTAGAGTGAACAGTGATCATAGAATGTAGAGTTGAAGGACTCCTGTCATCTGGTCCACCCTGCTCAAGCAGGATTCTCTAAATATCCGACAGATGTCTATCAGCTCTGTTGAAGACTTCATTGAAGGAGAACTCACCACCTCTTGTGGCAGCCTGTTCCACTCATTGATCACCCTAACTGTCAAAAAGTTTTTTCTAATATCTAACCTGTGTCTCCTCCCATTCAGTTTCATCCCATTGCTTCTAGTCTTTCCTTGCGCAAATGAGAATAAAGATGATCCTTCTACAATGTGACAGCCCTTGAGATATTTGTAGACAGCTATTAAGTCTCCTCTCAGTCTTCTTTTTTGCAAGCTAAACATTCCCAAATCCTGCAACCGTTCCTCATAGGACATGGTTTGCAGACCGGTCACCATTCTGGTGGCTCTTCTCTGAACTTGCTCCAGTTTGTTGATGTCTTTTTTAAAATGTGGTGCCCAAAACTGGACACAGTATTCCAGATGAGGTCTGACCAAAGAGGAGTAGAGGGCAATAATGACCTCACGTGATCTAGACTGTATGCTTCTGTTGATACATCCTAGAATTGCATTTGCCTTTTTTGCTGCTGCATCACACTGTTGACTCATGTTAAGTCTGTGATCAATTAGTATACCCAAGTCTTTTTCACATGTGCTGTTACTTAGCCCTATTCCTCCCATTTTGTATATGCTTTTTTCATTTTTATTGCCCAGATGTAGTACTTTGCATTTTTCCCTGTTAAAATCCATTCTGTTAGTTGCTGCCCACTGCTCCAGTTTATGTATATCTTTTTGAATCCTCTCTCTCTCTTCTCTAGTATTAGCTACCCCTCCTAGCTTTGTGTCATCAGCAAATTTGATCAGTTTACCCTCAATTCCTTCATCTAAATCATTGATAAAGATGTTGAACAATACAGGGCCCAAAACAGAGCCTTGTGGTACCCCACTTGAGACATTCTTCCAACTGGATGTGCAGCCATTTACAACCACTCTTTGGGTCCGATCACTAAGCCAGTTATGAATCCACCTAACAGTTGCCTTGTCCATTCCATACTTAGTCATTTTTTCAATAAGGATTGTGTGAGATACTTTGTCAAATGCTTTGCTGAAGTCAAGATATACTATATCTACAGCATTTCCCTGATCCACCCAGTCAGTGATTCTGTCATAGAAGGAAATTAAGTTAGTCTGACATGACTTATTAGTTACAAACCCATGCTGACTCCGTTTAATCACTTCATTCTTATCCAGGTACTTGCATACATGTTCTTTAATAATTTGTTCAAAGATCTTTCCTGGTATAGAAGTCAGACTCACCGGCCTGTAGTTCCCTGGGTCCACCTTCTTCCCCTTTTTGAAGATAGGAACAACATTTGCCCTTCTCCAGTCTTCTGGGACTTCTCCTGTTCTCCAAGAATTTTCAAAGATTATGGACAGTGGTTCAAGAATTTCTTCTGCTATCTCCTTCAGTACCCTGGGGTGTAATTCATCTGGACCTGGAGACTTGAATTCATTTAGGTTAGCTAAGTGTTTCCTCACTGTCTTTCTGTTTATAGATATCCTGGATTCTTCTATTCCTTTAATAGGACAGTGAAGATCAGTTGATGTTACATTTCCTTTCTGAGAGAAAACAGATGCAAAATAGGAATTTAAAAGTTCAGCCTTCTCAACATCCTGACTTACCATTTCATCATTTTCATCCTGTAAAAATCCTATAGCATCTTTGACTTTTCTTTTACTTTTGACGTATCCCCAAAATCCTTTTTTGTTGCTTTTGACGTCACTTGCAAGCCTTAATTCATTGTCAGCTTTAGATAATCTGATTTGTGCCCTGCAGGTTCTGCAGACGGCATTATATTCTTCTTTAGATATGCCTCCCTCTTTCCATTTGATAAACATTTCTTTCTTCCTTTTTAGCATGTGTTTAAGTTCTATGTTCATCCATCCTGGTTTCCTTAAATGCTTCCCATTCTTCCCTCTTTTCGGAATTGTTAACGATTGTGCTTTGAGAATCTCATTTTTCAAGATTTTCCATCCTTCCTGGACATTTTTGTCCTTAAGAAAATCCAGCCATTGGATCCCTCCAATTCTCTTTCTGAGTTCCTTAAAATCTGCCTTTCTGAAATCTAACCTTGACGTCTGAGTCTTCACAGGTCTTCCTCCTCTTGTTATCCAAAATTCTAAAATAGCATGGTCACTACCTCCTAGGGTCCCAGTCACTCTTACCTCCTCCACCATTTCCTCCCTGTTTATGAGGATTAGATCCAAGGTAGCAGATCCCCTTGTTTTCTCCATTACCTTTTGGAAGATAAAGTTGTCAGCAAGAGAGGATAAGAATTTCCTGGACCTGTTAGTTTTGCCTGAGAGAGATTCCCAACAAATGTCTTGATAGTTGAAATCTCCCATGACCACTATGTCATATTTTTTGGAGAACTTGGCCATTTGATGCATAAAGAGTTCATCCATATCTTCAACTTGCACAGGCGGCCTGTAGTAAATGCCTACAATGGTGTCCTTTCCATTGTTCTGTCCTTGTATTCTTACCCAAACAGTTTCCACAGAACTCCCAGTCTCTGAAGCTTCAATCTCTGTGCAGATATACGCTTTTCTAACATACAATGCAACACCTCCTCCTCGTTTATCAAGTCTGTTTCTTGCAAATAAGTTGTAACCTTCTAGCCTTGTATTCCAATCATGTGTATCGTCCCACCAAGTCTCAGTGATTCCAATGACATCATATTTCTTCTCCTGCGTTAGTAGCTCCAGTTCTCCTTGTTTGTTGCCCATGCTTTGTGCATTCGTATAGAAACACTTTAGTTTGTGATTGGTTTCTCTTTCTTCAATATTTTTATTATGTAGATTTTTTTGTCTTTGTTCTTCCCCTTCACTTCTAATAGCAGAGTTCTCAATAGCATTTGTCAGGTGTATGGCTTTTGCTGGCGTTTTGCTTCCCTTCCCACATTGTTCTAGTTTAAAGCTCTCCTGATGAGTGTAGCAAGGCGACTTCCAAATACATGTTTTCCAGTCTTCGTAAGGTGCACCCCATCTCTAGCAAGTAGTCCATCGTACAGGTAATTCACTCCGTGATCCAGAAATCCAAATCCTTGCTGACGGCACCATCGACGTAGCCAGTTGTTCACCTGCAGAATCTTATTCCACCTCCTTGTTCCATGGCCATCCACTGGAAGGATGGAGGAGAAGACCACCTGCGCTCCCAGTTCTTTCACTTTCTTACCTAAGTTTTCAAAGTCACTGCAGATGGTTTCCAGGTCACTTCTTGTGGTGTCATTTGTCCCCACATGTATTAGCAGGAATGGGTAGTCATCTTTAGGTCTGAAGAGTCCTGATATCCTGTCAGACACATCTTTAATTTTTGCACCTGGAAGACAGCACATTTCTCTTGAGGTTATATCTGGTCTGCAGATAGCAGCCTCTGTTCCTCTCAACAGGGAATCCCCCATGACAACAACTCTCTGTTTCTTCTTCACAACATTTTTCTTTCTCCATTCAGGAGGACTCTGAGGGCGTACAAGGTTACTTTTTGTGGGCAAAGTCTTATCCTGATGTTTTTCTTCATCGTTCTCCTGTGTAAGAGCCTGGTACTGGTTTCTGAGCAGAATTGGTGCTGACTGCCTCCTGATCCTCCTGCTTCTCTGGGTCACATGCTTCCATTCCTCTGTTTCTTCAGTTGCACTTCGAATTTCTTCTCTTTCTGTACCATGAAGAGATAATTCTGCTCTGTCTAAGAACTCTTCACCTTCCTTAATGGTCTTCAATGTAGATAACCTCTCTTCCAGATTTTGCAACTTTTCCTCCAACAGGGACACAAGCTTGCATTTGTGGCATGTGAAATTTGGCTTTTCCACTGGTAAGTCTATGAACATGTAGCAAGAAATGCAGCTCACCACATGGCTCGTGGCCTCTTCCATGTTCTTATTGTTCAAGAGATAATCAAGCGGTGAAATATAGCGGCGCGCGGTTTACTGATGTCCTCCTTTCAGCTGCAACAGCCAAAATCCAGTGTTCCTTGAGCTCGCGGAGACTCTTCACTTATCCCAGAAGGCACTGGGAATATGCAAATTATCTCCTCGGGACTCCTCCCCTGGTTTACTGATGTCCTCCTTTCAGCTGCAACAGCCAAAATCCAGTGTTCCTTGAGCTCGCGGAGACTCTTCACTTATCCCAGAAGGCACTGGGAATATGCAAATTATCTCCTCGGGACTCCTCCCCTGGTTTACTGATGTCCTCCTTTCAGCTGCAACAGCCAAAATCCAGTGTTCCTTGAGCTCGCGGAGACTCTTCACTTATCCCAGAAGGCACTGGGAATATGCAAATTATCTCCTCGGGACTCCTCCCCTGGTTAGCACAACTAACAACTGTTCACTTGCTGTGAAGCTTTTGTGACTTCTATTATGTTTGCAAGCAAGTATTGTATTTGATGGAAGAGCGTCACACTATAGATTTAGTAAATTAAATAGAATAAAGCAGCCCAATTTTAGAAAATGACAAGGATGCAGTGACAGACACTCACAAGTCACGCAGCGTGTTGAGTAAGTGAGCGGATCTACACTTTACCAAATTAAACCTCAGCTAAGTGAACAGTGAACACAACTGTTCACTTGCTGTGAAAGGCCTTTTGTGGACTTCTGTTTGCAAGCAATGTATGTTTGATGAAGACGTCACACTAATAGATTTTAGTAAATTTAAAATAGAATAAAGCAGCACCAATTTTAGAAAAATGACAAGGATGAGCCAGTGACAGACACTCAGCAGAGTACACGCAGCGGTGGTTGAAGTAAGTGGAGCGGGATCTACACTCTTTCCAAAAATTTAAACCTCAGACTAGAGTGAACAGTGAACACAACTGTTCACTTGCTGTGAAAGGCCTTTTTGTGGACTTCTATTATGTTTGCAAGCAATGTATTGTATTTTGATGGAAGAGCGTCACACTAATAGATTTTAGTAAATTTAAAATAGAATAAAGCAGCACCAATTTAGAAAAATGACAAGGATGAGCCAGTGACAGACGCTCAGCAGAGTACACGCAGCATTAGTTGAAGAAGTAACTGGAGCGTGATCTGCACTCAAAAAAAAAAAAAAAATCACAGACTGCAGTGAACACTGAAACACAACTGTTCACTATCTGTGAAAGGCTCCTTTGTGTACTTCTATAGTGTTTGCAAGCAATGTATTCTATCAGGATGGAAGCACGTCACACTCATAGATTTTAGTTTTTTTCAATAGAATGGAGCAGCAACAATTTTAGAAAAATGACAAGGATGATGCAGTGACACACGCTCAGCAGAGTACACGCAGCATTAGTTGAAGAAGTAACTGGAGCGTGATCTGCATTTAAAAAAAAAAAAAATACCTCACAGACTGCAGTGAACACTGAAACACAACTGTTCACTATCTGTGAAAGGCTCCTTTCTGTACTTCTATAGTGTTTGCAACCAATGTATTGGATACGGATGGAAGCACGTCACACTATAATTTCAATTGAATGGAGCAGCAAGAATTACACTAAAGAAAAAATAAGTCTGTGAGTGACACGTGCAGATGCCTACAAACAGCGTTGGATGCAGAGCAAACTGCAGCTTCACCTGCACTCTCACACACACACCTTGCAGAGCTGTGAAAACAACACTGCAAGGCAAAAGGAAGCTTTACACAGCGGTTGGTAAACTAGCCTGCCTAAAGCACAGTACACAAAATCGCAATCTCTAACTGTCCCTCAGAGTCAGCAGAGCAGCGTTCTGTCCCTATCTGAATTCACAGCACAGTGACGCTAAAATGGCGGCGGCGCCTTTTATAGTGCATTCTGACATCATTTCAGCATCCAATCACAGCCATGCCATTAGTTAACATGACCCCAGCAGTACAGGATGTGCCCACACTTCTTAGGATTCCTCATTGGCTGACTAAAATCACATTGCCTCTCAAAGAATTATGGGAACTTCCGATTCCGGTATACGATATATGGAAAATATTGGAACCAAGTATCTAAAGTCCGATACAGCGAATATCGGCCGATACCCGATACTTGCGGTATCAGAATGCTCAACTCTACTTAGAAGGGATGACCCTACTGACGTACTATTATTAATAAGGCACACTATTTTTGTAGTACTATGAATTTACAAAAAAAATTGTGACATTTTGAATTTACACGCCAGTCCCGATAACTACGCCAAAATGGTTAATAAGTAGTTTTTTCAAATAAATTATAAACATGTCTTACGTTCGACTACTCATCTGTGGTCTGTGTTCTGTTGTAAATAAAATTCTGCAATTGGAGATTTCCAAATCTTTGCATTTTTTTCTTAACATTTTTGTAACAATTCCACCCCTCATTGCTGAGCTGTCTGTGCAGTGATTGACAGCTCATTTGTCCAGTCTGATGCAGTGACATGCTGAGTCTGACCTGTCTGTGTTTTGATTAACTGCTCAGCTGTCCAATCTAAAACAGGGAGATGCTGAGATCTTGTCAGGTGCTCTCAGTTCCCATAATTGATCAGCTATTTAACTGAACTGGCAGTCTCAGATAGCTGTTAGCAGTAGCTTCAGCTAAGTGTGGTTGGTTCACTCTGTACCTTGTATTTTGCTCATTGATCTATCGCTGGCTTAACTTGGACCTTGTCCTCACCATCAGTCTGTTTCAAGCCTTTGAACTGATCCACTATCCTCCTGGTATTTTGACCTTGGACCATTACTTGACTACGACTTTGTCTCTTCCCTCTGTTTATGATGTACCCGCTTGGTATTGACCTTGGACTCCTCGACATTCCCAACTTAGCTTGTTCATGAGAAGTGAATCAGTGTCACATTATGGCTGACTGATATGTTTTTCTTTCTAGCCAGTATGGAATCTGTTCACACGCTATGTGGCCAGGTGGCAAATTGGACCCTGATGATGCAGGATCTGGTTAAAGAATGCCAGAGTCTGGAATCATCGCAATATCAGCAGCAAGGTCAGATGATTAGTTTGATGAAGACTCCCGATAGCGCTCCACTGCTGGCAGTGACTGTAACGTCAGTACATCCTGAACCTGTAATGGTCCATCCATCTGTTTAAGCCCTTTGCTCTATTCCGCTATCCTCCTAGTATTTTGACCTTAGACCGTTACTTGACTGTGACTTTGTTTCTTCCCTCTGTTTATGATGTACCCTCCTGGCCATTGACCCCGGTCTCCTCAACTACCGCAACTCACGGCTTTTCCATGAGAAGTGACTCATGCGATGATGCCGTGTAAGTCCAAGACCTTGATTTGTAAAGATATACTTGCTGCCAACATGTGAGAGCAAGGGAGGACTAGACTTAATCTCTGACCAGGGGAGGAGTCCCGAGGAGATAATTTGCATATTCCCAGTGCCTTCTGGGATAAGTGAAGAGTCTCCGCGAGCTCAAGGAACACTGGATTTTGGCTGTTGCAGCTGAAAGGAGGACATCAGTAAACCAGGGGAGGAGTCCCGAGGAGATAATTTGCATATTCCCAGTGCCTTCTGGGATAAGTGAAGAGTCTCCGCGAGCTCAAGGAACACTGGATTTTGGCTGTTGCAGCTGAAAGGAGGACATCAGTAAACCAGGGGAGGAGTCCCAAGGAGATAATTTGCATATTCCCAGTGCCTTCTGGGATAAGTGAAGAGTCTCCGCGAGCTCAAGGAACACTGGATTTTTGCTGTTGCAGCTGAAAGGAGGACATCAGTTTTGGCTTTTATTTCACCGCTTGATTATCTCTTGAACAATAAGAACATGGAAGAGGCTAGGAGCCATGTGGTGAGCTGCATTTCTTGCTACATGTTCATAGACTTACCAGTGGAAAAGCCAAACTTCACATGCCAGAAATGCAAGCTTGTGTCCCTGTTGGAGGAAAAGTTGCAAAATCTGGAAGAGAGGTTATCTACATTGAAGACCATTAAGGAAGGTGAAGAGTTCTTAGACAGAGCAGAATTATCTCTTCATGGTACAGAAAGAGAAGAAATTCGAAGTGCAACTGAAGAAACAGAGGAATGGAAGCATGTGACCCAGAGAAGCAGGAGGATCAGGAGGCAGTCAGCACCAATTCTGCTCAGGAACCAATACCAGGCTCTTACACAGGAGAACGATGAAGAAATACATCAGGATAAGACTTTGCCCCCAAACAACCTTGTACGCCCTCAGAGTCCTCCTGAATGGAGAAAGAAAACTGTTGTGAAGAAGAAACGGAGAGTTGTTGTCATGGGCGATTCCCTGTTGAGAGGAACAGAGGCCGCTACCTGCAGACCGGATATAACCTCAAGAGAAATGTGCTGTCTTCCAGGTGCAAAAATTAAAGATGTGTCTGACAGGATATCAGGACTCTTCAGACCTAAAGATGACTACCCATTCCTGCTAATACATGTGGGGACAAATGACACCGCTAGAAACGACCTGGAAACCATCTGCAGTGACTTTGAAAACTTAGGTAAGAAAGTGAAAGAACTGGGAGCGCAGGTGGTCTTCTCTTTCCATCCTCCCAGTGGATGGCCATGGAACAAGGAGGTGGAATAAGATTCTGCAGGTGAACAACTGGCTACGTCGATGGTGCCGTCAGCAAGGATTTGGATTTCTGGATCACGGAGTGAATTACCTATACGATGGACTACTTGCTAGAGATGGGGTGCACCTTACGAAGACTGGAAAACATGTATTTGGAAGTCGCCTTGCTACACTCATCAGGAGAGCTTTAAACTAGAACAATGTGGGAAGGGAAGCAAAACGCCAGCAAAAGCCATACACTTGACAAATACTATTGAGATTTCTGCTATTAGAAGTGAAGGGGAAGAACAAAGACAAAAAAATTTACATAATAAAAATATTGAAGGAAGAGAAACCAATCACAAACTAAAGTGTTTCTATACGAATGCACAAAGCATGGGCAACAAACAAGGAGAACTGGAGCTACTAACGCAGGAGAAGAAATATGATGTCATTGGAATCACTGAGACTTGGTGGGACGATACACATGATTGGAATTCAAGGCTAGAAGGATACAACTTATTTGCAAGAAACAGACTTGATAAATGAGGAGGAGGTGTTGCATTGTATGTTAGAAAAGCGTATATCTGCACAGAGATTGACGCTTCAGAGACTGGGAGTTCTGTGGAAACTGTTTGGGTAAGAATACAAGGACAGAACAATGGAAAGGACACCATTGTAGGCATTTACTACAGGCCGCCTGTGCAAGCTGAAGATATGGATGAACTCTTTATGCATCAAATGGCCAAGTTCTCCAAAAAATATGACATAGTGGTCATGGGAGATTTCAACTATCCAGACATTTGTTGGGAATCTCTCTCAGGCAAAACTAACAGGTCCAGGAAATTCTTATCCTCTCTTGCTGACAACTTTATCTTCCAAAAGGTAATGGAGAAAACAAGGGGATCTGCTACCTTGGATCTAATCCTCATAAACAGGGAGGAAATGGTGGAGGAGGTAAGAGTGGCTGGGACTCTAGGAGGTAGTGACCATGCTATTTTAGAATTTTGGATAACAAGAGGAGGAAGACCTGTGAAGACTCAGACGTCAAGGTTAGATTTCAGAAAGGCAGATTTTAAGGAACTCAGAAAGAGAATTGGAGGGATCCAATGGCTGGATATCCTTAAGGACAAAAATGTCCAGGAAGGATGGAAAATCTTGAAAAATGAGATTCTCAAAGCACAATCGTTAACAATTCCGAAAAGAGGGAAGAATGGGAAGCATTTAAGGAAACCAGGATGGATGAACATAGAACTTAAACACATGCTAAAAAGGAAGAAAGAAATGTTTATCAAATGGAAAGAGGGAGGCATATCTAAAGAAGAATATAATGCCGTCTGCAGAACCTGCAGGGCACAAATCAGATTATCTAAAGCTGACAATGAATTAAGGCTTGCAAGTGACGTCAAAAGCAACAAAAAAGGATTTTGGGGATACGTCAAAAGTAAAAGAAAAGTCAAAGATGCTATAGGATTTTTACAGGATGAAAATGATGAAATGGTAAGTCAGGATGTTGAGAAGGCTGAACTTTTAAATTCCTATTTTGCATCTGTTTTCTCTCAGAAAGGAAATGTAACATCAACTGATCTTCACTGTCCTATTAAAGGAATAGAAGAATCCAGGATATCTATAAACAGAAAGACAGTGAGGAAACACTTAGCTAACCTAAATGAATTCAAGTCTCCAGGTCCAGATGAATTACACCCCAGGGTACTGAAGGAGATAGCAGAAGAAATTCTTGAACCACTGTCCATAATCTTTGAAAATTCTTGGAGAACAGGAGAAGTCCCAGAAGACTAGAGAAGAGCAAATGTTGTTCCTATCTTCAAAAAGGGGAAGAAGGTGGACCCAGGGAACTACAGGCCGGTGAGTCTGACTTCTATACCAGGAAAGATCTTTGAACAAATTATTAAAGAACATGTATGCAAGTACCTGGATAAGAATGAAGTGATTAAACAGAGTCAGCATGGGTTTGTAACTAATAAGTCATGTCAGACTAACTTAATTTCCTTCTATGACAGAATCACTGACTGGGTGGATCAGGGAAATGCTGTAGATATAGTATATCTTGACTTCAGCAAAGCATTTGACAAAGTATCTCACACAATCCTTATTGAAAAAATGACTAAGTATGGAATGGACAAGGCAACTGTTAGGTGGATTCATAACTGGCTTAGTGATCGGACCCAAAGAGTGGTTGTAAATGGCTGCACATCCAGTTGGAAGAATGTCTCAAGTGGGGTACCACAAGGCTCTGTTTTGGGCCCTGTATTGTTCAACATCTTTATCAATGATTTAGATGAAGGAATTGAGGGTAAACTGATCAAATTTGCTGATGACACAAAGCTAGGAGGGGTAGCTAATACTAGAGAAGAGAGAGAGAGGATTCAAAAAGATATACATAAACTGGAGCAGTGGGCAGCAACTAACAGAATGGATTTTAACAGGGAAAAATGCAAAGTACTACATCTGGGCAATAAAAATGAAAAAAGCATATACAAAATGGGAGGAATAGGGCTAAGTAACAGCACATGTGAAAAAGACTTGGGTATACTAATTGATCACAGACTTAACATGAGTCAACAGTGTGATGCAGCAGCAAAAAGGCAAATGCAATTCTAGGATGTATCAACAGAAGCATACAGTCTAGATCACGTGAGGTCATTATTGCCCTCTACTCCTCTTTGGTCAGACCTCATCTGGAATACTGTGTCCAGTTTTGGGCACCACATTTTAAAAAAGACATCAACAAACTGGAGCAAGTTCAGAGAAGAGCCACCAGAATGGTGACCGGTCTGCAAACCATGTCCTATGAGGAACGGTTGCAGGATTTGGGAATGTTTAGCTTGCAAAAAAGAAGACTGAGAGGAGACTTAATAGCTGTCTACAAATATCTCAAGGGCTGTCACATTGTAGAAGGATCATCTTTATTCTCATTTGCACAAGGAAAGACTAGAAGCAATGGATGAAACTGAATGGGAGGAGACACAGATTAGATATTAGAAAAAACTTTTTGACAGTTAGGGTGATCAATGAGTGGAACAGGCTGCCACAAGAGGTGGTGAGTTCTCCTTCAATGGAAGTCTTCAAACAGAGGCTGGATAGACATCTGTCTGGGATGATTAGAGAATCCTGCTTTGAGCAGGGGGTTGGACCAGAAGGCCCAGGAGGTCCCTTCCAACTCTACCATTCTATGATTCTATGATTCTATGATTCTATGATTCTGAGGGGGGTTGATATAAAATATGGACCACTGGCCGACAACACTAACAACTGTAGCAGAAGAGTCCTTGAAGAAGTCTTCAGAGAAAACTGTCTCCTTCCTCTTGAAGCTTAGCATGCAGTGCTGCAATCAATGACCCTTTGTTGCTAAGACCAGCCTTAAATGTCCATAGTAGGTACAACTTTTCCCCGAACTAATTGGGGTTGGCTATAGCTATCAGTACCCATTCTTATCAACCTTTGAACCAACAATATAAAGAAATGGTAGTACAATCACAAAACTACCCAGCTGGGCACACAAATTGTATTAAAACAAATTAAGGATGACAATTTTCATTGATGTTGGAAAAAAATGGTAATTGTCATTGTCAAGCTTTGCACGAATCAATAGCATAAGCAAATATAAGAAACTTTGAAATATCAGAAAAAAAATGCTTCTCTCTAGACTTATGCACCACTTCTTTTCCCCATATCTCCTGAACTGATCATTCATTCTTAAAATCTGAAAAAAAAAAACATCTTTCTCAAGATAAAATGAACTTTCAGATCACTAAAGGGTCAAATTACAGCTGCCTCATGAAATTTAAGGGGGTCGGGATATGAGATAAACAGAGTGAGAGAGAGGCACAGACAGACAGAGGGAGCGGCTGCTTGTTAGTAACTGCTTTTCTCACCCCAGAGCTTGATTCACAGCTACAATGCTCAGTCCTGCTGTATCACGACCTCCATGCTGCTGTTGCTTCTAAACATGAGGTACACAGTGATAGGATAGTCCGCGTTCCTCATGTCTGCGTGTGCCGTGTGTGAGAGACATCATAGTAGCTAGTCTCCAAGCATTAACTTAGAGAAAATGTTATATTAGAGCCTGCAAAGGCGAAAACTAGTGGAAAATGCAACATATATCTTGTCCGAAAAAAATATTATTCCTATTATTAGAGCCCATGCACACATTATGTCTTATTCTGAAAATTCATCAAATGACAGGTGCACTTTAAGTCTGCTGCAAAATAGTGCAAAATTGTAAGTAATAACATTATTTTATATGTCTTAAATCTTAGTTCACAGCATGCACTTAGTCTAAATGTATTCTCTGACTTCCTCCAGCTCTCTTTCCTCTATAGGGCAAGGATTAGTAATATCAGAGACTTCACATGTGATCCATACACACTATCTGCAACTTTAAAGTTGTGTCTTCATGCGGCTCTCAAACTCATGTCAGTCATTAAAGTAATTTTAGGCTCTGAGTCAGAGAAGATAGCTGCTAACGTGCAGTAAGAAGTGTATTACATGGACAACCAGTCAAATAAAGCAATATTCATATCAGGAAAAGGTCTGCAAATTGGGTTGTATTGGCAGCTATGAAAGGATACAACTCTCCCCAACAAAATCAGATGCTTTCTGGAGGTCTCAGACTACTCTAAAAATAAAAGGGTGTCTGTGATAAAACAACCTTAAGGATAGATCCCTATAAATGCTGACAGAGTGAGCCTGTCAGCACTTCATGTTGACAGACTAAAGCACCTGTCTGTTATGACCTCCACAATAGCACTAAAAAGCCGCTCAGACAAGATGCTAGCGGCAGGGCAGCAGAACACTTTAAAGGCACAGAGGGATAGCTCATGCCAGATGTCCAGCTTTGTTACCCAATAGCTGAAGGTTGCAGAGGAATTAGGGAGCACGCTGCTTTTGTTGGCCAGGTATTGCTTGACCATCTTTTAAAACTTTCCCTCCTTGTCAAAAATACCCAGTCATCAGGGCATGGATGTGTATCGACCCGCCACCACAATTGTGGATTACCAGGGCAATGGGGTACTCAGAGCCGAGCCCATGGAAGTCTATGGGGTTTTGTCACAGGTAGCTGTGGCTCGGTCTGTGGCCCGGGCGGTCTGGCGTATGTTGGGGATATATTTACAGGGGATTGATTTATGTACAGTTCGTGACGCCACCTGTAGTATTCTGGTAATTAGTACCAGCGCTGCTGTAGATCTCTGAGGGGATGGTGAGGCAGCTAGATGTCGGGTCCCCTACAGGTGGGACTGGTCCCTCAAAGTCTATGGGATTTGTGAAGTCGAGTGCAGATAAAGAACACAGTCTCACACGGTCAGCGTCTTTCCATACCTTTACTTGCAAGTTGTTAAGGCAGGTCCCAGGGAGGCTGATCCAAGGAGAGTGTATCTTGAGACAGCAGCTGGACAAGTTAGGGGCCTCCTTTAACTCCAATAAAACGAGTACAACCAGCCTGAAGCGTAGTTCCCTCAAATCTCCAGCTAATCTTTAGCTGTACCTGCCCAGTCAGCTTAGTGTTAGGGGCCTTCCTGTGAAGGAGCTGAATTCTTATTTTGTCCTGCAGAAACTCCAAAGTCTTCACTCCCCCTGACCCCAGTTACGTACTGACTATAAGGGGCTTGTCTGCCGCGACCTAGGGTCCGGTAGATTCCTGGTTTTCTTATCACTGTGCTTGAAACAACAGTGACCCTTCGGTCCCCAGTGACCGGGTGCAATGTGCTGGACTTCTCCAATCCGTAAGCACTAATCTTAAAAATCCACTTGCCTTTCGCCTTGTCCACGCTGGTAACATAAGCACTCAAACTAGCCAAGGGTCGAGCAGTCACTTCTTTCTTTTCCTTTCTACGAAGTTAGCCACAGATGCTCAGTTATCACAGGCAGGAGCACGTCTCTGAACCTGATACCGTCCTTTAGACAGGGATGCTGAAGACTTTCTGACTAAAACTTCTTCTTTCTTTCAGTGTATGCTGATGAGGTGATACAGCTCTGACTAGACTAAGGTGTATTCCAAACACCTATACCAGACTCCACGATATGAACTAGTGATAAAGCAGGCTAGACTCCTTCCTCCCTCCAAACGTCTTCTCTCACAGAAGTCTAGACACTCACTCCACACGTCCTCACTGTCCGAAGACAGGAACTAGACTGACTAAAAATCACCTCAACACCTACTACCTTGACCACTCCCTCTAGAGTATCCTCCACTACCCTAGGGGTGTGTCTAGTGTGTGTTGAGTGAATGGATATTTAGCATTAAACTGCTGTCTCGCCATACACTCTCCAGGGTACTGCGTGTGCCTACCACCAGGGCTACACATTCCCCCATGGTAAACGACAGCACTCCGGGCTGTAAAATACAAAAGACATTTTGTTTATGCAATAAACATTGAACAATAACATCTTCCCATCCGGGAGGTGAGAATATCTTGAACGTTGCAAACTTTATAGAAAATACAAATATTAAATAGCATTTAATAAATATACGATATACTTGTGAAGGACCCGCACCAAACCTTCAACGTGGGTCCTGGGTGGGCTGCAGGACATCCGATTGCAGACCTCACTCAGTGCCACACCACACGGGTTTTGTTTTCAGAGGTAGTTGTAATGGTTTATGTAAAACCAAGATAGGGCACCGAAGCGCAACTATTTACAAGAAAGTTCTGGGTTAGCATAGTCCTTAACCTCCAAGTCCAATGTAAAACTAAAAGTAGATATTATATGATATCAAAGTGCCTAAACTTTTTTTTCTGGTTACTATTTACCATTTACCAATTACCATTTACCCAGCCGGGCATTCTACAGTATATATATATTCACTATATAAATTGTGCAAAACTTTACAAACATTTCAAACTTTTTACTATATTACTGATGGTAGACCCGATATGGATCTCACCAACTCTTTACTTATCTATTCATTTTCATCACACTTTTCCAATACATTTTCCACCCCGGGGGCTGGACAATGCGATGCTCGCACAGGACCGTTCCTACTCCTGGGCCCAGTGCCCAGCACCAAGATCATCGACTCCACCATCGGGGTCTGTGTGGCTGGTGTGCACTGGGCTGGTGGGGATGTTGGGGGCTCCAGCAGGGTGTCATCATCGCTGGTTACCTGCAGGGCCGGTTCACTCCGGTCCTCTAGGCCGCAGGGTCCGTCCTCCTCCGGGGACGCTGCTGCAGCATAAGATACTGGGCAAAAAGCAGGCTTTTGTAGTGGCTCAATTGAGATCGCATCAGACTCTTGCGATGTAGATTGGGTCGCCGATTGCGATGCAGAGTAGATCGCCGATTGCGATGCAGAGTAGATCACCGATTGCGATACGGAGGTGTACGCAGGGGGCGATGTCGATGCACAATGCTGGTGTGATGCAGAGCAGGAAGCAGGTGTGCGCAATGGCTCAATTGAGGACGCACTAACCTGCTGCTGTTGCTGCTCCATCATTGACGGCTGAGTCTCCTCCGGTGTCCCTATCGGGGATCGATCATCTGCTGCGGCCTCCTGGCCGGGCGGGCGTTCCGGAACTGGCGGTACCTCCTCAACCTCCTTCCCCTCCACCGCTTCACCGGTGGGATCAGGATTGGTACTTTCGGGGGCAGCCTCCGGTTGCTCCTTTGCCTTGGGCAGCAGAATTTTCGGTGACTCGAATCGTGCATTTTCTTCTTGATCTCCAGCAATGCTTGCTGCAGGTGCAGGATCACGGATAACTCCGGTGTTGGTGGCAGCTTGGCTGGGGCACGGGGCCTGCCTTCCTCCGCTTCCCTGCTCGGCTGCACACGTCCTGCCTCCATGATGTTCCAGAAGAATCTCTCTTCTTCCTGCGGAGACATCCGGTCTCTTCCGTGGAGGTGGGGTTTGCGTCTCCTCCTCCTCGCAGGGAAGGTGAAGAGGAGGCGGACCTCCTTTGCTGTAGGGCAGGACCGCACGTTGCAATAGCACTTTGAGAGGGCAGACATTTTCTTCGCGCCACTGGGGGGTAGACGCCCACGAAGGCACGCCCACCTTCTTCTCCAGCGCCTGAGGGCGCGAATGTGGCGACAAAAATGGCGATTTTGGCGCCAAAAGTGCAAACAGTCCTTTTCACAAAAACAAGTCCTTAGGCACACAGGGCTCGCAATTTCGCGAGTTTCGCATCCTGTTCGTGACGCCAAATTGTATCGACCCGCCACCACAATTGTGGATTACCAGGGCAATGGGGTACTCAGAGCCGAGCCCATGGAAGTCTATGGGGGTTTTGTCACAGGTAGCTGTGGCTCGGTCTGTGGCCCGGGCGGTCTGGCGTATGTTGGGGATATATTTACAGGGGATTGATTTATGTACAGTTCGTGACGCCACCTGTAGTATTCTGGTAATTAGTACCAGCGCTGCTGTAGATCTCTGAGGGGATGGTGAGGCAGCTAGATGTCGGGTCCCCTACAGGTGGGACTGGTCCCTCAAAGTCTATGGGATTTGTGAAGTCGAGTGCAGATAAAGAACACAGTCTCACACGGTCAGCGTCTTTCCATACCTTTACTTGCAAGTTGTTAAGGCAGGTCCCAGGGAGGCTGATCCAAGGAGAGTGTATCTTGAGACAGCAGCTGGACAAGTTAGGGGCCTCCTTTAACTCCAATAAAACGAGTACAACCAGCCTGAAGCGTAGTTCCCTCAAATCTCCAGCTAATCTTTAGCTGTACCTGCCCAGTCAGCTTAGTGTTAGGGCCTTCCTGTGAAGGAGCTGAATTCTTATTTTGTCCTGCAGAAACTCCAAAGTCTTCACTCCCCCTGACCCCAGTTACGTACTGACTATAAGGGGCTTGTCTGCCGCGACCTAGGGTCCGGTAGATTCCTGGTTTTCTTATCACTGTGCTTGAAACAACAGTGACCCTTCGGTCCCCAGTGACCGGGTGCAATGTGCTGGACTTCTCCAATCCGTAAGCACTAATCTTAAAAATCCACTTGCCTTTCGCCTTGTCCACGCTGGTAACATAAGCACTCAAACTAGCCAAGGGTCGAGCAGTCACTTCTTTCTTTTCCTTTCTACGAAGTTAGCCACAGATGCTCAGTTATCACAGGCAGGAGCACGTCTCTGAACCTGATACCGTCCTTTAGACAGGGATGCTGAAGACTTTCTGACTAAAACTTCTTCTTTCTTTCAGTGTATGCTGATGAGGTGATACAGCTCTGACTAGACTAAGGTGTATTCCAAACACCTATACCAGACTCCACGATATGAACTAGTGATAAAGCAGGCTAGACTCCTTCCTCCCTCCAAACGTCTTCTCTCACAGAAGTCTAGACACTCACCTCCACACGTCCTCACTGTCCGAAGACAGGAACTAGACTGACTAAAAATCACCTCAACACCTACTACCTTGACCACTCCCTCTAGAGTATCCTCCACTACCCTAGGGTGTGTCTAGTGTGTGTTGAGTGAATGGATATTTAGCATTAAACTGCTGTCTCGCCATACACTCTCCAGGGTACTGCGTGTGCCTACCACCAGGGCTACACAGATGCTGGGAGGGTGTCATGGATTTGGCCCAGGCATTTGCCAGTGTACCCCTGCCTCAGTTGAACCTGGTGTATGTCTACCTCACCTCTCCTCCTTTGTTGGAAAAAAAAGCTTGCCCCTGCCCCTAGTGTTGTCTGATTGGAATTTTTTCAACATATTTTCCACAATGGCCTACTGGTATAGTACTATTTTAGAAGAGATGCAAAGTTCTCCTTGTAGCGTGGGTCTATCAGGGTGAACAGCTCTTTTTTGACCAAGATAAATGTAGCGTGAGGGTCACGGAAAAGGCAGTGGTACATAACTTGTCTCCACCATGATGACTACTCTCCATCTACTCCTCCTGCTGTCTTCCTCCTCTTCCCTTCCTCAGCCCATCCACGTAGGAGCGTCGGGACGAAGCTTGTGTGGGTACTAGCCTCTTTTGCGCTATCAACCAGCTCTTGTTCCTCCTCCTCAGACTCCACCTCCTCATTGTTATCCAATCTTCACTGAGCAGATTAGATGAAGTGGGCCTGGATAGTTTCTCCCTGTCTCATGTCATCCTCCATCACTACCTGGTCTGCATGCAAAACTTCATGTTTAATTGTCAGCAGCAACTGTTTAAGTAGGCACAGAAAGCGGGATTGTTGCGCTGATGATGGCGTCATCGCCACTCACCATGCTTGTGGAGTCATCAAAGTCTTGGAGAACCACACAAATGTCAGACATTCAAGCCCATTGTTCAGTTTTTTTTGGGAGGAATTTGACCAGAATACAGATGGGCACTTTGAAGCTGGCCACCACTGGCCTCTCCTGCTCACAACACCTTTCCAGCACTTGGAGTGTGGAGTTCCAGCGCGTGGTCATGTTGCACCCCAGTTGGAGAGCTGGCACTTGCATGTGCTGCTGCAGCACTGCCAGAGCAGTTGCAGCCATAGCTAACTTGTGGAAATGGGTGCTGATGTGGCATACCTTGACATTGAGCTCTGGCAAATCTGGGTAGGTTTTCAGAAACTGCTGAACTACTAAGTTCAGCACATTTGGCCAACCATGGTATGTGTGTGCTCTTGATAAACTTCATAGACGCCTCCAGGTTACATTCATTGTTTTCTAGGCAAATTAGCTTCATCAGAGCATGTTGTTGCTTCGCAGAGGCAGTGCTGCAGAGCTTCCAGTTTCTGGCTGATGTGGACAACATGCTCTGAGAAAGCACATCAGAGATGGAGGAGCAGGAAGGGGTGCAGAAACTGGTGTAGGAGGTGGAGGAAACCCTGATAGAAGTAGGACCAGCAATCCCCAGCATTGGTAGCACATGTGTCTTGCCAGGGTGGGACTCAGCCCCAGCCTCCACAATGTTCACCCAGTGGGCAGTCAGAGAAATGTAGAATCTCTGACCATGAGCACTTGTCCACAGGTTGGTCGTAAAGTGGAAAATCCCAGTAATCGTGTTGGTAAGGGCACGGGTGCTGTTCGTGGACATATGCTGGTACAAGGCTGGGTTGCCACAATGGGAGAAATAGTGGTGGTGGTGGGGAACCGAGGACCGAAGGACCAAATTTATTCACCTGTAGCAGGACAATTTTGTTTTTTATTTCAAGCCAACAAACTTTCACTTAAGTCTAGTTCGACAGTATATATGACAATAGTCAATATTTGAACAACCAAATTTCTACAGCAGTAGAAGGTGAATCTAGTTTTTTTATTTAAAGCCATCAAAATTTCACAAAAAACAAGTTTTAGAGTATATATAACAAGAGTCAATTTTTGAACTACCAAACTTATACACCTGTAGCAGAACAATTTTTGGTCTTATTTCACACCAACAAAATTTCACACAAGGCAGGTTTTACAGTATACAGTATACATGACAATAATACCAGGCCAAGCGGTTTTTAAAAATATTAACCTACCGTAATTTTACATGAAGAACATTAAATGTTATGACTAATGGAATCTAGAAACAAATTTTGAACTTTTTGTTTGAGTTTGAGATAGCACCGTAATGTAACATGAACCATGTTAAACTGTATGGATGACTAATTGAATCCAGAAGAATTTCTTTAATGTAAATAGTTTGAAAGTATAGTTGATGTATTTCTACACTCATAAACGCTTTGCAGAAAGTGCAAAGCCAGAAAAAATTATCAAGAGGGTAATACAGTAATTCTCTTCAAGTTTATTCTTCTCCTTCCTCGTGAGGCTGGGGGGACTGCCTCCACCTGCTTCCTGGTGCCTGTTTCCCAGTTGCCTGACCTGTAAGTGACCCGGCTTAGGGTAGTGCCAGAGCACCTGACATGTAGAAATGGGCAACAGCGCCTGTGTCACCTGCATCATCGCCTGCTCCGGCACAATAGGTGGGGAACCTCAAGGACAGTATGATCTCTCATGTTTGACAGCCCCATCTCGAGCCACCTCGAGGAGCCTCTCCCAGGCCTGTTTATTTCTCAAGAAGGGTTCATCCTGTACCTTTCCTTCTCGGATCACACCCACCGCATACCAGCTTAGTTGACCCCCCATTTTGAGGAATGTGACCTAGGTTTCAGCCATCAGCTCTTGCAGCTTTTGAGGCAAGTGGTCCGTCTTTACTGCCTGCTGGTTGAATAAGATGGGATAACAAGTCCCAAAATCTGCTGTGGATCCCCATCTCCGCTGCTGGTCATATATAATTAGCTGCCCCCTGGATGCCAACTCTCAACACCTTGCGGCTAGAGTAACTGTAAATCTATTAATCTGCATGTATTTGGCTTCTAAATTCTCAGCAAACAGATTATTTTTCTGGAGGAATTTGCTGTTGGCTCCTAATTTCTCCTACATGGGCCACAACAGCAGAAATATATTATTTCATGCAGCAATTCAACTTAATGGTCAACCATAAAAATGTTAGCAAAACTGGTTTGATCAGTGCAACATGTCTCTATTCCTGCCAACAGTATCAAAATGGTATCAACCACCTTTTTACCATGCTCAATCATTCCAGCACCTATGCAGCCTCTACTCCTCTGTTCATCACCATGTTTCAGAGTTTTCCAATATTCCCTTGAGTGGCCATTGCTATTTCTACACGCTGGAGTTCCTCCTATTGACCAGGTGTCACGGTTTCACTGTTCGTTAATAGAATCCAATCTATTTACCAGATCCCAGGGGTTGCCATGACCTTAACCCTTTAACCTCTGTATGGGGATCTGGACTTATACAGGGACCTCTCGCCTGGGGCCACTAAATCAGCTGCCATCCGGTGGAGCAAGCTTGCGGCAAGAAGGGTCGTCACGCAAGGTTTATACCAAGAGGTCATGTTAAAGACAAAATCAGAAAGCCAGCTTGTGGTCAAAATAAATCCAAGGTCAGAAAACGTGATAAATCAGGAAAACACAACAAGAGCAAGGACTATAGACCTGGTAAGCAGAACTTATTGACTGGCAGTGAGAGTCAGAGCTTCAGTATTTTAAATAGCTGACAGCCCCGCTCAAGGCTCTCAGGAAGAAATAATAATAACCAGACCAATATTAGCCCAATGCTCCCTGATTAAGCAGCATCAAATGTTCTAGAAATAAATATTTCTGAGGCCTGTCGCTATCACATATCACCAGCAACAAAAGTCAAAGTTGTCCAAAGTTGAAACACACGAGAAAGGAACTGACATACATGTTACACTAGGGTCGCCTGTTGCCTCTGTTTGGCATTACATGACACCAAATCCATTTGGATGGTGCATAGAAACCTTTCCTGAGTTACCACCAATGCCAAGGGGCTAAATAAGGAGCCATCTTGACTCTAGTCTTCTAAAATGTTGTATCTGATTATGTCTATTTCTGTACCTGCCCTTGACTTTGGACTTTCTATACCATTTCTTGCCAGATAAATCCTTAATGCCTAATGGTAGTTTCTGTTAAAGACCAGGTGACTAACCCTAAAATGGCAAATAGAATTCCCATATACCAGTGATACTAGACTTATGCCATTTGTGGATAGAGTTTCTGATCAAGGCACTTTCCTTTGTAACCTCACATGTCCTAACAGAGAATATGGAAAATGGTTGTTGAGATGAGTAGTAAAATATTTCCATCTAGTAATAAGAATATGAAGGATAAAAAGTGAAATATTGAAGTTATAGAAAAGTTCATGAAATATAAAACTTAATTCATTTCCCATGGAGGCAAAGGAAAAAATATTAAGATTCGCAAGCAACTGAACGTTCCCCCAAACGGATGTGAAGATATGAGCCTGAAAACCTTAATATCCAATCTCCATTTGATCATGTTGAAGAAGATCCATAGTTGACAAGCTCATGGAGAGTAGTCCTGACAGACTCATGTCAACTTCATCTGACAGTAACCACTAGGGATTTCCATACTACAATATGGAAGGTAGAATTTTTATTTTTACGTGTATTGCTGTCCTGTGTATTAAATAACCTGACTCAGCATAATTGTAGGAAAAAATGTGATATTACTGTGTTAATGTCTATGACTTATTAAGAAAAATTACCAAGTAATGAAATTTGTCATATTACTGATTGACATATACTTACGAACATGGAAAGTTTGATGAAAACTATAGTACTAGGAGTAACTCTCTTGTGACTGATTAGCATAGATTTCATTATTAGTTGGGATAGGTGACAAACTGGGAAGCAGCAGGATGTCATTAACTGAACAGAATTTTATGTAGATGAAGATATTGGTGGAAGATCATGAAGATGTGGTTCTCACTCTTCATCGGTCTAAAAACAGACTACAGACTTTTTAGGGTTGAGGAACATTTTAACAGCTCACCTAGGCTCCATAAAATTTATTTTATAGAGTCGTAGCTATGTGGGAGTTGGCAGGTAATGTGTCTTGGGTATTGGTGCCATGGGGGCAAGTTCTATCAAGATATATACAGGGTGGGGCATTTATATGGATGCACCTTAATAAAATGGGAATGGTTGGTGATATCAACTTCCTGTTTGTGGCACATTAGTATATGGGAGGGGGAAAACTTTTCAAGATGGGTGGTGACCATGGCAGCCATTTTGAAGTCGGCCATTTTGGATCCAACTTTATTTTTTCCAATGGGAAGAGGGTCATGTGACACATCAAACTTATTGAGAATTTCACAAGAAAACAATGGTGTGCTTGGTTTTAACATAACTTTATTCTTTCATTAGTTATTTACAAGTTTATGCTTAGCACAAAAGAAAAAAAAGAGCATGAACTGCACATTCAAAAAATCATACATTGATCTAAAGCAGCTAGGCAAAAATTATATAACTGAACATGAGTTCTTAGTTTAACATTGTGATCAGACTGTATGAAGCCCACTGCCACGTCACGGCAAACCTCGTAGTGGGTCCTGACCGCCCTAATGGAGCAAAGCCACGCGGCGACCACTGCCACAGAGGAAATGCACCAGCAGGGCAGATGGCCTGTTGCCCCACAGGACCCGTGCTGCAAGACTAGTCCCCATGACTCAAAAAAATTACATAATTTTTGCCTAGTGGCTTTAGATCAAAGTATGATTTTGGATGTGCAGTTTATGCTCCTTTTTTTCTTTTTGTGCAAGCATATTCTTGTCTCTTTCTTGGACCAGCACGCCTCTCATTTGGCACAGGTGATTTTAACTAGCAGGAGACTGCAATGTAATGTGTCTAGCCCATTTTGGCTCTCACTGAAGAGCTAGAGGAAGGTGAGTTTCAGTGCTCCTTTCATTTTGGTGTGGGTGCCGTGTGGCGGCCATTGTTGCTGTGGCTTTGTGCTGGTGGGGCAGCGCGGTCTGGAGTCATGGGGACTCAGTCTTGCAGCATGGGCACTGTGGGGCAACAGGCCGTCTTCCTTGCCCGTGCATTGCCTCTGTGGCGGTGGTCGCCGCACAGCTCAGCTCTGTTAGGGCGGTCAGGACCCACTATGAGGTTTACTGTGACATGGCAGTGGGTTTCATACAGTCTGAACAGACTAAGAACCTCAAGTTCATTTACATAATTTTTGCCTATCTGCTTTAGATCAACCTATGATTTTTGGATGTGCGGTTCATGCTCCTTTTTTTTTTATTTACAAGTTTATGACCACTTATAAAATGTGTTCAAAGTGCTTCCCATTGTGTGGGATTGTCAATGCAACCCTCCTTTCCTACTCTTGATACACTGATAGCAACACCGCAGAAGAAATACTAGCACAGGCTTCCAATAGCCGTTATTTCAGATGCTGCACATGTCATATCTTCACATCATAGACAGTTGCCTTCAGATATGAGATGTGCAGCATCTGAAACAACGGATACTGGAAGCCTGTGCTAGCATTTCTTCTGCGGTGTTGCTATCAGACCCTCTTCCCTTTGAAAAAATAAAGTTGGATCCAAAATGGCTGACTTCAAAATGGCCACCATGGTCACCACCAATCTTGAAAATTTTACCCCTCCCATATACTAATGTGCCACAAACAGGAAGGTGATATCATCATCCATGCCCATTTTATTTAGGTGTATCCATATAAATGGCCCACCCTGTAGATATACAGCTCTGGCAAAAATTAAGAGACCACCACATCAAAATCCTGTCATGGGCAGCCCATTCTCCAGACCTGAACCCCATTGAAAACATCTGGAATGTGATCAAGAGGATGATGGACAGTCACAAGTAGAGTTGAGCGAAACAGGTCGTTCAGATTCAAAAGTCGCCGACTTTCGCCAAAGTTGGGTTTTGCTGGCCAAAACACGACCATAGCGTGAGGTCGGCCATGCGGTCGACGAAACGAGCGCCAAAGTCGAGTTTCCCATAATGCTTTCAGGTGCCTTTTTCCAGCCAATGAGCAAGGACGTACACTGTGGGAAACGAGATGACATGTGCAGCGTCCACCACCATCTTAGAGAAGGGCATTGCAGTGATTGGCTTGCTTTGGGGGGCGTCATAGTGTCTATAAAAGCCCTGACCGCCGACCGCCATTTTACTTCTGCCGATCTTAACAGTAGGGAGAGGTTGCTGATGCTGTTTATCAGTAGGGAGAGAGTTAGGGCTGGAAAGAGAAGTTCTTCTGTACTTGTGCTGATAGCAATTGTGCTGTACAGTTAGTGTGCAGTGACAGGGGAGGATTTTCTTGTGTGCAGCACCACTGGTTATTACGCTGCCTGATAGCTGTATTGCTGTGTGTACACTGCTGTGCAGACTGCTTTTTACACAGCACTCATACTTTTATTCTTTTTTTCTGCAGTTACTGAGCGTTCATTTTTTCCCACACCGTATAGAGCTGTACGCTCCTCACACACTACCGTGTACCGGCTGATCTCACGGACAAATACATGCTGACTATCTGTGTGTTACTCCGGAAATAAATACGGAGATTTACAATTTCCCCTACACTGTATACAGCTTTTTGCTTCTGATACAGTACCTTTTCCTGCTTTTTGTATTCTGGTCAAATCCATACTGAGTGAGCATCTGTGTGTGACTCCGGAAACATATACAGAGATTTAAAATTACCCCAACACTGTGTACAGCTGTACGCTACTGATACAGTACCATATATCTACTGGTATTTTGGGTACATTTTCCCAAACATGAGGAAGTATGGTGGAAGAGGACGTGGGTGGGGGGCCAGCTGTTATTCCCCATTGACTTGCACTAGAGTCAGGTTTCGTTTTTGTGTCGACCTCTGACTTTTGCGGCGAGCTAGTCAGCTGATCTCGTTCGACTCAACTTTTGCAAAAGTCGGGTGGTCCGTAACCCGACTCGACCCGAAAAAAGGCAAAGTCGCTCATCTCTAGTCACAAGCCATCAAAGAACTGCTTAAATTTTTGCGCCAGAAGCAGTGTGGAAGACTGGTGGAAAGCATGCCAAGATGCATGAAAGCTGTTTTTAAAAATCAAGGTTATTCCATAAAATATGGATTTCAGAACTCTTCCTGAGTTAAAACATTAGTATTGTTTTTTTCTAAATGATTATTAACTTGTTTTCTTTGCATTATTTGAGGTCTGAAAGCACTGGTTTTTTTTTAAATTTTGACCATTTTTCTTTGTCAGAAAAAAAATGCAAAATGTATTGCTAGGAAATTCGGTGACGTTGTCAGAAGTTTATAGACTAAAAGATCAATTTACATTTTACTCAAAAATATACCTACAAAGAGAAAAATCAGAAAAACTGAACATTTGAAAGTGGTCTCTTAATTTTTGCCAGACCTGTGGAAATAAACTTGAAAGCTAATTATTTGTCTTTGGTGAATGAAAGGTTTGTCTGAAGACCTCATTTATGGCTTTAACTAAATATGTGGATATTTTCACATCAACTTGACATTTGCTTCTTGATGGACAAGATCACATTAGACCCTAAAGCATATTTATTATAGGCTGTAAAAGAAAACCTCTCACCTCAAAGCTCTCTAGGTATGAGCATGCACTAAAATGCTTGGGTGATCGTTACTCAAAGTGAGGAATTCCTAATGCTCAGATGCTCGTTTTGAGGGAAATCCAAGTATTTTTCTGGCAGTCCCAAAGCTGAGGTCTGGGGGCAATGAAAATGTTGTAATGGATGGAAAAAGTTCTGAACAGAAGGAGAACAGCATTTGGAAGATGCCTGGAAGCATCTGTGACTCCCAGATCGCTGCTTAGAACAATGGTGTCACACTTTTACACCACTTTAAGGACTGACAATAAGGCTACTTTCACACTTGCGTTTTTTTGCGCTGCGCATCGAGCGCACATCAAACGCATGAAAAAAACGCGTGCAAACGCGTGTAATCGCTGCGATATTTTGCCAACGAATAGTGCGCATTGTTTTTGAAAAGCGCAGCGATTGTAAGCGATTCTATGCGATTTAAAGCGTTTTTGTATGCGTTTGCGTTTTTTCTGTGCAAAACACATGATGAAAATCCTTGAAAAATTCTTTCAACAGAACCCACCAATGGGACACCAGTGGGCGTGTCTTATTGAAAATATAAATAGAGCCTGTTCACAGCCATTCTTCACATTTGCTTGCATTTGCCTTGATGAACATGGATCAGCTTATGGAGACTTTCTTCTTCAACCTTGATGTGGACATGGATATGGCTCGGGCTTATGCCTTTGCTTGCCATGAACAAAGGAAGAGAGATAGACAGCGTAGACGTCAGCGGCGGCGTTTGTGGGTACATCCCATTGTTGAACTCCGGGAGAGCCGTGGAGCGTATCACACCCTCTACAGTGAGCTGCAGTCAAACCGGAGAAATTTAACGACTACACCCGGTTGTCACAACAATCCTTCATGGATTTACTTGCTCGGGTACAACAATTAATAAGGAGACAGGACACACAGCTCCGTCGGGCGATTCCTCCAGAGGAAAGACTCCTGGTGACTTTACGGTACGTATTATTGAGAAACCAATGCCTGCATAATTGTATTACCATATATACCATGTATGCCTTGTACTATTCCAAAGATGACATCATTCTTGTTCTGCCAGCTAGTAAACAAAGACCTGCAGAATTATTTTTATTTCATTTTTTGGATTATTAATGTTTTACAAAAACATATACAATAATATTTTTTTTGTTCTTTCTTAGATTCCTTGCTACTGGAGAGAGCCTGTCTTCACTCCACTTCCAGTACAGGATTGGTATCTCCACGTTGTCAGAAATTGTTCTGGACACCTGCCGGGCATTGTGGACTGTTCTCTGTCCGGAATTTATGCCCCTGCCCACCACAGAAAAGTGGCTACAAATTGCTGACAAATTCTGGACAACCTGCAATTTCCCCAACTGTTTGGGAGCAGTTGATGGGAAACACATACGGATTATCAAACCCAAAAGAACAGGCTCGGAGTACTACAATTACAAGAAGTACTATTCTACAGTTCTTATGGCCATTGCGGATGCAGACTGTATGTTTGTTGCGGTGGACATTGGTGCATTTGGCCGTGGGAATGACTCACAGGCGTTTAAGAACTCGGACATGGGACGGAGGTTGTATGAAAACCAGTTTAATTTCCCCATGCCACGGCCTCTTCCCCACACCGAAACTCCACCATTGTCATTTGTAATGGTTGGGGATGAGGCATTCCAGATGAGCCAACACCTGCTTAAACCCTACTCCAGCCGGGACTTGGACCACAACAAAAGAATTTTCAATTACAGGCTGACCAGGGCAAGGAGAACAGTAGATGTGCCTTCGGTATACTGGTTTCCAGATGGCGCATTCTGGGCACAGCCATTCATCTGAAACTGGAAACAGTGGATGAAGTGGTGAAGGCCTGTGTGGTGCTTCATAACTTTGTGATGTCTAAAGAGCACCCAAACTTTGAACTTGATGATGCAGCTCCTAACCCATTGCCTGACTTCACTCAGCACCCACTCAGGTCTTCTGTTGAAGTCAGCCAAATGAGAGACCAATTTGCGGCCTACTTCATGTCAGATGTAGGACGGGTGGATTGGCAAGAAAAATGGTGTAAAATAATGTTCTTGTCTGTATGTTAATAAATTTTTTTTTTTTAATGTAAATAAAATACCTCTGTTTATACCTGTACCACGTGCAGTCTGTTTTTAAATTTAAAAACAATTATGAAATGGCCAGGTTTACCAGTGAATTCATGATGCATATTTTTGGGTGCATCATCAAATCATTTGTAATCCTGACTATGTAGTTAAATATACATGCACACAAGTTGTATGACCTTTATTATTTATCCACTTTTGCTTCCATTTTCAGTGACGGTGGAGATAACACAACAATTATTTGTGGCACTGTGAATTGATTTGTATTGCAGAGATAAAAGATTATACATCTTGTTCTATACCAATGCCTGGTGGCATGCTGAAGTGGTGATGCCCCAAATAACGCATGTATCAGGCCTGGGCAGGTGAGTACACGAGTTATAAACAGCAGCATCGCTACAGTATGCTTCAAATTAATGCAGACTGAAGCAACGCTGCTGGTTAAAACTCGTCTGTTCACCTGCCCAGTGTGATAGTAATGATCGAAGGTCAGGGTATTATACATATAAAGTGTATTTTCACCTCATTTCCTCTGTTTCTTCAACACACACTGAATAGAGGATGTGCTCAATTACAAGCTATATGTAGAATCCCTGGCCTTCTATCACCAAGTGAAATAATGTAAAAAACACACCACACTCAATTCAGTTTTTAGTATATATGGCAAGGTTAAATAGATATGCCTTGCACGGAACCCCATCCTCTATTCAGTCTGTTCAATATTAGCAGACTGACAGAGTGGTTGTGAAGAAAAAAGGAATATATTTGTGTTTTGGAGTAAACATATCTCCATGAAGTACACAAACTTGTGTAATTCGTGGAGTTATGTGTACTCAAAAACGCAAAGTTGACGGCGCAGTGTGTGTACGGCGAAGTGTGTAGGCGGCAAAATAAACACAAAGCAAACCAAAATTACTAAAAGAAGATTGGCACATTTATTTTCTACAACCGTAAAACAACATTTGAATTACCAATTTTATTTTTGCTGACATTTCTACATATCACATTAAATAATTTTTTGGTTTACTCATAAAAATGAAAAATAGTCACACAAAGGTTTTGGATATCAGATTATTAAATTTTGGGTCAAACATGACCATGGTATCGTCACTGCCACAGAAATTGTATAGAAATGTGAGAAATTTTTATTGCTAATGACGTTTTGGTGGTGATTTTGAGACTCTGGGGGTGTGCAGAGATGAAGACCGGCTGGAAAGCGATGAAGGGGTTTGAGGGGAAGGGGAAACAAAAGTAGTAGGTGAAGGAAGCTGAGACATCAAATGAGAGTCACTTTCAGACACATTAGGAGGAGAGGGTGGATGCACCAACAAAGATTTTTTTTTTTTCTTCTTGGGGACTGGAGTACCTTGCGTGGACCGACTTCTCTGTGTCCGCCTTAAGCTGGTTGACTGTGGCCTTGACCTAAAAAAGACAGAATGTAGGTCACCGCTCTCATGCTCGCTGGTGGCAGTGGCGGTGGAAGTGTTGCCAGTGCTCGGAGTAACAGAAGGGTTGGCGGTGTTCCAAGGAGAAGTGGCTGCCCTTGAAATGCATGGTTGATGACTGGTGGCGGTACTCATAGCATCAGTGGCTGGTGTGTCCATAAATTGTTGACGACTCGTGGCGGTACTCATAGAAGGAGAAGTGGGTGCCCTTGAAATGCATGGTTGATGACTGGTGGCGGTACTCATAGGATCAGTGGCTGGTGTGTCCATAAATTGTTGACGACTCGTGGCGGTACTCATAGAAGGAGAAGTGGGTGCCCTTGAAATGGCTTTCTGACTGGTGACGGTACTCATTTGATCAGTGGGTGCTGTTCCAGAAAATTGTTGACTTGTAGCAGTACTAGTAGAAGGACAAGTTGGTATGTTGGCCCAAGCAGGTAGTGTGCTAGCTTGAGTCCATGACTGTGGACCAGTGTCAGTGGTGGTGTTGCTCCACACAGGAGCAGCGCTTGCCATGGTGGTGGCAACGGTGGACTGTCCAACAGTACTTGGACTTGTGGTGGTGTAGTGTTGACTTGGAATGCTGGTGGCCGTGCAGTGGTATGCAGCAGAAGTCGGTAGTGATGTGTGGCGAATCAGTGGTGGCACTGTTGGATATGCAACCACTGACTGCTGCGCGTACCGATTCTGCTGGATATACTGCATGTAAGCATTGTTGCAGGCCTGCATCACACCCAGCTGTTGCTCAGGAGTAAGGTGTTCCGCCATGCCCCGTTCTATTTACTAAAAAAATGGTGCGCTGGTCTGTTGAGGTCGGCCTCCAGGCGATCAAAACGCTGGTCGACAGCGTTGAAGCGGTGATCCATATGGGTAAAACCACGTTCCATCAGTGAAAAACCGCTTCCAACTCTGCCTCCAAGCGTCTTGATATTGCCTTGAAAGGACTCGCTCAAGTGAACAAACTCGGGCAAGACATTCCTCTCCATGGCCCTCTGCTGCTGGCGGGAAGTGCCCGCATAACCAGTGGCAGAGACCTGGGAGAGGGGAACACCTGATGGACCACTTCCTGGTCACCAGCTGTCCGTGTTGCTGACCTGCAAGTTGCTTCTTGGCTGTCGGATGGCTGGGACGTGTCCAAGGTCGTCCGAGGAAGGACCGCTTCAGGGACAGGCTGCATGGTGCTGCTCCAGGTGCTGTGGAAAGAAAAACAAAACATTACTATAATGCATGAACAAGAAGCATCAGCTGTAGAAAAGAAAAAATAAATTAAAAAATAACAAAAAAATTGAAAATCTAAAAGCTTACGCTCTGCTGGCAAGGACCGGTCTCAGGAACGCCAACTCGCGATAGTAGCGATATTTCTTTTTGTGCCTTGCTGCAGAACCACTGCGAACCTGTCCCTCTGCTCGAACATCAGTGTTGAAGCGGTCTTCATCGAGCGCCATCGTGTGCGTATTTTGTTCACTGTTTATAAAAAAAAAAATTAATACAATGCAGTATGTGCAAATTCACTCTCAACACACATAACTCAATATAAATGTCAAACTGTTAATGAAGCATTATAAAAAGCTTTAGAATCCACATGTCATTGACTGTTGAACCACATGACACTGTTATGTTTGCTGTTAGAATATATCAGGCAGCAAAAACAAACTTCACATGAGGAACAAGAGTGAGTGCAGCATAAAAACAAACACTAGAATGCAGAACTCATAGCAATAGCATACACAGGGCAGTCACTTTTGAACCTGAGGGCACTGTTGGGTTTGCTTGCAGAATATATCTGCAAGTAAACCCATCAGTAGACACAGGAACAAGAGTGAGTGCAGCATAAAAACAAACACTAGAATGCAGAACTCATAGCAATAGCATACACAGGGCAGTCACTTTTGAACCTGAGGGCACTGTTGGGTTTGCTTGCAGAATATATCTTCAAGTAAACCCATCAGTAGACACAGGAACAAGAGTGAGTGCAGCATAAAAACAAACACTAGAATGCAGAACTCATAGCAATAGCATACACAGGGCAGTCACTTTTGAACCTGAGGGCACTGTTGGGTTTGCTTGCAGAATATATCTGCAAGTAAACCCATCAGTAGACACAGGAACAAGAGTGAGTGCAGCATAAAACAAACACTAGAATGCAGAACTCATAGCAATAGCATACACAGGGCAGTCACTTTTGAACCTGAGGGCACTGTTGGGTTTGCTTGCAGAATATATCTGCAAGTAAACCCATCAGTAGACACAGGAACAAGATGATGCAGATAAAATAGATGCAGACATAAGCAATAGCATACACAGGCATCACTTTGAATGGGCAGTGGTTCTTGCAGAATACTGCATACCATCATAGACACAGACAGGTAGTGCAGCTAAAACAAACACTAGAATGCAGAACTCTTGCAATTGCATACACAGGCTCACTTTTGACTGGGCACTGTTGGGTTTGCTTGCAGAATATATCTGCAAGTAAACCCATCAGTAGACACAGGAACAAGAGTGAGTGCAGCATAAAAACAAACACTAGAATGCAGAACACATTGCAATAGCATACACAGGGCAGTCAGTGTTGAAGCAGAGGGCACTGTTGGGTTTACTGGCAGAATATATCTGCAAGTAAACCCATCAGTAGACACAGGAACAAGAGTGCAATATTACAGAGAATGAAAATACTTACTAAACGCCTTTTTCAGGTTTGGAGAGGCGCTGTCCCAGCCATCCATCAACGCTGCGGCCACCTCGTTCCATAGCCGCCGGGTCACCACATTGTCCTTGTACTGGGTATTTCGGCTGTCCCACAACGGGACACGCTCCTGGACCTGGCAGATCAGGGCATCGTTGTCCACATACATGTCCTCGTCCCCTTGTGGAACCTAGAAGAAACAAAAACAAAATTACAATCTTGTATATTTTAGACAAAGAAAAGAACAATAGGAGTAGAAAAGAAATAGACATTCAAAGGCTATATACTTACATTCCGTCTCGCCACCGGTACTTGACTCGGCTGCGACTGCTCCTGCTGAGACTCCTCAATGGCCGTGTCCGACGATGATGTCTGAAAAAGGAACCCAAATTTAAGCCATTTGTAGATTCAGCAGCAATACTTACCCAAAGGCAGGAAGATACTCACATCATGCTCTGCTTCGGCCAGTTCTTGCCGGGATGGGGAATATTCAGATCCAGAAGACATGCTGCAAAAAAAAAATAAAAAATACATGAACACATATTACATTATAAGGACAGTCTGTCATTTGGTTAAAGAATACTCACATTCTTGCCCTTTGGATCTGTCTTGATTCTAGAAGCAGTGTCTCCAGACAATGTTCAGGCTTGGTCCAAGATGGATCTTCAAGTGTTCAGCTACAGTCTCCAGGCAGTGTATTATGTAGCTTGTTGGTTGCTGGCCTTTTATAGGGATCCAGGCTGTATAATCTTCAGGTGTTATCAGCATGCAGTCTCCAGATAGTCTGAGGGGTCTGTGTGTCACTTCCTTTATCTATACTACTTTTATCTAGACTCCTCACAAACAATGTATCTTGTCTAGGGGGTCATTTGACAAGTGTCTAGACATGTTTACTAAAATATCGCATGCGCACACAATCGCTGACAAGCGCACAGCCATGCGCACACCAGCGTTCACATAGACTGCAATTATATTTTTATGCGCATAGCGTGCGCACACGTGCGCACGCGCATTTTTATAATGGTGTGCTGAAAAAAAAAATGCAACATGTAGCGTCTGGCGCGTCTGGGCGCACACCTGGAAAATGCGCTGCGCACGTAAAACGCTGATGAACGCGTGCAAGCGCAATACAATGCGCCCGCCATGTTAATGATAGGGGAAAATTGCGCATGCGAACAATAGCGCACGATGCGCAGCGCAAAAAAACGCAAGTGTGAAAGTAGCCTAAGACATTGAAAATCAATGATAAATTGGAGTTTACAGGAAAAAAATTAAGATACAGTATATTCTTTCCTGTTTAATGACTTGCATATAAGGCAAAATTTTAAAAGGATTTAAAAAAAAATAATTATAAGTAAATAAAAAATGCATTTTTTTTTATAATTTTTGTAAAATTTTTATTTATTTTTTATTAAACAATTTTGAAATTTCAGTGTAATTTATGAATGAAGCAAGAACTGGCAGAAATTTGATGAAAGATGGACTCAGATACGCACTTTATTAGACATAAAGGATGACCTCATAAACATGTTCAAATTGTCATGTAGTGGTACTACTAGACTCATAAAGCCTATGCACTAAGTGGAAATCCTGCCAAAAATTGCAAGCAGGGTCATCCATACAGCCTTGAATGCACCAACTGTAGTGCCTCATTCAAATATTTTGTTCAAAGTGTAGATGTAATATGCCTACACTCCTAAAAGCTCTGCACACAGTGCAAAGGCAGAAGAAAATTATAAGGAGAGTCATCCATACATGCCTCATAAAAAAAAAACTAAGAAAATGTAATTGTGACACTTTTACACTTATAAAGGCTTTGCACTCCAGGACAAAATTATAAGGAGGGTCTTCCAGTCATCCATAGACCCTTGAAGGCAACAACTGGAGGGCCGTACTCAAATATTTTGAAAGTGTAGTTGATGTACTCCTACACCCATAAAGGCTTTGTACAAAGTGCAGAGCCAGGAAAAAATATAAGGACGGTAATACATTTTATTTCAAACCAACAAAATGTCACACAAACCAAGTTCCAACAGTCAATTTTGGAACAACCACATTTCTATACCTGTAGCAGGCCAATTTTTGGTCTTATTTAAAACCAACAAAATTTCACACAAAGCAGGATTTACAGTATATATGACAAAAGTCAATTTTGAAACAAAAATATTTTATGAACTGTATCAGGCCAAGTGGTTTTTAAAATGTTTAAGACATCATAATTTTGCACAAAGCACGTTAAACTGTGTGAATGACTAGTTGAATCCAGAAATAAATTTTTAACTTTTTCTGAAGTTTGAGCTAGCACCGTAATGTAATAACCAACTGTGTTAAACTGTATGAATGACTAATTGAATCCAGAATTTTTTTTTAACGTAAATATTTTGAAAGTGTAATTGATGTACTCCTACACTCATAAATGCTTTTCAGAAAGTGGAAAGCCTGGAAAAAATTATAATTAGGGTAATACAGTAATTCTCTTCAGGTTTCTTCTTCCATGGGAGACTGGGGAGACTGCCTCCACTTGATTCCTGGAGCCAGATTCCTAGGTGCCTGGGCAGTAAGTGACCGGGCTTCGGAAAGTCCAGGGACCTTGACTTTAGAAATGGGTGACAGCCCCTTGTGTCACCTGGACCATTGCCTGCTCCCACATAGGAGATGGGGAACCCTAAGGTTAATACGATCTCTCGGGGTTGGTAGCCCCATCTAAACAATCTCCCAGGCCTGTTCATTTTGTAAGAAGAGTTCATCCTGCTCCCTTCCTTCTCGTATCACATCCACCACAACCAGTGATGTCGCCCATCCACTTTGAGAAACGTGACCCTATTCCAGCCATCAGCTCTTGCAGCCTTCGAGGCAAGTGTTCCATCTCTACTGCCCGCTGGTTGAACAAGATGTCATGACAGGTCTCAAACTCTGCTATGGATCCCCAACTCTGCTGCCGGTCATACGTAATGACTTCCCCCGGGATATTAAGTCTCGGTACCTTGTGGCTAGCGAGCCCACTAGCATGTCACCAGCCCTGGTCTTGGCTTGCCTCCTTCTCTCTTCCGACCAGTCTAGGCCCCACAATCCACTCACCAGTTGCTGAATCTTATCTCTCCTGTCCGCAGTCCGCAAGAACCCTAGGGGTAAAGTCTGCAGCCTGGGTTAGGGCAATGGTGGTTCCGGGAAAGAGACCGGTTCCAGACCACAGGCTCCTACCACCTCTGCTGTCTCGCCAGCTTGATTAGCTCTGATATTCCTTTGAGGGCTCCCTCGGGAGTATCGAAGGATTCTGACATCTTTGTTGCCTTGTCGCCCACTAAGCATGATACACTGTATGCATTATTAATTCAATTCAGAAAAATGTTTTGATCTTTGCTTTGGAGTGTTATATCCCACTGGAATGTAACAGTAAGCATGTAATTTTCTATGGATAAAAAATTAAATCCAGAAAAACTTTTGAACCCTCTTTTGGAGTGTTATATACCACTGAAATGTAAAATAAACCATGCAATACTCTATGGATGACTAATTGAATCCAGAAACATTTTTAAACCCTTTTTTGAAGTGTTATATACCATCGAAATGTAACACAAAGAATGTAATACTCTATGGTTGACTAGTTGAATCCAGAAAAATTTTAGGATGTTTTTTTGAAGTGTTACATACCTCCCAAACTTAACACAACCCACGTAATAATATATGGGTGATTAAAGGGAATCTGTCACTCCATTTTTTGACCATCAGCTTCGGCCACCGCCATCAGGGGCTTATCTACAGCATTCTGAAATGAAAGGTCCGGCGCCTGCGCACTGCAGTACTCTGCTCTGCCCTCACCAGGGCAGAGCAGTGTGCCTGTGCCGGAGCTGCGATGGGAAGCTAAGAAGAGGATGGCTTCACTAGAAGATGGGGGCGCCGGACCGGACCGCGACGCCCATCGGCCCGGACTGGAAGGCGGACCGCCCCCGGATGAGTATAATATAACTCCTTTTTCTTCTCTTTTAGGTGACATCGGGGGCTTATCTACAGCATTACAGAATGCCCCTGATGGCGGTGGCCGCAGCTGATGGTCGAAAAATGGGGTGACAGATTCCCTTTAATTGAATCCAGAATTTTTTGTTTACGTTTTTTTGGAGTGTTACATACCACCGATATGTAGAACAAAGCACCTAATACTCTATTGATGACTAATTGAATCCAGAACATTTTTTGAACTTTTTTAGGAGTTTTTTGGAGTGTTGTATACTACTGATACAGACCACAAAACAGAAGATTAGCCCTTAGAAGGGCTGTTAGTATGATCATTCAGCATCAGCACCAGTATTAACACTAGAGAACTCTGATTAGTTAAACTGGGCACACACAAGCCAGGATAACTGCTCTCTCTCTCCAATACAAAGTGTCCCTGAACTGAGCAATGGCGACTGTGAGCCAAGCATGGTGGCACCTGTTCTTTTATAACCTCTTATGAGGTAATGCAGCCAGACAATGATACTAATGCCACTTCCAAGATGGCTGTGGCATTACAGTGACTGCCAGGCAATCCCCGCATGCTTATTGGCTGTGTAACAGGCGCCAAACATATGGGGATTTGAGCTTCAAATCCGAGCACCAGCCAATGCTCATTTAGTGCCGAGCACATCTGAGCAGCTAAATACTTGAGTGATATCCGAGTATCACCGAGCACGTTCGCTCATCCCTAATGCTCACCTGTCCTGTTGATGTAGCATCCTACATGCTGTCCTGCTTGTACCTCCCTCTGGTCTCTTTTCTCTCTCTGCACCACACATGTCATTTTCCTAAATCTTTTCTCTGCAGTGGGGCTTCCAGCAAAGAGTCAGCCCCTGATGTCATGATGCATACTGTAACATAGCAACATCAAGATATACAGTGGGTACGGAAAGTATTAAGACCCCCTTAAATTTTTCACTCTTTGTTTCATTGCAGCCATTTAGAAAATTCAAAAAAGTTCATTTTTTCTCATTAATGTACACTCTGCACCCCATTTTGACTGAAAACAAACAGATATGTAGACATTTTTGCAAATGTAATAAAAAAGAAAAACTGATATATCACATGGTCATAAGTATTCAGACCTTTTGCTCAGACACTCATATTTAAGTCACATGCTGTCCATTTCCTAGTTCCAACAGGCTCTTCTGAAACTAGTTTGCTTGGGTGTCAAACTGTACACCAGTACACAATTGTGTAAAGGTATAACAGACTGGACAGATCTGTGTCTCTCACTGCTGAACCTACAATGTGGTTGTGTGTGATAGTGGTCATAACCTGGTGGCAGTTCTGAAGCTTGGCAAGCTTGCATGCCTGGCCTTAGTGGTTTAGTGCTTTCTGAAAACCTATTCAAATTTTCATGGGCTTCTTGTGAAGGTATGACCAATTTCTGAAAGTCAGCTATAGCTGCCACCAGTGCTGCAACAGTGCTTGCAAGTGCCATCTCACCAAACTGGTGTGTGACGTGATGTGAACAACTGATAAGTGGGCATGAATATCTGACATCTGTGAGGCTCTCCAAAAGTTTGAGGAAATAAACCAAGATGGTGAGCAGCACTAATCAGGGTAATCATCTCGATCATGTGTCTACTCAAATGCTTGCTGCTCACAATTAAATAGGAAGCTTTGCATGTGGACCAGGTGGAGATGGAGGAATAAAGTACACAGAGTGGTTCTACCCAGCACAGCCTCATCTCATCTTGTCAGCATGGATTTGGTGATAATGAGGAGAAGGAGGAAGAGGAGGAACAGGAGATGGTTGCTTTGTGCTACAAAGGGTACCATCCACACTGGCTTCATCCCGTCTGTTCAGCGTGAATGGTCTGAAGAGGAGGAGAGGGAGGAGGAGTAGGAAGAGGAGGAAATGGAGAGTTGTCCTTCTGGTGAGGACAGAGAAGTCTTGCCTGTTGGGTGTTTGGCACACATGACTGACTTTATGCCTTTACCGTGACCCTCGCATTATACACATTTTGGCAAACACTGATTACTGGTTGTTCACCCTTCAAGACCCACGCTACAAGGAGAACTGTCCATGTCTCCTTCCTGCGACGGAGAGGGCTAGTAAAATGGTGCAATACCAGAAGACCCTAAAATGTGTAGCACATCCAGATAAAATTTTCAAGCTTTATTTCATATACAGTACAAAAAGTAAACATTTCCATGCATTGATGATGAAACACACTCTGAATGTTTTATCTGGGTGTACCTCTCCTGCTACATTTTTTTTGTATTTCTCTGTGGGTCAGCAGCATTGGATATGGCACAAACTATGATAAAAATAGGCATGCATTGATCAAGTATGATGAGACTTTTTTTCTTTTTAAAACTTAGAAAGCACTAGTCTAACAATTAGCAAAAAAATTCCCATCTGACAACGCTGGCAGCAGAGGTCATAATTTCTCTGGCAACCAAGGAGTAGAGATGAGGGAGAAACACATGAGGCATGGGAACACTGTCAAAGGTCTGGGACAATTTCATTAGACCCTCCCTCCACCCAGGCCCTGATGCATGGGGTAGTCTGACAAGGAGGGAAAAGTTTGGAAGAAGGTGAAGGAGTACCTAGCCAACTGTACTAGCGTCCTACTGATTCGTCTGTGCCATATAACTATTGGGTATCCAAGCTGGACATGTAGCATGAACTGTCCCTGTGCACCTTGGAGCTGCTTGCCTGCCCTGCCGCTAGTATTTTGGCAGAGTGGATTTCTAAAACTGCCGGGGGCATGATAGCTAACTGCATCCGCCTGCAAAATGAAAATGCTGACAGCCTGACAATTATCAAAATGGAAAAGGCCTGGATTGGCCCAGACTTCTCAACACAACCGGATGACAGCAGCGGAACATAAATCCAATTCACATGTTCCTTTTATGTCTGGCGTATTCCCATGCACCCCTTCCCACCCAAAAAAGAGTATGTGGTTCATAGTTTAATCTTTTTCTTGTCCTCTTCCTCCTCTAATACAAAGCTATCCCTCCTCCAGCACCTATACTTGCACTAAATACAGCTAACAGAGGTATTAATAGGGAATAGAATAAAACAGATGTAACCCTGATAATGACTGTTGAGTTTAGGTTGCAGCAGCAAGGACTGTAAGGGCCCCGTCTCACATAGCGAGATCGCTAGCGAGATCGCTGCTGAGTCACAAGTTTTGTGACGCAGTAGCGATCTCAGCAGCGATCTCGCTATGTCTGACACGTACCAGCAATCAGGCCCCTGCTGTGAATCGCTGGTCATGTCAGAAATGCCTGGTCTTTTTTTTGATCGCTGGTCTCCCGCTGGCAGGCACGCATCGCTGCAGGAGACCAGCGATCAGCTGGTAACCAAGGTGCACATCAGGTTTCCAGGTGCGCGGCTGTGCCTGGAAACCCGATGTGTACGTTGGATACCAGTGCGCTGCTGCAGGGGAGCTGGTAACCAAGGTACACATCGGGTTTCCAGGCACCGCGCAGCGCCTGGAAACCCGATGTGTACCTTGGTTACCAGCTCCCTGCATCAGCGGGCTGGTATCCAACGTACACTGCGGGTTACTAAGCGATGTTACCCACAGTGTCGCTGTCCTGATCGCTGCCTGAGCTGCCTGTTTGGCAGCTCAGCAGCGATCATGTAGCGACACACCAGCGATCCTGACAAGTTCATATCGTTGTCGGGATTGCTGGTGCGTCACTATGTGAGACAGGGCCCTAAGGCTATAAACCCTGCCTATACATCTCAAATGCACAACTATGCCTTCTCCACAAGCTATCCCTACACAAATTGGAGCTAACAGCTGTATTAATATGGACTTGCATAGAATAGATGAGCCGTGATAAAAAATTTTTTTTAGCAACACCTGTAATGCACTACCCATCCTCCACCAGCTTTCCCTACACTAAATAGTACATCTCACAGCAGTATTGAATACAATAGATTGAGCTCTGATAAGGATTTGCTTTTTCTTCAACAATGCCTTTAATGCACTTGTGTAGCCCTGGTACACAATACCAGGAGGATGAGTGGAGAGGTAACGGTTAAGGGCTCTTCATGATATCATGTACACTTCGGACACACCCACCAGGGGTGTGGAGGGGAGTGCTAAGTAGTCTGAGTTCAGTTCAGTCAGTGACTCGAAGGAGTGAGGAAGTGCAGTCTTTGTGCAGTTCAGAAAGTGGAGGCCAGTACAGGTGAGCCAGTTCACCTCAGCCTGGTCAGAGCTGTGCCCCACTATAAGACGGACTGAGATATCTATTAAGAGTTGAGCATATCGAAGGGCATAGTGGAAGAGAACAGAGAAGTGCCATAGGTATAGGATACCTGCACATTGTTACCGGTCACTGGGGACCGAAGGATCACTAAAGCTTCACGCTGAGTGGTAAGAAAACCAGAGGCTTATCGGACCTTAGGTCGTGGCAAGCATCCCTGAAGAGTCAGTACGTATCTGGGGTCAGGGAGAGTGAGAACCTTGAGCCTGATCAGCAAGAATAGGAACTCAGCTCTCTCACAGGAAGGCTCCGACCACAAAAACTGACCGGGCAGAACAGCTTTGGAATAGCTGAAGTTATAGAGGGAACTACGCTTCAGGCTGGTTGGACTCATCAACATTGGACAGTAAAGGAGGCCCCTAACTTGCTTAGCCGTTGCCTCAAAGCTCATCCTCCATCAACCCCATCAGTCTCCCTGGGACCTGCCTTACCATCTTACAAGTAAAGGTATGGAAAGACGCTGACCGTGTGAGACTGAGTTATTTACTTGCATGCCTGCACAACCCTGCTTTAACTACCGACCTGAGGGAAGAGTCCCACCTGTAGGGGACCCGACATCTAGCTGCATCACCATCCCTCAGAGATCTACAGCAGCGCTGGTACAAATTACCAGAGACTACAGGTGGCGTCACGAACTGTAAATATATCTATCCCCTGTAAATATTCCCCCAACATACGCCAGACCGCTAGGGCCACAGACCGAGCCACCGCTACCTGTGACAATCCCCATAGACTTCCATGGGCTCGGCTCTGAGTACCCCATTGCCCTGGTAACCCACAATTGTGGTGGCGGGTCGACACAAAACTTTGGCGTCACGAACAGGATACGAAACTTGCAGCATTGCGAGCCCTGTGTGCCTGTGGAGTGTTTTGGTGAAAAAGACTGTTGCTGTTGTTTGGCGCCAAATACCGCCATATTTGCCGCCAGATTCACGCCCTAAGGCGCTGGAGAAGAAGGTGGGCGTACCTGAAAGAGCGCGCAAAATCTTGGACACGCCCCCGGCTCTGACTCAGCGGCAGGTCCTGCAACAGGAAGTGAACGCTCTGACATCAGAGCGCCTGCGACGAAGGTCCTGTTCCCACTGCGGTGCCTGTGAAATAGCAGCATCTGAAACCGGTAGGCTCCGTTTAACCAAGGGGGCGCTAAGATGTCACAACAACCGGCTGACAGTGCGGCCCCGGCCGGAGGTCCCAATCCCGCACCGCCTGGTATTGTAGCGCCAGATGGGGGCGCAGGCCCCGCACCCAGTCCGGTAGTCCCGATCATGCCACTAACGCTTCATATATGCCAGGGGCGAAATGGCTTCCCCAGTACAGCGGTGAGCCAGGCACATTAGCAGGCTTCAAGCGGAAGTTATGCAGCATCCTAGAAATGTACTCCATGCCTGAGAGACAAAAAGCTGCTGTGCTAATAGGGCAGCTAACTGGCGCTGCTGAGAGGGAAGTGGAGACTTGGGATACCGTTGATCAGGAGTCGGTACCTGCGATCTTCCTTAAGCTGCATGCCATATTTGAAGACCACACAGAAACGGATCTCCGGATGGCCTTCTATCACTGTTCACAACAGCCAGGTGACAGCATCCGGGACTACGCTTGCCGACTACAGGGAGCCCTGAGAGCTCTTAAGCAGGTTAATAATTTAAATGCTATCGATGAGAATAAAATGCTGAAAGAACAATTTATCCAGGGATTGAGATCCCAAGAGGAACGCAGAACTGTAAACTGGTGGTCCTTAGATCATCCGGATGCTACCTTTGATGCCCTAAAGGACATGGCAATAAAAGGGCTGCGGCCCCTGGGCAAACCCCAGGTGGCAACCCAACATCATCAGGCTGAAGTCACTCTGGAACCGGCAGTAACCCCCTTTTCCCCGCTAGTGGCTGAAGCCAAAGCGCAGGTGACACCTCCTAGTGAATTGGACTGTCTGCGCTCAGAGGTGCGCCAGCTGACTAAAAATCTGGCTGCTGTAATGAGTGCCCTGCAGCTGCGGAAAGAGGAGGAAGGAAAGATCTTGTTAGCTGACTGCCCAGAAGACGTCCCGTAGATGCACCGGAGAAGAAAGAAGACGTCGCCCCCCCGGAGGAGGACAACGCCACCCCCAGGAGCGACCTCTGATCAACACCCTCCTCGTCGAGAGATCATCTGTTATCGATGCAACCGGAAGGTCATATGTCTCCACAGTGTCCTTTAAACGGGCAGAACCTGGGTCCAAGGGCCAACACCCCAGGAGAATACCCGTCAGGCCCCCTAGACTGGAGCCGCAGGTATGTGGGCGGGCGACCCTACCTGTCTATATTCTAGATGGTATTGCTGTTCCAGCATTGTTAGACACTGGGTCGCAGGTGACCCTAATACCTGATGCCCTATATACCAAGTACTGGTCAATGGACAGTCTTAAACCTCCGAGCCTTGACTTACCGTGTATGCTTCTAATGGTCTTCCTGTAGAAGTACTCGGAACAAAATGTGTAGATGTAAAGGTGGGCAGAGAGGAGTTGAAAGACCAAGGGCTTCTGGTAGTAAAGACTGTAAATGAGGAGAACGGTTTAAATATAATTTTTGGGTACTAACATTATCGGTAATTGTTTGGGAGAAGTTGTGTTCTTGCTCCAACAGCTCGCTGAGATTGCCCGACCAAGGCAGAGAGGAGTAATCCAAAGAGAGATCCGGGCCCTGGTGTGTCAGCAGCAAGCGAAGCTTACAGACGGCGAAATTGGTAATGTACGGGTCACTGACTCGGATCCTATTGTGATACCCCCAATGAGTGAAATGATCATTTGGTGCAGGGCAGCCATAGGTCTGAGAGGACAGAATTACCAAGCTGTAGTAGAACCCCACCATTCAGAACATAGACCTACACTTATGACTGCTAGAGGAGTAGTAGAAGTGGTGAATGGAAGAGTACCGGTACGGCTTCTCAATTGGGGAGATGATGAGGTAAACTTACCCCGTTATGCAACCATTGCTAAACTACATGCTGTTGATAATAATTCTATTCTCCCGGCTGAGTCCTTAGACTCCTGTCAAATAGCGGAGGACAATGACCCAGCAACTCAGGTGGCGGAATGGTGTCAGCAACTCCATGTTGGGACGGACACCATCCCGCTCACCAGAAGCAAGGGTATTACGGGTGGTGCAAGAGTACGCCCAAGTGTTTAGCAAAAATCCACTTGATTTTGGGATAATTAAGGGAGTACAACATCATATCCCTACAGGCAGTCATCCTCCCATCAAAGAGCGGTATAGGCCATACCTCCAGCTCATTATCAGAAGGCTAAAGAAATGTTGAATGATATGAAGAAAGCCGGGGTGATAAGGGATAGTTGTAGCCCTGGGCAGCCCTCTAGTTCTGGTTAAAAAGAAAGATGTAGTATGAGAATGTGTGTGGATTACAGGCAGGTGAACCGCATAACACACAAGGATGCATACCCGTTACCACGCATAGAGGAATCATTAGCTGCTCTGAAAACGGCTAACTACTTTTCTACCCTTGATCTGACTAGTGGTTACTGGCAAGTGGCTGTGGCTGAGGAGGATCGTGAGAGAAAACGGCTTTCATACCCCAATGGGGCTCTGTGAGTTCGACAGAATGCCGTTTGGGCTCAGCAGTGCCCCGGAACATTTCAGAGAGTGATGGAAAATTGTCTGGGACATCTCAATTTTGAAACCGTGCTGCTATACCTAGACGACGTTATCGTGTATTCCAAGACATATGAGGACCATCTGAAGCACCTGGCAGAAGTATTTGAGTCCCTGTCCAGGTACGGGATGAAATTAAAACCCTCAAAATGCCATCTACTCAAACAGAAGGTACAATACTTGGGGCACATCGTCAGTTCGGAAGGAGTAGCGCCGGACCCAGAGAAAGTCACTGCCATCCAGAAGTGGCCGGAGCCGAAGAATCTTAAGGAAGTGCGACAGTTCCTGGGACTAACGGGTTACTACAGGAGATTCGTGAAAGATTACACGAAGAAGGCAGCTCCTTTACAGGACCTCTAGTAGGACAATCCCTGAAGAGCAGAAACCCTCCCTTTAATTGGGGTAAAGAACAGGCTGAAGCATTCCAAAAGATGAAAGAGATCCTTACAGGTGATGAGATCTTAACCTATCCTGATTACAGCCAACCGTTCCTGTTGTACACCGACGCCAGTAATGAAGGTTTAGGAGCAGTTCCAGTCAGAAGCAGAATGGCCAAGAAAAAGTCATCGCATATGCCAGCAGAAAACTCAGGCCAACTGAAAGGAATCCGGAAAATTATAGCAGCTTCAAGCTGGAGTTTCTGGCGCTGGTCTGGGCCATTACTGAAAGATTTAAGCACTATCTGGCCTCCAATAAGTTCACGGCGTACACAGACAACAACCCGTTAACGCACCTGGAAAACCGCCAAGCTGGGCGCCATGGAGCACGTTGGATGGCTCTGTTGTCCAATTACCAGTTTACTATCAAGTACCGGGCAGGTCGAAAGAATGCTAATGCTGATGCGTTGTCCCGAATGCCGCATGACTCTGATACGGAAGAAGAATCGGACGACCTGGAAGAAATTGAGCTACCTGCGTTCCATCGAAATGGGGTAGTCCACGAGCATCGAGTCAACAGAAAGCAGTATGGTGCAACATTAAATCCTTTACCCCATCACAGCTGGAAAGAGACTCAGGACAGTGATCCAGTGGTCAGTCGCATCAAGGAGTTGTTAAGACAGGAAGGCTCCTCTTTGGAAAAGGATGCACCTATGTCAGCCAAGCTCCTGTGGAACGAGAAAAGCAGGTTGTTTCCTATACCGTGAGAAGTTGTGCAGGAGATACGTCAACCCCAGAACCCATGAGATGGTCTGGCAAATAGTGGTCCCCAAGGCAGACGTCCCAATGGTGTTGGAAGCATACCACGATCAAGCAGGACACTTTGGCTGGAGAAAGCTGGAGACCCTGTTGAGATGCCGGTTCTACTGGGTAGGGATGCGCAGCTCCATCGAGAGGTGGTGTCGGAACTGTGGACCCTGTGGTCTCAGAAGAAAGGACTACGGTAGTCAGAAGGCACCCCTGCAACCTATCCGGACGACTCGTCCTCTGGAGATTGTGGCCCTGGACCACGTCAAATTGTCGCCAAGTAGATCTGGATACTCATACGCCTTGACCATGGTGGACCATTACTCCAGATTTCTGGTGGTTGTTCCAGTTAAGGACCAGACCGCAGTGACGGCCGCGAAAACCTTTCAAGCAAGCTTCTGCAGACCGCATGGGTATCCGGAGCAAGTATTAACCGATCAAGGACCTGCTTTCGAAGCTGATTTATTCAAGGAATTCTGTCACATGTACGGGTACAAGAAAATTAGAACAACACCATAATCACCCTCAAACCAACGGTCTTTGCGAAAAAATGAACCATATTGTCCTTGATTTGTTGAGATCCATACCGTTGGAAGACAGGAATCGATGGCCGGATTTACTACCTGATTTGTTTGATTTGTATAACCATATACCTGTCAGTTCCACTAACTGCACTCCAGCCTATCTTAAGAGAGCAAGGCCCGGAAGACTACAATGGATCTAGAACTTGGAGTGGTAGAACCGGAGGCAGACGACGCCGTTGAAAACTGGGACATCAATCGGCAAGAGCAATACAGAAGAGTACAAATCTGTGTAGAGGAAAGTCTCAACAAGGCACGGGAGAAACAGGAAGATGTTTACAACCGAAATGCTCCTGCCAAGCCTTTGATGCCTGGAGAGGTAGTATTAAAAAGAAAAAGGAAGATGCACAAATTGGATAACCAGTGGAGCAAGAACCCTACGTTGTACAAGATTCTAAATATGACAACAGAAAAGTTTGTATCATTAGTAAGGACGGAGGAAGAACAATAACCACTGTGTCCAGAGACCATTTGAAATTGTGTCCAGAACCCTTAAAATGTTGTGACAAGAACCCTGTCATCAATCAAAAAGAAAGGAAAGAAGAGGTCATACACACCGATCTGGGAGATTTTCCTGCGGATTGGCCTAGACTGGGAGATGCTGTAATAGTTCCGGTGTTGCAGTTTTATCAGCCACAAGAGGAAGTTTTACCTCCAGTTGTGCCCGTGGTGCCAGTCAAGCCCGTTCAGGAGTTACCCATCCCAGCAACACCTCAACCTATGGAATCTCAAGAAGGATCATCTGAAGCAGCGCCCCATACTATGGGATCCCCTGGTGAAGCTGACTCACACCGCCCAGCCATCAGTACGCTTGCCAGATCCATAGAAAGATTGAGGCAGTTCTATAGTTTGCCGTTACGCAGTGCAGACAGATCGCAACTTAATATACCTGAGGCTACTCCACGTAGATCAGAGCGAATCACAAAAGGAAAGTTACCCATTCGATACCAGCAGTAATTATAACGAATTAATGTGAATACTGTAAAAAGTCTATATATATATATGTGTTTTCCCTATTATGTCTTATAATGGACTCAGAGGCTGAGGACTGAGCCAGCCCAAAAAACTGTATCTTGTAAATAGTTGCACTAAGGTGCCTTTTCATGGTTTCACATGAAGCCTTGACTTACCTCTGAACATAAAACCCGTGTGGTGAGGCACTGAGTGAGGTCTGCATTCGGATGTCCTGCAGCCCACCCAGGACCCACGTTGAAGGTTTGGTGCGGGTCCTTCACAAGCATATTGTCTATTTATATGAAAATGTTATTTAATATTGTATTTTTCTATATATAATGTTTTTATTTGCAACGTTCAAGACATCCTTACCTCCCGGATGGGACGAATTAATGTTTAATGTTGATGTTAAATGCATAAACAAAATTTATGTCTCTTGTATTTCACAGCCCGGGAGTGCTGTCGTTTACCATGGGGGAATGTGTAGCCCTGGTACACAATACCAGGAGGATGAGTGGAGAGGTAACGGTTAAGGGCTCTTCATGATATCATGTACACTTCGGACACACCCACCAGGGGTGTGGAGGGGAGTGCTAAGTAGTCTGAGTTCAGTTCAGTCAGTGACTCGAAGGAGTGAGGAAGTGCAGTCTTTGTGCAGTTCAGAAAGTGGAGGCCAGTACAGGTGAGCCAGTTCACCTCAGCCTGGTCAGAGCTGTGCCCCACTATAAGACGGACTGAGATATCTATTAAGAGTTGAGCATATCGAAGGGCATAGTAGAAGAGAACAGAGAAGTGCCATAGGTATAGGATACCTGCACATTGTTACCGGTCACTGGGGACCGAAGGATCACTAAAGCTTCACGCTGAGTGGTAAGAAAACCAGAGGCTTATCGGACCTTAGGTCGTGGCAAGCATCCCTGAAGAGTCAGTACGTATCTGGGTCAGGGAGAGTGAGAACCTTGAGCCTGATCAGCAAGAATAGGAACTCAGCTCTCTCACAGGAAGGCTCCGACCACAAAAACTGACCGGGCAGAACAGCTTTGGAATAGCTGAAGTTATAGAGGGAACTACGCTTCAGGCTGGTTGGACTCATCAACATTGGACAGTAAAGGAGGCCCCTAACTTGCTTAGCCGTTGCCTCAAAGCTCATCCTCCATCAACCCATCAGCCTCCCTGGGACCTGCCTTACCATCTTACAAGTAAAGGTATGGAAAGACGCTGACCGTGTGAGACTGAGTTATTTACTTGCATGCCTGCACAACCCTGCTTTAACTACCGACCTGAGGGAAGAGTCCCACCTGTAGGGGACCCGACATCTAGCTGCATCACCATCCCTCAGAGATCTACAGCAGCGCTGGTACAAATTACCAGAGACTACAGGTGGCGTCACGAACTGTAAATATATCTACCCTGTAAATATTCCCCCAACATACGCCAGACCGCTAGGGCCACAGACCGAGCCACCGCTACCCGTGACAATCCCCATAGACTTCCATGGGCTCGGCTCTGAGTACCCCATTGCCCTGGTAACCCACAATTGTGGTGGCGGGTCGACACACACTATCCCTTCTCCACCAGCTTTCCTACACTAAGTTTTACAGCTCACAGTGGTATTGAATACAATAGATGATGTAGACTGTTGGGTTTTAGGTTTCTTCAGCAAGGACTTAAAACGCTCACTTTCCCTTCTGCAGTGACTCTCCCTGCTTTGTTTCCAGGTACAGTGTGGCGAGCATCGCGTCACCGGGGCTTATACAGACCCAATGACGTGATGTGGCCAGTCAATCACAGTAGGGTCAAAAGCCAACATGGTTATGGCATTACTATGATAGGCAGGCAATTCCCACATGTTTAGTGGCTGAAAATCAGCCGCAAAAAATGTGGGGCAGGAATCAAGCATGGGGCCCAAATACCCGGATACTCGAATGAGTACCGAGCATCTCGAGCACCAGGATGCTCAATCGAGTACCAAGCAGTGCCAGGCATAATTGCCCATCACTGATGGACATGTATGCTCACCATCGTTGTATTGATTGTCAATAAGACAGTCAAATATAATTGAGCTTTGTACTCACCAGTCTCCAAGCAGTCCCATAGACATTGAATGGAGTGGTGGTGCACATATGGGACCATCACTCCATTCAAATGTAAGGAGGTGGCAGATCCCCTCAGTTGCGCCCTCTCCTCCTTCCGTGTGACCCCCTGTGCACTTTAAGTAATGTAAGTGTTTCTGCATCAATGTAATATATGTTATTATGGTGTTCCCCTTTAATGTGCTGTGTTTGCCATGTACATAATGCACATAATAGAGGCAAGGACAGAAACAGTTAAATGTTTGGGCTGGGCCAGCAGCAGAGAGGGAAGAGGAAACTGCTGTCCCCTCTCAGAACTGCCCGGACACTTTGGCAAGGGCAGAAGTGTTCTTCCAGATGGGGCACTGCCAGACCCCCGGACGGGAGAGGTCTGTTGCTCCGGATGTCAAGGACTAAGGATGAAACACTAATGACTAAAAAGGACTAAGGACCACAACACAGGCCCCCAGGACTTTGTAAGGTCCTTCACTGAAGGGATCTCAGGCGCCCAGATTCCAGCGTTTGGAATACTGCGAACTTCGGCTACTACAGCCGTTGTGGGTACGGCCATTGCAAGAGTCAGGGAGAGAGCAGGAAACCAGTGTTGAAATTGTCTTTTTGCCCACTTTTCATCCTCGTTAATAAAAGTTATGTTCCCTTTTGGAGAACAGCTGCATTCCTGGACCCTTAATTGCCTGGACTGCTGTGACCAAAGAAGGTGAAGGTAACCTGTGGTGAAAGGCTGAGTTTGTTCTGTGTTCTGTGTGCAAGGGGACAGGGTGTCTGCCGACTGTGTCTTTGTGAGTGAGCTCGGGCATGACTACCAACCTGGTCGCCCTTGTTACACAAACGTGACACTTCAATGTACTCAAATTCAGTGGGTGAGGAAGTGGTGGGATGTCCAGCGAGCAGCACATTAAATCAGCCATTTTGCATAAATAAGAGAAAATATATAAATACCCCGAAAAAAGTGAAACTGTGCATGAAGGCAAAGGGATCGAAATATTAGTAATGAGAAATGAGTGTTCACTGGGTTTATTTTAGCTTGATTTTCTATCCGTTTAATTCTAGATTATTGCACACTTTAATTAAAAAAATGTGACTGGATAAAGCAGGACAAGTCAATGACGTGTAAATACATTGAAGTTTTTGGATTTTTTTAAAGGATTTCTCCTTTAATTACAACACATACCTAAAAAACTCAACGTTTGGATTGCAAAACCCATTATAACACATTGAATGTTTAAAACCCGGTACAAAAAATGCCTAAACTGTTTAGTTTGGCCAGGAAGCATATGCATCTAATTCTCACAGAAGCTTTCTGGAAAACCAGCGACAAGATTGGCACTTTAGGCTTGCCTCAGGCAGTCAGCAGTGGTAGAAAGCTTCACATTACCTCACATGTAAACTTTCTCAACTGACACAAAGCTTAATGGATGTGAACCCTGACAATTGTAGCCAATGGAGTGTAAGTGACAAGCTTCCTGGCATGCCATTATGTATTTCTCCCTCCCGTTCTTGAAGGTGTAATCTCTCCGGAGTAAACCTTGATGTTAGGATGTCATTGAATTCTTGACAGGTGATTTTTAGCGTTTACTAACAATTATATAACAAGCGCGAAGTCGAGAGATGTGTTAGCCAAGCACATTTGTCTTAAGAAAGTGGAGGAGATGTCGCTATTAGTACATTCTGTTCTAACCTGACCTCAATGTGCTCGCTACCAAACTTAGCTAACGAAACTTATTTCTGGAACAAAAGGGGAATCTAGATGGAACAGTTGTAAATGTAACAATATGTTTTTTCCCCATCCTAGCATCCCTTTTTATCACCAATTTGCCTCATTGAGGCCATGTTCCCACATAGTGTAAATGTGGGAAAAAATAGGGTTTTTTATACATTCTTTTGGCTCAGAAAATCCTCTGTGTTTAACAATTGTAGCAAAGCGGATGTGATTTCATGCACACTCATGCCTGCTGTGTAATTTTTTCCTATGAACTTTTATCCAGCTAAATCGTTTGTGCTACATTTCAGAACCTAAATCCTTTATGCTAATAGTGTGGGCCATACACCAGGCCATATGTGTTATGTTTCGGTAACTGAGGAGAAATAGCAAAAAATAGCAAAAGCGGTAATACACCAGAGAGGCTGGAACCTATTGGATTGCGGTAACCTGAACTAACCACACAACTAGAGGTAGCCGTGGAGCGTTCCTATGGTGATCCTATACGTCTCGTCACAGCCTGAGAGATAACTACACCTAAAGGCAGAAAGATGAAAGCTATCTGCCCCGGAGCAGATCCCCAAAGAAATAGGAAGCCCCAAACATGTAATGGCGGTTAGACAAGAAGAAACACGGACACAGACAGAAAATAGAATGAGCAAACGCTGGGGCCCAATCTGTCTAGACAGAAAAGTACAGGAAAGAATTCTGACTGCAATCCAACAAAACCCTAACAAAATACCAACACTTCTGATTGCCAAAAAACCTGAGATCACACGATCTCATCCACCTAAATCAGATCTCTGGTGTAACAAAACACTATTTAGCAAATAAAAAGTAACAAAGGAGCAAAACAAAAGTGCAGACACAAACGGAGCACAATTGCAGCGCCAGACCCCCAAAAGGGGACAGGCTGCAGTCCTCTGCAAGCAGCAAACCAGCAGAGAAAATCAAACAGAGGAAAAAAAAAACAGCAAAAACTTATCTGAATAATAGCAGTGCTTCAAGCAAGACCAGAAGGAACAATTGATAACCGGCAAGGCTGCTGGGAACTCAGGCCACTTATATCCTACCATTCAGTGCCAGCTGAAGGTCATTCAGTAATCAGTTCATTACCATCAGCAACCACCGGAGGGAGCCCCAGCTCAGAAGCCGCCTCCAGCATATTCACAACACATATGTCAGAATTAAAATCGTTTGTCCTAATAGTGTGGGCCAGAGACCAGGCCACATTTAAGAATCTAAATAGTTTCTGCTAATAGTGTGTGCTAGAGACCAGGCCACATTTCAGAATCTAAATTGATTGTGCTAATTGTGTGGGCCATACAACAGACTACATTTCAGAATCTAATTCATTTGTGCTATTATTTGGGCTGGACACCAGGCCTCATTTCAGAATCTAAACAATTTCAACTAATAGTGTGGTCCAGACGCCAGCCCACGTTTCTGAATATAAATCCTTTCTGCTAATAGTGTGAACCATACACCAGGCCACATTTCAGAATTTAAACAATTTATGCTAATAATGTAGGCCAGAGACCAGGCCACGTTTCAGAATCTAAATTGTTTGTGCTAATAGTGTGGGCCAGACACCAGGCTACATTTCAGAATCTGAACCCTTTCTACTAATAGTGTGGTCCAGACATCAGGCCAAATGTGGCACCCCAGGAGTCCGGTTGCCACAGTGGCATTGCCTCCCTCACAGGGGTGATGTCTTACCTGTAAGCAAGGAGAGATCCTCTAGCTAGGTAATACCAGCATACAACACCTTTCCTGACTCCAGACCAACCAACATCCAAGGCACAGTGCACATAAAATAAAATAATTATTGAAATAGAATAGATTTTCAGAATTCAAAAAATTAAGTGCACTAATGGACAATGCAAAAAAAGGACAATCAGAAATTATAACACGAAAAACAAAGAAGAACCAAAACAAAGTCCAATAATTGCTAAGAATTAAATTTTATTTAGAATACAATGACCATAATGAGGGTGGGGACAAAATACCAAACAAAGGAGGGAGCAACCACAAGGGACTATAAGGACATATAACTGTGGTGTAGCTAACAAAATCACCTATATGCAAAAATATACATTTAGGGTAATCAATCGCTTATGAAAAAAGTATACATCTCTCATTACCAGTGTTTAACTTCTTATAAAGATGAAATTGATATATAAATAGATAAATGATAAAGTGCAAGTGCAATAACTTATATAAATATAAATATACCAAATACACTTAATCAAAAAAATATACACATGTGTGCAAAATAGTAGAGAGTGGGGAATATATCAGCCCCAAAGATCCACTGGTGCTACAAAATTAATGGCATCAATTTCTCCAAAGTAGAAATAGTATAATGGGGCTCTGACACCTCTTCCACTACAGACAACTCATCAGATGGAGACCCAACTTGGGGTCTTCACATTTCGAATAATTGTTAGCAATATCAGCAGCAGAAGCAGCAATAAGCACAGAAGCCATGGCAAAGGTGTCACAGACTGCAATTACGCAAGATCAATGCAGCACAATAAAAACTTCACGATCGCCTAGTCTGTTCAATCTGCGACTGGAGAGCAAATGTAATTGGAGATCCATGACTTGTTCATCTTGATGAAAGTTAGGTGGTCTACTCTGTTCTGACACTTGCACTGTTGCTGCTAATGTTTTTGCATTGATGACTTGATGTTCCCGGGGTTGGAAGTCTAAAACTGTGAGGCACACTGTGTGCCTCACTGCTGTCTTGGGGAAAACCTTTCTTAGGGTTGGAGCATCTGGCAAAATTTACTCTTGTACTGTGGATCTAAAAGAGTGGCCATCCAGTAGTCAGCACTATTTCTAACCCTAAGAATATGGACATCATGTGGCAGACCGGGTGCTTACATGAGGTCCAAGTCCATGGTGTTATGGTTTCGGGGTAACACTCAAGCTTACTTCCTCCGTCCTCTCCCACCAACCACACACAATAGCGAGGGGATTATTCTCCTCTTCATCTCCTGACTGTTGCGAGCCCATCACCTCTTCCTCCTCATCCTCCTCGGTTCCTGCACCTTCACTAACAGTTTGTCTGGTACCATAAATCCCCCTCAATCGCTGTGCAATGACAGTCAGGAACTTAGAGATATTGTTATCCCTTCTGCATCTTGCTTGGTTTCCTCCTTTTCCTCTGGGACCACCACCTCTTCCCACAGACTATTCAAAGTGTGCTTCAGCCTGTAGATGACCGGAATAGTGATGCTGATGATGGCATCATCAGCGCCAACCATCTTAGTAGCCATTTTGAAACTGTGTGGAAGGGTGCAGAGGTCCTTCATCTGTGCCCACTCCAGAAGCATGATTTACACCACGACCTTTCTGTGTTGGTCCTGGCTATGAAAAACGACATATTGCATCAGAACTCATCGCTACTGCCACAGTCACTGCAACATGTGCAGAGAGGAATTCCACTGTGTGGGAACATCATAAATTAACCAGTTAACCAGAAGCTCGAAAATCCAATGTAGCGATACAAGTCGATGACCTGCATTGTGCGACAGTGGAAGTGAGCACACAGCGACCGTGCTTTCTGCAGCAGTGCATATAGGCCAGGATGGTGGTGGAGAAATTGCTGGCCCAACAGATTGAAGACGTAAGCCATGCAGGACTTGTTTGAGAGGTTGCCATGACGTAGGGTCAACATGACACCAGGTTCGCACTGTTACCATACACGACCTTCTCTGCTTCCAGGTTCAGTGGAGACAGGTATTGCTCAAACTCAGCCTGGATAGCTGTCCACAATTCTCTAAGGCATATTAATTTAAACACTGCCTGATTGCAGTGAGACTTGGTTACGCAGTACGGAGTTGGGGGGGAATTCTCTCTGCACCATTGGAAAACGTGTTTCTTTATGGGAGATGTTGAGGGCGCATGTGGAGGCCCTACGGAAAGTGGAGGAGGCAAATGAAGTGGAAGAATTCTTAGATATAGAGGTTTGTCCCACAAACCTTGACGATTCCAAAACTTGGTGTCTTGTGACATCTTGGTGTCTAGCGGTTCATTTCACCATCCCTTGGTGTGTAGTGTTTTAGTTCTCCATTCCCTGATGTGTAGTTCTCCAACCCTAGGAGTTTGGTATTTTAGTTCTTTAACCCCTGTTGTCTAGTAGATTAGTTCTCCATCTTCTGGTGAGTAATGGTTTACTTCTCCATCCCCAGGCTTCTACAAGCCTTTGGGCATTCCAAAACTTGTGGAGCAGACTCTTCCCCGTCTGCCCCCACAGCCATCAAAGTCACCCAGCACCAAGTCCACGAGATGTAATGCCCCTGGCCATGCTTGCTCATCCATGTGTCAGTGGTGAAATGCATCCTGGCTGACAAGGAACGGGTGATGTTGTCTGCAACATGCTGGTGTAACCAAAAAAATAAGGAAATATACTGAACACAAAAAATAATGAATACAAGATATGTATATCCAAAAAATAAAAAATAAAAATAATAATGAAATATTTATTCCATATAAAATGATATAAAATGATACCACGTGTTACAATATAACCTTACAAATTGAATGGCAGACCATTCGGAAACAAAAAAGAACCACCACCCAGGAAATGGAAATAAAGATAAGAGGAGCCTACCAAGCAGGAGATAAATGAAAGAAAATAAATAAATATAATAAAAAATGCACAATGTAGATGTAAAACCAAATCGTCTTTATTAGTAATTACACAATATCAAATGACAAAAAACACTTTATGTGTAGTAAAACAAATATAATAAAAAAATTTAATAAAAACATTTTTTATAATAAAAAAAGAGAAGCAAATCAGCCAGAAAAATAGGTATATACAGCTTATGTATTGAAATGAAGATATATTTAGTCAAAGCTACTAGTATATCGCTATAATAATATGTCACAATGTGTAGCCCTGGTATTTAAGGTACACAATACCAGGAGGATGAGTGGAGAGGTAATGGTTAAGGGCTCTACATGACATCACATACACTTCGGACACACCCAGCAGGGGTGTAGAGGGGTGTGGTTTTTAGCACAAGAGAGTCTTGTGGTGTCTCCTGAGGTGAAGGGAGAGAGAAGGAGTGCCTGTCTGGAGCACCAAGATTCCTGTCGATTCTGAGAGACAGTACAGTAGTGGAGGCTAGTACAGGTGAGCCAGTTCACCTTAGCCTAGTCAGTGCTGAGATTGAGAGTTTGAGCAAGTCGAAAGGCACAGTGGAAGGAAATCAGAAGTGCTTTAGGATTGAAGTATCCTGCACATTGTCACCGGTCACTGGAGACCGAAGCATCACTATAGCTTCACGCATAGTGGTAGAAAAACCAGAGGCTTACTGGACCTTAGGTAACAGAAAGCAGCCTTTGAAGTGTCAGTACGTAACAGGGGTCAGGTGGAATAGGAACTTTGAGCTAGGCCAAGCATAGAAGAACCTAGTTTCATCACTGGAAGGCTCCACCACAAAACTGACCGGGCAGTACAGCTTTGAAATAGCTGAAGTTTCAGGAGTGAACTACGCTTTATGCTGGTTGGACTCATCATCATTGGAAAGTAAAGGAGGCCCCTGCCTTGCTCAGCCGTTGCCTCAAAACTCATCCTCCATCAACCCCATCAGCCTCCCTGGGACCTGCCTTACCATCTAACAAGTAAAAGGTATGGAAAGACGCTGACGGTGTGAGACTGAGTTATTTAATTGCATGCCTGCACAACCCCACCATAACCATCGACCTGAGGGAAGAGTCCCACCTGTAGGGGACCCGACATCTAGCTGCCTCACCATCCCCTCAGAGATCTACAGCAGCGCTGGTACAAATTACCAGAGAACTACAGGTGGCGTCACGAACTGTAAATATATCTATCCCCTGTAAATATTTCCCCAACATACGCCAGACCGCCAGGGCCACAGACCGAGCCACCGCTACCTGTGACAACCCCATAGACTTCTACGGGCTCGGCTCTGAGTACCCCATTGCCCTGGAAACCCACAATTGTGGTGCGTGGTCGAGACAAAATTGGCGTCACGAACAGGATACGAAACTTGCAGCATTGCGAGCCCTGTGTGCCTGTGGAGTGTTTTGATGAAACAGACTGTTGCTATTGTTTGGCGCCAAATACCGCCATATTTGCCGCCAGATTCACGCCCTAAGGCGCTGGAGAAGAAGGTGGGCGTACCTGAAAGAGCGCGCAGAGTCTTGGACACGCCCCCGGCTCTGACTCATCGGCAGGTCCTGCAACAGGAAGTGAACGCTCTGACATCAGAGCGCCTGCGACGAAGGTCCTGTTCCCACTGCTGTGCCTGTGAAGTAGCAGCATCTGAAACCGGTAGGCTCCGTTTAACCAAGGGGGCACTAAGATGTCTCAACAACCGGCTGACAGTGCAGCCCCGGCCGGAGGCCCCAATCCCGCACCGCCTGGTATTGTAGCGCCAGATGGGGGTGCAGGTCCAGCACCCAGTCCGGTAGTCCCGATCATGCCACTAACGCTCCCATATATGCCTGGGGCGAAATGGCTTCCCCAGTACAGCGGTGAGCCAGGCACATTAGCAGGCTTCAAGCGGAAGTTATGCAGCATCCTAGAAATGTACTCCATGCCTGAGAGACAAAAAGCTGCTGTGCTAATAGGGCAGCTAACTGGCGCTGCTGAGAGGGAAGTGGAGACTTGGGATACCGTTGATCAGGAGTCGGTACCTGCGATCTTCCTTAAGCTGCATGCCATATTTGAAGACCGCACAGAAACGGATCTCCGGATGGCCTTCTATCACTGTTCACAACAGCCAGGTGACAGCATCCGGGACTACGCTTGCCGACTACAAGGAGCCCTGAGAGCTCTTAAGCAGATTAATAATTTAAATGCTATCGATGAGAATAAAATGCTGAAAGAACAATTTATCCAGGGATTGAGATCCCAAGAGGAACGCAGAACTGTAAACTGGTGGTCCTTAGATCATCCGGATGCTACCTTTGATGCCCTAAAAGACATGGCAATAAAAGGACTGCGGCCCCTGGGCAAACCTGAGGTGGCAACCCAACATCATCAGGGTGAAGTCACTCCGGAACCGACAGTAACCCCCTGTTCCCCGTTAGTGGCCGAAACCAAAACGCAGGTGACACCTCCCAGTGAATTGGATTGTCTGCGCTCAGAGGTGCGCCAGCTGACTAAAAATCTGGCTGCTGTAATGAGTGCCCTGCAGCTGCGGAAAGAGGAGGAAGGAAAGATCTTGTTAGCTGACTGCCCAGAAGACGTCCCGTGGATGCACCGGAGAAGAAAGAAGACGTCGCCCCCCGGAGGAGGACAACGCCACCCCCAGGAGCGACCTCTGATCAACACCCTCCTCGTCGAGAGATCATCTGTTATCGATGCAACCGGAAAGGTCATATGTCTCCACAGTGTCCTTTAAACGGGCAGAACCTGGGTCCAAGGGCCAACACCCAGGAGAATACCCGTCAGGCCCCTTAGACTGGAACCGCAGGTATGTGGGTGGGCGACCCTACCTGTCCATCATCTTAGATGGTATTGCGGTTCCGGCATTGTTAGACACTGGGTCCCAAGTGACCCTAATACCTGATGCCCTATATACTAAGTACTGGTCAATGGACAGTCTTAATTCCCGAGCCCTGACTTTACCGTATATGCTTCTAATGGTCTTCCTGTAGAAGTACTCGGGACAAAATGTGTAGATGTAAAGGTGGGCAGAGAGGAGTTGAAAGACCAGGGGCTTCTGGTAGTAAAGACTGTAAATGAGGAGAACGGTTTAAATATAATTTTGGGCACTAACATTATTGGTAATTGTTTGGGAGAAGTTGTGTTCTTGCTCCAACAGCTCGCTGAGATTGCCCGACCAAGGCAGAAAGGAGTAATCCAAAGAGAGATCCGGGCCCTGGTGTGTCAGCAGCAAGCGAAGCTTACAGACGGCGAAATTGGTAATGTACGGGTCACTGACTCGGATCCTATTGTGATACCCCCAATGAGTGAAATGATTATCTGGTGCAGGGCAGCCATAGGTCTGAGAGGACAGAATTACCAAGCTGTAGTAGAACCGCACCATTCAGAACATAGACCTACACTTATGACTGCTAGGGAGTAGTAGAAGTGGTGAATGGAAGAGTACCGGTACGGCTTCTCAATTGGGGAGATGATGAGGTAAACTTACCCCGTTATGCAACCATTGCTAAACTATATGCTGTCGACAATAATTCTATTCTTCCGGCTGAGTCCTTAGACTCCTGTCAAATAGCGGAGGACAATGACCCAGCAACGCAGGTGGCGGAATGGTGTCAGCAACTCCATGTTGGGACGGACACCACTCCCGCTCACCAGAAGCAAGGGGTATTACGGGTGGTGCAAGAGTATGCCCAAGTGTTTAGCAAGCACCCACTTGATTTTGGGGTAATTAAGGGAGTCCAACATCATATCCCTACAGGCAGTCATCCTCCCATCAAGGAGCGGTATAGGCCTATACCCCAGCCCATTATCAGAAGGCTAAAGAAATGTTACATGATATGAAGAAGGCCGGGGTGATAAGGGATAGTTGTAGCCCCTGGGCAGCCCCTCTAGTTCTGGTTAAAAAGAAAGATGGTAGTATGAGAATGTGTGTGGATTACAGGCAGGTGAACCGCATAACACACAAGGATGCATACCCGTTACCACGCATAGAGGAATCATTAGCTGCTCTGAAAACGGCTAACTACTTTTCTACCCTTGATCTGACTAGTGGTTACTGGCAAGTGGCTGTGGCTGAGGAGGATCGTGAGAAAACGGCTTTCACCACCCCAATGGGGCTCTGTGAGTTCGACAGAATGCCGTTTGGGCTCAGTAGTGCCCCAGGAACATTTCAGAGAGTGATGGAGAACTGCCTGGGACATCTCAATTTTGAAACCGTGCTGCTATACCTAGACGACGTCATCGTGTATTCCAAGACTTATGAGGATCATCTGAAGCACCTGGCAGAAGTATTCGAGTCCCTGTCCAGGTACGGGATGAAATTAAAACCCTCAAAATGCCATCTACTCAAACAGAAGGTACAATACTTGGGGCACATCGTCAGTTCGGAAGGAGTAGCGCCGGACCCAGAGAAAGTCACTGCCATCCAGAAGTGGCCGAGACCGAAGAACCTTAAGGAAGTGCGACAGTTCCTGGGACTCACGGGTTACTACAGAAGGTTCGTGAAAGATTACACGAAGAAGGCAGCCCCTTTACAGGACCTCCTAGTAGGACAATCCCTAAAGAGCAGAAACCCTCCTTTCAATTGGGGTAAGGAACAGGCTGAAGCATTTCAAAAGATGAAAGAGATCCTTACAGGTGATGAGATCTTAACCTATCCTGATTACAGCCAACCGTTCCTGTTGTACACCGACGCCAGTAATGAAGGGTTGGGAGCAGTTCTCAGTCAGAAGCAGAATGGCCAAGAAAAAGTCATCGCATATGCCAGCAGAAAACTCAGGCCAACTGAAAGGAATCCGGAAAATTATAGCAGCTTCAAGCTGGAGTTTCTGGCGCTGGTCTGGGCCATTACTGAAAGATTTAAGCATTATCTGGCCTCCAATCGGTTCACTGCGTTTACAGATAACAACCCCTTAACGCACCTGGAAACCGCCAAGCTGGGTGCCATGGAGCAGCGATGGATGGCTCGGTTGTCCAATTACCAGTTTACTATCAAGTACCGGGCAGGTCGAAAGAATGCTAATGCCGACGCATTGTCCCGAAGGCCGCATGACTCTGACACGGAAGAAGAATCGGACGACCTGGAAGAAATTGAGCTACCCGCGTTCCATCGAAATGGGGTAGTCCACGAGCATCGAGTCAACAGAAAGCAGTATGGTGCAACATTAAATCCTTTACCCCATCACAGCTGGAAAGAGACTCAGGACAGTGATCCAGTGGTCAGCCGCATCAAGGAGTTGTTAAGACAGGAAGGCTCCTCTTTGGAAAAGGATGCACCTATGTCAGCCAAGCTCTTGTGGAACGAGAAAAGCAGGTTGTTCCTATACCGTGAGAAGTTGTGCAGGAGATACGTCAACCCCAGAACCCATGAGATGGTCTGGCAAATCGTGGTCCCCAAGGCAGACGTCCCAATGGTGTTGGAAGCATACCACGATCAAGCAGGACACTTTGGCTGGAGAAAGCTGGAGACCCTGTTGAGATGCCGGTTCTACTGGGTAGGGATGCGCAGCTCCATTGAGAGGTGGTGTCGGAACTGTGGACCCTGTGGTCTCAGAAGGAAGGACTACGGTAGTCAGAAGGCACCCCTGCAACCTATCCGGACGACTCGCCCCCTGGAGATTGTGGCCCTGGACCACGTCAAACTGTCGCCAAGTAGATCTGGATACTCATACGCCCTGACCATGGTGGACCATTACTCCAGATTTCTGGTGGTTGTTCCAGTTAAGGACCAGACCGCAGTGACGGCCGCGAAAACCTTTCAAGCAAGCTTCTGCAGACCGCATGGGTATCCGGAGCAAGTATTAACAGATCAAGGACCTGCTTTCGAAGCTGATTTATTCAAGGAATTCTGTCACATGTACGGGTGCAAGAAAATTAGAACAACGCCATACCACCCTCAAACCAACGGTCTTTGCGAAAAAATGAACCATATTGTCCTTGACTTGTTGAGATCCATACCGTTGGGAGACAGAAATCGATGGCCGGACTTACTACCTGATTTGGTTGACTTGTATAACCATATACCTGTAAGTTCTACTAACTGCACTCCAGCCTATCTTATGAGAGCAAGGCCCGGAAGACTACCAATGGATTTAGAACTTGGAGTGGTAGAACCGGAGGCAGACGACGCCATTGAAAACTGGGACATCAATCGGCAAGAGCAGTACAGACGAGTGCAAATCTGTGTAGAAGAAAGTCTCAACAAGGCACGGGAGAAACAGGAAGATATTTACAATAGAAATGCTCCTGCCAAGCCTTTGATGCCTGGAGAAGTGGTATTAAAAAGGAAAAGGAAGATGCACAAATTGGATAACCAGTGGGAACAAGAACCCTACGTTGTACAAGATTCTAAATATGACAACAGAAAAGTTTGTATCATCAGTAAGGACGGAGGAAGAACAATAACCACTGTGTCCAGAGACCATTTGAAATTGTGTCCAGAACCCTTAAAGCTTTGTGAAAAGAACCCTGTCATCAATCAAGAGGAAGGAAAGGAAGAGGTCATACACACGGATCTGGGAGATTTTCCTGCGGATTGGCCCCGACTGGGAGATGCTGTAATAGTTCCGGTGTTGCAGTTTTATCAGCCACAAGAGGAAGTTCTACCTCCAGTTGTGTCCGTGGTGCCAGTTGAGCCAGTTCAGGAGTTACCCATCCCAGCAATACCTCAACCTACAGAATCTCAAGAAGGATCATCAGAAGCAGCGCCCCATACTATGGGATCCCCTGGTGAAGCTGACTCACACCGCCCAGCCATCAGTACGCTTGCCAGATCCATAGAAAGATTGAGGCAGTTCTATAGTTTGCCGTTACGCAGTGCAGACAGATCACAACTTAATATACCTGAAGCTACTCCACGTAGATCAGAGCGAATCACAAAAGGGAAGGTACCCATTCGATACCAGCAGTAATTATAACAAATTAATGTGAATATTGTAAAAAGTATATATATATATGTGTCTTATAATGGACTGAGAGGCTGAGGACTGTGCCAGCCCAGAACTTATCTTGTAAATAGTTGCACTAAGGTGCCTTATAATGGTTTCACACGAAGCCTTGACTTACCTCTGAACATAAAACCCGTGTGGTGTGGCACTGAGTGAGGTCTGCATTCATATGTCCTGCAGCCCACCCAGGACCCACGTTGAAGGTTTGGTGCGGGTCCTTCACAAGAATCTTGCCGTTTATTATATGAACATGTCTATTTAATATTTTGTATTTTTCTATATTTAATGTTTTGTTTGCAACGTTCAAGAAATCCTTACCTCCCGGATGGGACGAGTTAATGTTAATGTTTAATGCATAAACAAAAATTGTCTCTTTGTATTTCACAGCCCGGGAGTGCTGTCGTTTACCATGGGGGAATGTGTAGCCCTGGTATTTAAGGTACACAATACCAGGAGGATGAGTGGAGAGGTAATGGTTAAGGGCTCTACATGACATCACATACACTTCGGACACACCCAGCAGGGGTGTAGAGGGGTGTGGTTTTTAGCACAAGAGAGTCTTGTGGTGTCTCCTGAGGTGAAGGGAGAGAGAAGGAGTGCCTGTCTGGAGCATCAAGATTCCTGTCGATTTAGAGAGACAGTACAGTAGTGGAGGCTAGTACAGGTGAGCCAGTTCACCTTAGCCTAGTCAGTGCTGAGATTGAGAGTTTGAGCAAGTCGAAAGGCACAGTGGAAGGAAATCAGAAGTGCTTTAGGATTGAAGTATCCTGCACATTGTCACTGGTCACTGGAGACCGAAGCATCACTATAGCTTCACGCATAGTGGTAGAAAAACCAGAGGCTTACTGGACCTTAGGTAACAGAAAGCAGCCTTTGAAGTGTCAGTACGTAACAGGGGTCAGGTGGAATAGGAACTTTGAGCTAGGCCAAGCATAGAAGAACCTAGTTTCATCACTGGAAGGCTCCACCACAAAACTGACCGGGCAGTACAGCTTTGAAATAGCTGAAGTTTCAGGAGTGAACTACGCTTTATGCTGGTTGGACTCATCATCATTGGAAAGTAAAGGAGGCCCCTGCCTTGCTCAGCCGTTGCCTCAAAACTCATCCTCCATCAACCCCATCAGCCTCCCTGGGACCTGCCTTACCATCTTACAAGTAAAAGGTATGGAAAGACGCTGACGGTGTGAGACTGAGTTATTTAATTGCATGCCTGCACAACCCCACCATAACCATCGACCTGAGGGAAGAGTCCCACCTGTAGGGGACCCGACATCTAGCTGCCTCACCATCCCCTCAGAGATCTACAGCAGCGCTGGTACAAATTATCAGAGAACTACAGGTGGCGTCACGAACTGTATATAAATCTATCCCCTGTAAATATACCCCCCAACATACGCCTGACCGCCAGGGCCACAGACCGAGCCACCGCTACCTGTGACAACCCCATAGACTTCTACGGGCTCGGCTCTGAGTACCCCATTGCCCTGGAAACCCACAATTGTGGTGCGTGGTCGAGACAACTACAATACTGAAAGGCTCCAATAATCATAACCAGGTGTTGTCCGTAAAAAGGTGAAAAAAAGAGTAAAAAGCAAATCACCATATAGCCTGCACTGTGAACATACTGTGTATAGCCAAAATGACACAGCGAAAAATATATAGAGTGCAAAATAAAAATATATTTATGTACTAGGTGCAGTAAACCCAATTAACATGTGCCATGTGCCCCAAGGCGCGTGCAGAGAGGCAATCAGTCACCGCTTTGGCTCCCAGGTTTGTTGTCCTATAGGCATACATGGTTCTTTCTTTGGCAGTGCACAATTGTTGCTTATTTGTATTCAGTGGCACATGTTAATTGGGTTTACTGCACCTAGCACATATATATATTTTTATTTTGCACTCTATATATTTTTCGCTGTGTCATTTTGGCTATACACAGTATGTTCACAGTGCAGGCTATATGGTGATTTGCTTTTTACTTTTTTTTTCACCTTTTTACAGACAACACCTGGTTATGATTATTGGAGCCTTTCAGTATTGTAGTGACATATTATTATAGCGATATACTAGTAGCTTTGACTAAATATATCTTCATTTCAATACATAAGCTGTATATACCTATTTTTCTGGCTGATTTGCTTCTCTTTTTTTATTATAAAATTTTTTTTTATTATATTTGTTTTACTACACATAAAGTGTTTTTTGTCATTTGATATTGTGTAATTACTAATAAAGACGATTTGGTTTTACATCTACATTGTGCATTTTTTATTATATTTATTTATTTTCTTTCATTTATCTCCTGCTTGATAGGCTCCTCTTATCTTTATTTCCATTTCCTGGGTGGTGGTTCTTTTTTAACATGCTGGTGTAGTACGGGAACATCTTTCATAGAGAAGTAATTGTGACTGGGCAACTGGTACTGGGGGATTGCGATAGCAATAAGCATTCGGAAAGTGTCGGTACACATCCGGCGGAAAGGAAGTATTTCTGTGGCCAAGAGATTGGAGACTGTGAAGCTCAAGTTCTTAGCTTTGACATGTGTATGAGGAAACAACCTTTTCCGTGACCACCACTGCAAGACCAAAGGATGACTGCTATTCTGAGAGAGGTTGAAGTAGGGCTGGACTGTGAATTAGGTGCAGGTGGAGATGTTATGGTGGATTGAGAAAGATGTTATGTGCTTGGTGTCTGAGATTGGTAAAAAACAGCAGGCATGTCCACTTCCAAAACAGCCGATCTCCTGTAAAAAATTCAAAATAAAAAAACAACAAATATACCATAGCACGGTGGCTCAGTGGATAGCACTGCAGCCATGCAGCGCTGGAGTCCTGGGTTCAAATCCCACCAAGGACATCTGCAAGGAGTTTGTATGTTCTCCCCGTGTTTGCGTGGGTTTCCTCCGGGTTCTCCGGTTTCCTCCCACACTCCAAAAAACATACTGATAGGGAATCTAGATTGTGAGCCCCATCGGGGACAGTGACGATAATGTGTGCAAACTGTAAAGCGCTGCGGAATATGTTAGCGCTATATATAAAAAAGAAAAAAATAAAGATACCTGTCCGGCGTACAGTCAGTCCCATGGTGTAAATCCAAATCTGGGAGTTAAATAGTTTACAACCGGGAGCGGTGCTAATGCTACTTCCCCAGCTGTAATCCACGGTGGAATGAATGAGAAGCTGCCTGCGCAGCCTCCCCACCTGCCGGGAGATGAACTCTGCAGCGTGGGAAAATAAACAGAAACTTTTTTTTGCAACCTTCCTCTTTTCAGTTTGCGGGACATCACTAGGGAAATTTTGCAATGGTACAACACGGGCACCTTCACTTCCTGAAGTACTGGGGCCTGCTCCTTCCTGACTGCCAAATATAAGGGCCTTGATCACTACTTACTTGAACTGAAGGAAGACAGTCTTTGAGCTGAAGGAAGGTCCCGGTCAGGCCTGCACATCGTGATAGCAGGAAAGAGTTATACATTACCATCTGTACGATGTGTACACAGTGTGGTTTAGTGACCTGTGTGGAGGTACCTCATACAGTGATGGGGATGCTGCCATCACCATGTATGGTGATCAAGAAAAGGACATCACTTTCGTCCATGTACTTGACCACCAGCATCTTGTTGCTACATTGGGCTCTGCTCTCGACCTCTCTGAGTATTGCATGCTGCAGTAGCTCGAACAGAGAGGGACTTGAAGAGTGAGATGCTGGTATAAAAGTTATCTATATAGAGGTGGTAACCTTGATCCAGCAGTGGGTGCACCAAATCTCACCCAATTTTCCCACTCACTCCCAGGACAGTGGAACATTCAGGGGGTTCAATCTGGGTGGGCTTCCCTTAATAAATTTTAAACCCGTGGGTGTACCCTGAGGTACTCTCACACAGTTTGTAGAGCTTAATTCCTTACCTAGCCCTTTTACTGGGCAGTTAGTGCTGGAATTTGAGACCCCCCTTGAAATGTATTAGGGCCTCATACATGCAGATGTCCCTTTGGGGAATCTATACCTCAGCAAACTTGTTGCTGAAGTGGTCAATGACCGGCTGAACTTTGAAAGCTGGTCAAAATTGGGGTAATCTCGGGGAGGACGTTGTGCATTATCACTGCAATGCAAAAATTTGGGGATGGCCTCAAAGCGTGTCTGAGCCATAGCCATGGTGAACAGTGGAGTGTTATAAAAACATCAACACTCCAATATTGCCAAATTTATGGCTTCTTCACTATCCCTATGTGAAGAACCAGGCCCCAAAACTTCATAATTTCTTTGGTCTTTACAGGGGTCTAGTTGGGAAATGAAGTGGGATTTTGGGGATGAAAATTGCTGGGCATACACATTTGTCTGCGACACCGTGAAATTTGTAAAATCCTCAGAGAAAACGACTTTGAACTAGTAAATTTCTGTGAAGCCGGTTGTGTCAAATGGATTCCTGTTGGGGCCACAAAATCAGGAATCTTTGGCTCATAAATTTTGGGAGGTGAGGTCCACACGGGGTCAGTAACAGTGGACACTGGTCCATTTTCTGTCCTGGGGCATCTGCGTGGTGATTTGGTATCACTAGAGGAAGAGGAGGGGGAGTAGAAAGAAAAACAAAGGAAGGTGGGATTCTCTTCTTCACTCTCAGTATTGGAGACAAGGAAAGTGAATGCCTCGTGCACTGAATACCGGGTTTGGGACAAGCGGGATGACATTTTTTCATGTGTTTGTGTGTGTACCAAATTTTATTCAGGTGTGTGTGTGAGTGCTTGGTGTACACTTCTTTTTTATATAGAAGAGAAAAGAAAAGAATATAGAAAGAAAAATATAAAAAAAATTGGTAAAACACAAAACTATTTACTAAACGGATGTCAGTAAAAAACAAACTACTGAGCAAAAACAAACGGACTCTAAACCTGACTCAATTCAATAAAAAATATTGTAGTAGTTGCCGATTCCTACAGTATGTTTTACTGTCCTTAATCTAAATTTTTTTTATTCTTTTTTTCACACACAAAAAAATCAACAACCAGAGGCCAATCACCTATGTGTATCAGTGATCGGCACTCGACAGCTGTAGGACGCATACACTGATGTGATTCTTTTTTCCATGCTGACAATAATTGTAACTAATTCAGTAAAAAATACTATACTAGATGCCGATTACTATGGCATATTTTTACCGATCACTGATGTGATCACACCAATCAGAGCTTGCCCTGGTGACGCCGGCATTGCTAGGCTCCAACCTATGACCGATCATAGGCTGAACATCAGTGTTTCAGGCAATTTCATTGCCCAATACACTTAAAATGTTGTGATTGGCTGTTTAGAATTGAACAGCCAATCACAGAGATCGAAGTTGCAGGGGGGCGTAGCCACCCCCCCCAGGATGATGACTCCCTATGGCTTGCTGTGAGAAACAGCGGGCACCTTCATGTGATCACCATGTGCATAGTCATTTTGATCTCATGAATGACATGATGTATATATACTGCATTGGTCGGAAAGTTGTTCCCGACCATGACGTTTATATACTGCAAATATCGGGAAGGGGTTGATAACTAGTGAAGGCTATGACGACAGCTGTGAGCTGATATTAATAGCCTTGGAAGCTTCATGGATAATATTGGCCCTTCCCAGAATAATAACACCAGCCCCTAGCTGTCTGCTTTTCCTATGCTAGTTAGCAAAACTAAGGGGCACCACATGCCAATTTTTTTTTAAATTTATTTATTAGAAAAATACACATGCACTTTACTAATTGTCTCACTGATATATTTATTACTATGGACAGGTGACAGCTGTGGTGAATACTCTCATCAGCATACACATGTTCTCTCTGCTATCAGGGTAGGCCTACGGCTGACCGGCGGTAACCTTTTCACTACCGGTCACAACTGCTGGCTCACACACTGTCATCTTTGTGACAGCGTGGGAGCTGCAGTGCTGTGACCAACAGTAACTTGTGTGGTTTCCGCCAATCAGAGCAGGTGTTTCCCGTGCTGTCACACTGATGGCATTGGGCATCTCCTGGTAACCTGGCTGGTCTGTATTTGCGGTCCAACTCCATGGCTCATTTTTGACTCAGGCTGGTGTTACAAGGTGGCATGGGGTGGTAGTTATGACTGAGTCCATTTAAAGCAACAGTGCACAAATACCCCGGCCCCCCTTGTACATGAAAAAAGAACAGATATGATCCCAGTCAGTTACCTTCTTTTCACGCTCACAACAGCCACTGGTGACGAGGATCCAGGAAGACAACACAGGCAGTGTTCTGATCCAACAGGGAAATCTTTATTTTACAAGAAAACAATACTTCCTTCCTTCCCAATATCTGCTTGAGCTAGTCCGGCATCTCCAGCTCCGATACAGGGTTAAGAGTCACAAAAGTCCTTCAGTGGCCACTCACAGCGTCCCAGTGTCCTGTTCCAGTGTATTGATCCAGTGTCCTGTTCCTGGCAGCCTGCATTCCACAGCTGGAGGTCCTTTCTATCTCAGATGGGGACACATGTATTCCCCAGATGGGGTCCCTTCTGTCCCAAACGGGGACACACGTATTCCCCAGACAGGGGTCCTTCCTGTCCCAGATGGGGACACGTCCTGCCTCAGGCAATCCTGCCTGGGCTTTGCACTAGAAGCAGGAAATTCCTGCCTTCTCAGTCAGCTGGGCCGGACCCTTTTATTAACTCTCTCTATCCCTGCACTAATCATGTCCAATACAGTGCAATATAATACAAACACATGAAACAAGATAAACATCACACAGTACACATACAACAATTAAACAGTAGTTCATAACAGCAATATATTAATACATAGCCAAACTATCTGGGCACCGCATGTGAGACACGTGCTCGCCACAAAGGAGAGAGGAGGCAAATGAGGGTCCCCGCCACCTCCTTACACTGGGATGCAGAGCAGTGAGAACTTCCTTTGTGCTCCTTTCCTGGGTTCTCATTATCATTGCTTTTCAGCATTGAAGGACATTCCACATACTTCCTAGTGCAGTTAGCACCTCTCTTATTCTTCAGCTTGCTTAGCCAATCAGTCTTTTCCTCTGCTGTTGCTCCCCTTCTTCCACGTTGCAAAGAAGAGCAAAGGTTTCTGGAAGTTGAGGTCCAATGCAATGCATTAAAGGAAGAATTGATGTCTGTTACCGTGAAGCCCGGCCCAGTCTCTGTACACCCTGCTCTCCTACAGAGATTACATTAACAAAGTAAATTTCAAAAAAATTTGGACAATCCATTTTTTTTAAATTGAAGTGAATTCAATTTGCCCTGAACATATTGTATTTGATCATCTCTCCTTATAATCTCTCACTTTAGGCCTTTTTACACATACAAGTTTTTGCATCAGTATTTTGCATCAGTATTTGTTAGCCAAAACTATTAGTGGCTCCAAAATATGGAGGAGTTGCAAATTTTACCACAATAGATTTCTCTTTTTATGTTTCAGGCATGGTTTTGGCTGACAGATGCTGAAGCAAAATACTGATGTAATTACTGCTGTTTGACAGTGATGTGAGCATAGCCTAAAAAAGGCACCACGGCCACCACCCCTCACAATTAGAAAAGACTGCCAGAACGCCACAGTGGAGTGCGCACCCCAACTATTTTACCAATTATCCACTAGTTTCTAGAAACAGATTTATCTTACTCACGTCTAGTTATTAAGCAGTGAAAAAGGCAGATCATTTGAGTTAATCTGTTCTAAAAAAAAAGCAAAAATCGTTTAGCTTCAATCTCTGAGAAGAAGGAAAGAAAAGTAACTCTTCAAATACATAATACCCAAAGTCCAATTAATTGTGACTAAAAACCCCAAAAAATTAAAAGATCTGAGATCAATGAATCAAAACAATTATGATGATTATCACTGGTTTCCACATTATGGCAGCAACAGTTTATGAAGTATTAACTCTGTATTATTACATAAAATCAAGCTAATTAGTAGAAAAATATATCCCATCTGTGTTACTTTACATGTGATCTTGTTTGAAGAATCGCTTCATTACTTAATTTACCATCAATATTGAAATTACAAAAACCAAGAAAGAAAAGTTGTGGAATCATGAAAATCACATAATCAGTGGACATGTTATTCATATCTAAATTATGGAAAAAATGGAAACAAAATTTTCATAACATAGATTTATTCAGTAATGAAATCCCGGCACTTACAGACTTGGCTGATATCAATGAAGTTATTAATAGTTGTGGGAGGAAGGTTCTGCTGCTGAATGCTCTTGGGTAAATCATTAAGATCCTATGCAGGCAGCTCCTCTGTAATCACCAACTAAGGGCTCATACTCACTTGAGCCGAAAACGGATGAAAATCAGACGATAAAAAATCGGATTCAAATCTGACCAATGTTAGTCAATGGGTGAGTTCTCATTTGCGATTTTTTTCTCATCAGATATTGTTGTGAGAAAAAAATCGCAGCATGCTGCGATTTGATGCGATTTTGGGATGAAAATCGCCAATGCAAGTCAATGGGTGCAATTAAAAAACGCACAGAAAACGCACAGAAAACGCACCATCTGTTTTTTTTGCTAGTTTTTGTGCAAAATAGAGCTGTAAACTTGTATGTTCCAAAAAGTTTCTGCCATGCTTGTTTGGAATAGCAAAACACACAGGACAAAAACCAAATGAATCAATGCCATATGTAGATAAATAGCTTTATATAGGTGTCAGACAAGTGACCTTAACCTTAACCTTAATTTGTGGTTATGTCTTGGGAAAAAAATCGCATAAAAATCGCATGTAAATCGCATGGAAAACGCATGGTGCTATTTAAAATCGCATCAAAATCGCATGCCTTTTTACAACAAATGTACCGTTTTTTTCCTGCAGAAAACGGACCGATTTTTTTCCAGCCAGTGAGTATGAGCCCTAATGATGTTGTTACATATGTGCATGATGGAAGACAAGTCTGGATACGCTGCAGTCCACGGCAGCAAAAATGGCTCCTGGGACACTTTTTGATAAATGGCAATAC
>JARQOD010000005.1:9379976-9506273 GCA_033576555.1 Oophaga sylvatica | reverse complement strand
ACCTGGTTCGTGGGGGGTTGCGGCGGTGGAGTTCCCACCGTGTAACCTGCTCATCACGCCGGCTCCAGGGGTTCTGATAGTCGCAACGTCGCGTCAGCGGCCTGCAGCACAGCGGGGCACGTGTCACCGACACCCACAGATGGCAGCGGGGGGCTCGTCCCTGTTTCTCCAGGTTTTTCACGGGGGCCACTACAGCTTCGGCGCAGGTGATTGGCGCGGCATTGGGGGCTTTCGACGTGGCGACCCAGGCAGCATGATTCGGTTTCAGCATTCGGGATTCCCTCTGGGGTTTAGGCCCCATACCTTCGTTGTTCCGAGGGAAGTTCCGGTCGTCAGCGGCAGGCCAGCTGGGTCATCGTCGTTAGCCGAGATGGCATAGACGGAGCTACGGATCCAGGATTTCCGGCTGGAGGGCCCACAGCCCCCTCGCAGCCTGGTGAGTACACCTCTGTGTCTACTGTATGTCATTCACTTTTGTCTTCTTCACTGGTGTGGGGGGCCTGTCTGGCGAATGTCACACGTTTAGGGGGGGTCGGCGTTGAGTAAAAGGGGTAGTTTCGGATGGGGGCATTAGTGACATACTTGCAGACGAGCTTAGTTTACTTTCGCGTTTGGTGGGGGTGCTGTTGCGTCGTTTCCGTTAGCGGCTTGGGTAGGGTCGCATGTTGGTGGGTACGCTCTGCAGAGCGGGTCAGAGTTAGCTGGGCGCGAGGGCAAACCAGAGTTTTTGTCGGTGCAAATCGAAAAGGAGAAAGAGTGTTGCATCTGGACGACAGGGCCATGAAAAAGTGAGGTTTACGCGTGTTTTTGTGCCTTCAGGGCTCACTTAAGGAGGGAAGTTAAAGAAAGAGGATAGCAAGAGGGAGGAAAAAGAAAACGCAGGTGGCGTCTAATTCCCCAGACGTTTGTCAATTGGCGGCAAGCTTTTGCCATTTTGGCAAGCGTTATTGGGGAAAAAGCCCCTGATAATTGTTTGGCACTGTTTTTGTTACCGGGACGCTTTTGGGGAAGCTTATAGAGTGTATGGGGGTCAAGCTTGGTTGGGGTACGACGAGCAATTACGGCAGAGGAAAGCCGTTTCGTCCTGTGATCCGCTGAGACCAAAAGGATATTGGTCTGAGAATGCGCGTTATAGCACAAAATAAGTTTGGCAACTCCTTTTATGGGGAGGCTGGGAGCACCAGCCAGAGTAGCAGCAATTCAGGTGCGTCGGGTGGAAGTGGGCAAGGTCAAGCAGGCGGTTGCAAATGGGAAGTATGCTGGAAATTCATGACGACCAGCGTCAAGTTTGGGGCAAATTGCAAATTTAAACACCTTTGTTTCAATTATAAGGCAGTTCACAAGAAGAACCTAAGTGTTTTAATAAAAAAAAAAAAAAAGGAGGGGAAGTAAAAAGTCGGGGGTTGTAATTCACAAAGGGGCGACTCCAGTGAATCTGGTAAGGATGGTCCCTTATTTGAATAGATTTAGGGACAGGGAAAAAAGCTGCTATGTTGGTTTCAAGGATCCCGTTCCCGGATTTGATGGTTTCCCCGTTGGGAGTTGTGCCAAAAAAGGAGCTGTATAGCTTTTGGCTTATTCAGCACTTATTTTTCCCGCGGGGGAGGTCGGTTTATGACGGCATGGATCCAGAGATTTGTTTGGTTGTTTATTCCTCGTTCGACGAGGCGGCGCAGGGGGTGCGTAAATGCAGCTGGGGGGGCTCTTATGGGCTGAGACTGACGTCGAGTCCGGATTTCGTTTTTTCAGGTTCACCCGGTCAGCATGTAGTCGCGGGGTTGCTACTGGGATGTCGGGGTTTTTCATCGTCAGGTGCTTACCCAGGGGATGCTCGTGGTTATTTGGAAGCCTTTTGTTCTTTTTCGAGTGGGTTGTTCGTGACGTTTCTGGTTTCTTGTCCCGGTTTGGAGTCCCACCTGCGCTTGTGTAAAATTGAGGGTCCTAGCACGTGGGTGGGTTTCCTGGGGATTGGGATTGGAATGGGAGGGCAGGTTGCCTGCGGACAAGGTTTGGGCCCTGCGGGCAGTAGTGGTCAGAGCGGGCCGAGTGAGGAAAATGTCGTGGTGTGATCTACAGTCATTGTTTGGGAAGTTAAACTTTACTCGTCGAGTTATGCCGATGGGGTGAGAGTTTTTCACGTTGGCAAGCAAACGGTACCGTGGTATTCGAGCACCTCATCATTTCATCAGGTTGTCAGCAGAACTCGGGGCAGATTTGACGGTTTGGGATTCCTTTTTGGAAGGGTACAACGGTTGTTCACTGATGATGGCTGATGTTGCTGAGAACGCCACTTGGGAATTGTTTACGGATGTGGGGGCGAAGTCGGCTTTGGGGCGTATTTCAGGGGGCAGAGGTGGGCTTCTCATTGGCCCGATGAGTGGATTACGGGGGGCCTGGTAAACAACTTCACGTTGTTGGGGATCTTTCCGATTCTTGTGGCTGTGCATTTGTGGGGGGCGAGAGTTGTCGGGACTAGTGTGTGTGCTTTAACTGCGACAACATGGATGTTGTGTGCGACCAATGGCTTTACTGCAGGGTCCCCTCCGGTCGTCCGAGTGTTGCAACAATTGTTTTATTGTGTTTGTCTTTAAATGCGCATGTGATCGCAGCACATGTTCCCGGTGTCAAGAACGAAATAGCTGACTCTCTTTCTTGTTTACAGGGGTTCATTTCCGGTTGCGCGGTTGGGGAGGGGAGTCCTTGAAGTTGTTTGGAAATGGTCTTGGGGACCCAGTGTATAGAGTCTTCTCTTCTTGGATTTAAGTTGTGTGTGATCTCGTGAAATTTTGATGGGAGGTTTCTGACAAGGGTGGTTGGATCCTTAAGTTACGTTAGTGAACGGTATATCCTGGGTATGGTGCTCCCGTGCCTGTGGGGTAGCGGCTGGGAGTATAAAAGTGTTTTGGTCCGTTCACAGCATTTTGGGTAATTCATCAAGTTTTTGTGGCTTCAAGGACTCCTCCCCTGCGTTTATGATGTCATTTTCTGATGTTATTTATACTGTTATTTATGGTACAATGTTTAGCATTGCTTGTTCGTTTTAATAAAGGTGTGGCCATTAAAATTCAAAATATAAGTTTGGTTTTGGTTGGCGCCAGAAGCGAAGGTTGAGTGTTTAACTTGTCCGGAGGAGCTGTGGAGTGTGGCTTCAGTGCTGCAGAGTTACTGATTAGATCTTCCTTGGCCCCAAATAGCATGGGAGGTCTACCAGGCAGTATGGTGGAAGTGGGAGGAGTTTCTTACTGCTGTTTCGGTCATTTGGTCCGGGCAGGATCAGGATGGAATGTTGGTGTCTCGGTTAGGGCAGAGAGCGATTGAGGTATGGTCTTGCGCAAAAGGTTTTGTGTGTCTTGTCAGCATTGTCGTTCGGTTAGAATTTTGTATACAGTGTTTTTGTATACGCTGTTCGCGGGGTGCATGGGGGGGTGCTGCGTTTACGGATATTCAGGTATGTTTTCTTAGGTTTAGCTTTGCTTTATTGTTTCAGAGGTCGAGCCCTCGTTGATATGGTTTTTGGCCATTCTTACGTTTATTGGGGAGGGTTGAGAGCTGATGTCCGGAATGAGGACAGACAGCTGGGCTTCCCCAAGACTATGGCTGTGGTGCGGTGGCTTGGTTTCAGGGGTATGGAATTGAGAAGGGTACTGCACGAAATACATTGTTGTGCCCGGTTGGACCGTGCACCGGATATTCTTGTTCTTCACGTTGGGGGGAAGTGATCTGGTGGTCCGGTTTTTCCGGGAACTGATAAGACATCAAGCAGGATTGTTTGCGGAGTTACTATTGTTTGGTCCGAAATTGTCCCACACAGGTAATGGTGTTTTATGAGATCTCTGGCAAAGGTCAATAAGGCCAGGATAAAGGTTAGCAGGCAAGAGGGCATAGAGAGGGCCACAGCATGGGGTTGTGGGGGTCTCGGGCCGTTGAGGTATTCAACGGTCCTCGTTGTGGCGGTTCAAGGGGTGGGGGAGCCTTGAAGTTGTTGAAAATTGGTTTGGAGACTCTGTCTATAGGGTCTCCTCTGTATGAAGTTATGTTTGTGGTGATCTGGTGAAAGGTGGACGGGGAGTTTCCGACAAAGTGGGCGGATCCCCAAGTAGCTTAGTGGACAATATATTCCGTGTTTTGGTGCTCCCGAGCCTGTGGGGTAACGGCTGGGAGTAAGATGATGGAGTTTTGTTCACAGCATTTCAGGATAATTCACCATGATCTTGTGGCTTCAAGGACTCCTCCGCAGTGTTCAAGATATTGTATTTTATGTTATTTAATACAATGTTTACTGTTGTTTGTATTTAATAAAAGGCTGCTGTGGCCATATAAAATTCCAAAAGAAATGCTGGTCTCCGTGTCTTGGTGAGCGGCGTAAGGGGTTTGTAGACGGGGGGTGTTATCGGTCGTTAAGATGCTTACTCTCCCCTCAGGTAAACAACTTGACAATACCAACGTCAAGTCGGTCCCGGGTGCACTGCTGAAGTGGACAGGAAATCCGTGAGACTGACAGAGTCAGTGGGATTATAAATAGTCCAGGGCAAGCGAGTGATAGGACTGAAAAGATACTATATTAAGGAAGGAATAAACATGAAATGCTGTGCCCTTTCCCACATGTCACCACCTGATGAATTTGAACTGACCAGTAAACGTTTGCCTGCTGTAAAGAACTTGGTGTACACTGAATTGTGTGCGGCGGCTCCAGAGGATGAAAGCTTGAAGTTAGCAGCTTACAAGTTAGTGTGATGCACCCCACACCTGACAGCACTGGGATATTCCTGTGATGCTGTGAAAAGTCAGCCAGGTGTAGAGTACTACTGGACTAGTCTGATCTTTAATATTTTCTCTGAAATGCTGAAACACTTCAGAAAATAATATACTTGATTGCAATCATAATATCAATATAATGTCCAAATAGAAATAAAAAATGACACTTCACCTCAGAATATATTTCTCAAACCCCTACTTAAAATAAAAGAGGGGGAACCAATAGATCCATAATTAAAATATAATTTTGTTTAAATATGAGGTTAAAACAGAAAATGACAAAAGATTTAAAAAAGCAGAATGCCTCACATAGAAGGATCGCGCCAACTCCCAAAATAAAAATGAAGCTGAAAGAAAGTAGTGTGTATGAATGGTCACGATCAACCCCAAAATGAAGATCACAATATAGAAAAAAATAATAATTATTATTAATGCAAAAAGAAGACACACAAAAAAGACAAAACAATTAAAACAATTAAAAAGGTCACAAAATGACAATATGTAACACCACTCAAGATCCATATAAAGACCTAAGGCTAACCTCCTCCAATATGCAGGCAAAAAAGAGACGTTAAATAGGCAAAAAAATACCAATATGAAAAACACTCCCTTTTTGTAAACTACAAATATAATAACAATTATGACCTAGACATGTGCTATTAATACCAAGAGAATATGAAGCATGACTAGTGATAATAGCTAGAAAAAAACAAAACAAAAAAAAATGAAAAAATGTATATACAGCTGTTATTAAGTACATAAAAACGAAAAAAAATTGAAATGAATAGATCAGTGTCCAACAAGAAAATAAACGCCACAAAATCTTATAAGGTATTGACCAGATGGAAAAATACATGCAAGGCAAGGTATAAGACCATGCGAATGATGAATGGCATATAGGGTGAGGCCATTGATGATGGCTGACAAAAAAACACAAAATAACACAAATGAAAAAGATTAATATACAGCTGCTCTTAAATACATAAAAAAGAAAAATTAATGAACAAATGAATGACCATCCAGCAAAATGAGCCGCCTGTATTACTGTCAACCATAATGCTTATCATGGACCCTGTATAATGCTAACCAAATTAGGAAATAATAGATGCAAGAAATTAAATAGAATAATGCAAATAACAACTTCCAAAATAAAGACCTAGATCCAATTTTACAGTGGGCTCGGAAAGTATTCAGACCCCTTTAAATTACTCTTTGTTTCATGGCAGCCATTTGATAAATTCAAAAAAAGTTCATTTTTTTCTGATTAATGTACACTCTGCTCCCCATCTTGACTGAAAGACATTTTTGCTAAATTTATTAAAAAAGAAAAACTGAAATATCACAAGGTCATAAGTATTCAGCCCCTTTGCTCAGTATACTGTATATATGACTTGGTAGCAGGGCAGGCCTTGCAGTCAATGCAAAAATAAACAGAATGGGAGGACAAAATGAATAATGGGAAGTGGATTTTCCTGGGCCCATCCAGTACCTGGGTTCAAAAGCTTATTGGGGTGCATAGAACTTGGTAGCAGGGCAGGCCTTGCAGTCAATGCAATATTTTTTATGGAAGCCTTCCTGTACATCTCGTGAAAGGGGTATTGGGGTGCGTCGTAATTCTTGGCAGCTCATTCACTCACTGCATAGGCTATACAAGTTTCGGAGACCCACTGTTTAATAATGGCCCTTTAAGCAGATTAATGCTGCCTGATGCCCCTGTAAAAATAGGCTCTGTGACTTTAAGAGTCCCTCCTTCATAAATGAAACAAGATGTGTCTGCTTATGTGTCATACACCACATGGCCAGCTAGGGTTGGTAAATGTTACAATGACGTTTCCCAGTGAATGCATTGGTTTTGGTTGAAAGCAATATTAAAGTTGAAAAACACTTCAAAAACGCTGTGTCTGAACATAGCCCAAGTGGTGAAGGAACATTTTGGTCTGGGGGTTAATTATTTTGCCTTATATACAAGTCATTAATCTGGAAAGGATGTACCTTAATATATTTCCTAGCAAAATCCGTTTTTGTATGTTTTTTGGTGCATCGGTAAATATGACATGAATCTCTGACAACATTGTTTAAAGCTGTGAACTAGGAGTCAGGAATGCTTCCAGGGGCGATCCCCATGATGTCCCCGTGTCATTAGAGCAGTGTTTCCATCATTTTCAGACGTATTTAGACCTTTAAAGGACCCCCGGTGGGGGATCGCGCCAAAAATACTCGGGTCTCCCATAGACTTACACTGGGCTCGTTGTTCTGTCCGAGTACCCGAGAATTCCAATTTGCTCGACCCTAGCAACGAGCACCGGAGCATTTTAGTGCTCGCCCATCACTAGAAGAGAGTCATGTGACACATCAAACTTATTGAGAATTTTACAAGAAAAACAATGGTGTGCTTGGTTTTAACGTAATTTTCTTCTTTCGTGAGTTATTTACAAGTTTATGACCACTTATAAAATGTGTTCAAAGTGCTGCCCATTGTTTTGGATTGTCAATGCAACCCTCTTCTCCCACTCTTTATACACTGATAGCAACACTGCAGAAGAAATGCTAGCACAGGCTTCCAGTATCCGTTGTTTCAGATGCTGCACATCTCGTATCTTCACAGCATAGGCAATTGCCTTCAGATGACCCAAGTCAGGTCCGAGCATTGCTACATGAACAGTTTACTGGAAAGTGGATTGGTCATCATGGGCCAGTTGAATGGTCACCAAGGTCTCACGATCTGACCCCATTAGACTTTTATCTTTGGGGTCATCTGAAGGCAATTGCCAACAGGAAATCTTTAATGAGACACAACAACAATAATATAAACAGTAAAAAAAGCATGTTGGCCAGTGCACTCAATAGTAAGCCAAAAAATTAATACTGGCGCCACAGACTTGCAGGAAACTATCTCATGATAGCAGCAAAAAGAATTATGGCTAAATATACATGATAACATCAAAATGTCATGAGCCAACTGTGGGCATGTTTACACTGAATCAGTTATAAAGTGCATAGTGCATAGGGCTCGCACACAATGGAATAGAAAACCAAGGAGCTAACATTGAATGCATAAACAGTGCTGCCAAAGTTAAAGTAAATGGTTTACCTACAATCAGCAATGGTGCTACAACCCCTACGCGCGTTTCGATGGTGTCCCTTCGTGAGGGGAAGTCAGGAGATGAGCCATTCAATGGAATGGGTGTTAGGTGAGTATAACTGTGTTTGTTATTTTAAAATAAAAAAAGTAAAAGTATGTTTTCTTTTATTTCTAATAAAAGACTTTATTCTGGCTGTGTCTTTACTTACAATACAGTTCGTGTGCTTGATGTTACCAGACAATACTAAGATGACACAAAACCCACATGCCACTGCTACAGTGCAAGTGGGAAGAGCGAGGCAAAGTGCCATTGGCTCATCTAATACATGCGCCTTTTCTGGGTGGCTTCGGGCTGGAATTTGTAGGCTCGGATGGCCAATATCCATGGCCCCTTAACAGCCTGAGAATACCAGCCCCAGTTGTCTGCTTTATCTTGGCTTGTTGTCAAAAATGGAGGGGACCCCACACCATTTTTTTAAATTATTTATTTAACTAATTAAAAAAATTGGAGTGTGGACCCCTTTATTCTTTATAACTAGCCTTGCTGAAGCTGACAGCTGAGGGTTACAGCCCCAAGCTGTCAGTTTTGCCTTGCTGGTTATCAAAAATACAGGGGAACCCACAACGCTTTTCTTAACTTATTTATTTACAGCACATCTGCCAGCTGATGAGTACTCCCAGTAGTCCCATCAGCTGACACTAGTGACTGGAGGTAATGATTTTATCACCAATCAGAAGCAGTGTTTGGGCCCCCCCCTCATACCTGAACATCCAGGGGTCCGCCCATCTCTAATTATATATTACCAGCATACAGTGATTATATATTACCATCATATAGTGATTATGTATTACCACCATACATTGATTATCTATTACAACAATACAGTGATTATATATTAACCCCTTCCCGACCCATGACGCCGACGTCGGCGTCATGAAAACCTGTGCCATCCCGACCCATGACGCCGACGTCGGCGTCATGCTATAAATCATGTTCCTGCGGGTCAGGAGACCGGGGTCACTGAAAGGTCACCCGACCCGCAGTAACAGGACCCTTACTGCATCACCACAGAGGGGTTGGCTTAACCCCCACGTGGCCACGATCGCTCTGATTGGCTGTTAAAAGTGAAACAGCCAATCAGAGCGATTTGTAATATTTCACCAATGAAACTGGTGAAATATTACAATCCAGCCATGGTCGATGCTGCAATAGCATCTGCCATGGCTGGACACCAAGATCTGACCCCCCCCACACCAAGTCACGGCGGTGATCGGCCGCCGCCATCGAAAGATGTCAGCGATCGGTCACCGCCGTCACTTTCTGCTCCCCTGCTCCTGCGATCGGCTGCCCCCACCTACCGATCCCCCCCCTCACCTTCCGACGCCCCTACTCACCTCTTCCGGTCCACCGATGTCCCTGGATCCGTCCCGGCGGCTGCCCGGGATTCTTCATGGGCGCCACCATCTTGGAAAATGGCGGGCGCATGCGCAGTGCGCCCGCCGGTCGGCGCATGCGCAGTGCGCCCTCCATTATACAAAAATTTATTTTGATCACTGTGATAAACTGTCACAGTGATCAAAATAAAAAAAAAGTAAATGAACCCCCCCCTGTCATAGGTAGGGACAAATAATAAAATAAATAAAAAAAATTTTTTTTCCTAGCGGATTTTGCTGCGGATCCGCGGCGGATATCGCTGCTGATCCGCGGCGGATATCGCGGCTGATCCGCGGCGGATTTCGCTGCTGATCCGCGGCTGATTTCGCTGCTGATCCGCGACTGATTTCGCTGCGGATCCGCGGCTGATTTTGCTGCTGATCCGCGACTGATTTTGCTGCGGATCCGCGGTTGATTTTGCTGCTGATCCGCGGCGGATTTTGCTGCTGATTCGCTGCGGATCCGCGGCTGATTTTGCTGCTGATCCGCGGCAGATTTCGCTGCGGATCCGCGGCGGATTTCTCTGCTGATCCGTGGCTGATTTCGCTGCGGATCCGCGGCTGATTTCGCTGCTGATCCGCGGCGGATTTCGCTGCAGATCCGCGGCTGATTTTGCTGCTGATCCGCGACTGATTTTGCTGCGGATCCGCGGCTGATTTTGCTTCTGATCCACGACTGATTTTGCTGCGGATCCGCGGCTGATTTTGCTGCTGATCCGCGGCGGATTCGCTGCTGATTCGCTGCGGATTTCGCTGCGGATCCGCGGCGGATTTCTCTGCTGATCCACGGCTGATTCACTGCGGATCCGCGGCTGATTCCGCTGCTGATCCGTGGCGGATTTCGCTGCTGATCCGCGGCTGATTCGCTGCGGATCCACGGCTGATTTCGCTGCTGATCCACGGTGGATTTCGCTGCGGATCCGCGGCTGATTTTGCTGCTGATCCGCGACTGATTTTGCTGCGGATCCGTGGCTGATTTTGCTGCTGATCCGCGACTGATTTTGCTGCGGATCGGCGGCTGATTTTGCTGCTGATCCGCGACTGATTTTGCTGCGGATCCGCGGCTGATTTTGCTGCTGATCCGCGACTGATTTTGCTGCGGATCCGCGGCTGATTTTGCTGCTGATCCGCGGCGGATTTTGCTGCTGATCCGCGGTGAATTTGGCTGCGGATCCGTGGCTGATTTTGCTGCTGATCCGCGGCAGATTTTGCTGCGGATCCGCGGCTGATTATTTGCTAATTCATCTGCGCTAGCGGGTATAGCATAACACGATCGCGTTATGCTATACCGTTACCAGCCGGTCAACGCTACGTGTTGAACGGGCTGGTAAAACGCAATATGAACCCAGCCTTAGGGTTAGAACTAGGGTTAGGGTTAGCATTAGGGTTAAGGTTAGAATTACGGTTAGGGTTGGAATTTGGGTTAGGACTGGAATTAGGGTTAGGGTTGGAATTAGGGTTAGGCTTGTGGTTAGGTTTATGGTTAGAGTTGGGATTAGGGTTAGGGGTGTGTTGGGGTTAGGGTTATGATTAGCGTTTGTATTAGGGTTAGGTGTGTGTAGGGGTTAGGGTTGGGGTTAGGGGTGTGTTGGGGTTAGGGTTGGAGTTAGAATTGAGGGGTTTCCACTATTTAGGCACATCAGGGGGTCTCCATATGTGACATGGCGCCACCATTGATTCCTGCAAATTTTGCGTTCAAAAAGTCAAACAGTGCTCCCTTTATTCCAAGCCCCGACGTGTGCCCAAACAGTGGTTTATCCCCACATATGAGGTATCAGCGTACTCGGGAAAAATTGCACAACAACTTTGAGGGTTCTAATTTCTCCTGTTAACATTGGGAAAAAAAATTGGGGACTAAAAAATTATTTTTGTGGAAAAAAAATGATTTTATATTTTCACGGCTCTGCGTTATAAATTTATGTGAAGGACTTGGAGATTCAAAGTGCTTATCACACATTTATAGGAGTTCCTTGGGGGATCTAGTTTCCAAAATGGGGTCACTTGTGGGGAGTTTCTACTGTTTAGGCACATCAGGGACTCTGCAAACGTAACATGAGGCCCGAAGACCATTCCATCAAGTGGGCATTTCAAAACGTCACTACTTCCCATCCGAGCCCCGACGTGTGCCCATACAGTAGTTTTCTCCCACATATGGGATATCAGCATACTCAGGACAAATTGGACAACAACTTTTGGGGTCTAATTTCTCATGTTACCCTTGGGAAAATAAAAAATAGTGGGCTAAAAAATCATTTTTTGAGAAAAAAAAATGATTTTTTATTTTCACGGCTCTGCGTTATAAACTTCTGTGAAGCACCTGGGGGTTCAAAGTGCTCACTATGCATCTAGATAAGTTCCTTAGGGCGTCTAGTTTCCAAAATGGGGTCACTTGTGGGGAGTTTCTACTGTTTAGGCACATCAGGGGCTCTGCAAACGTAACAAGATGCCCGCAGACCATTCCATCAAGTCGGCATTTCAAAGCGTCACTACATCCCTTCCGAGCCCTGACGTGTGCCCAAACAGTGGTTCCCCCCCACATATGGGGTACTAGCGTACTCAGGACAAACTGGAAAACAACTTTTGGGGTCCAATTTCTCCTGTAACCATTGTGAAAATAAAAAATAGTGGGCTAAAAAATCATTTTTTGAGAAAAAAAAATGATTTTTTATTTTCACGGCTCTGCGTTATAAACTTCTGTGAAGCACCTGGGGGTTCAAAGTGCTCACTATGCATCTAGATAAGTTCCTTAGGGCGTCTAGTTTCCAAAATGGGGTCACTTGTGGGGGAGCTCAAATGTTTAGGCACACAGGGACTCTCCAAATGCGACATGGCAACCGCTAAATATTCCAGCATATTTTCCATTCAAAAAGTCAAATGGCGCTACTTCCCTTCTGAGCCCTTCCGTGAGCCCAAACAGTGGTTTATGACCACATATGAGGTATCTGTGTACTCAGGAGAAATTGCCCAACAAATTTTAGGATCCAATTTATACTGTTGCCCATGTGAAAATGAAAAAAACTGAGGCTAAAAGAAAATTTTTGTGAAAAAAAGTACTTTCTTTTATTTACGGATCAATTTGTGAAGCACTTGGGGGTTCAAAGTGCTCACTATGCATCTAGATAAGTTCCTTAGGGGGTCTAGTTTCCAAAATGGGGTCACTTGTGGGGGAGCTCCAATGTTTAGGCACACAGGAACTCTCCAAATGCGACATGGCAACTGCTAAATATTCCAGCATATTTTCCATTCAAAAAGTCAAATGGCGCTCCTTCCCTTCTGAGCCCTGCCGTGCGCCCAAACAGTGGTTTATGACCACATATGAGGTATCTGTGTACTCAGGAGTACTTGCCCAACAAATTTTAGGATCCAATTTATACTGTTGCCCCTGTGAAAATGAAAAAAACTGAGGCTAAAAGAGAATTTTTGTGAAAAAAAAGTACTTTCTTTTATTTACGGATCAATTTGTGAAGCACCTGGGGGTTCAAAGTGCTCACTATGCATCTATATAAGTTCCTTAGGGGGTCTAGTTTCCAAAATGGGGTCACTTGTGGGGGAGCTCCAATGTTTAGGCACACAGGAACTCTCCAAATGCGACATGGCAACCGCTAAATATTCCAGCATATTTTCTACTCAAAAAGTCAAATGGCGCTCCTTCCCTTCTGAGCCCTGCCGTGCGCCCAAACAGTGGTTTATGACCACATATAAGGTATCTGTGTACTCAGGAGAAATTGCCCAACAAATTTTAGGATCCAATTTATACTGTTGCCCATGTGAAAATGAAAAAAACTGAGGCTAAAAGAAAATTTTTGTGAAAAAAAGTACTTTCTTTTTTTTACGGATCAATTTGTGAATCACCTGGGGGTTCAAAGTGCTCACTATGCATCTAGATAAGTTCCTTAGGGGGTCTAGTTTCCAAAATGGGGTCACTTGTGGGGGAGCTCCAATGTTTAGGCACACAGGGACTCTCCAAATGTGACATGGCAACCGCTAAATATTCCAGCAAATTTTCCATTCAAAAAGTCAAATGGCGCTCCTTCCCTTCTGAGCCCTGCCGTTCGCCCAAACAGTGGTTTATGACCACATATGAGGTATCTGTGTACTCAGGAGAAATTGCCCAACAAATTTTAGGATGCAATTTATACTGTTGCCCATGTGAAAATGAAAAAAACTGAGGCTAAAAGAAAATTTTTGTGAAAAAAAAGTACTTTCTTTTATTTACGGATCAATTTGTGAAGCACCTGGGGGTTCAAAGTGCTCACTATGCATCTAGATAAGTTCCTTAGGGGGTCTAGTTTCCAAAATGGGGTCATTTGTGGGGGAGCTCCAATGTTTAGGCACACAAGGACGCTCCAAATGCGACATGGCAACCGCTAAATATTCCAGCATATTTTCCATTCAAAAAGTCAAATGGCGCTCCTTCCCTTCTGAGCCCTGCCGTTTGCCCATACAGTAGTTTATAACCACATATGAGGTATCTGTGTACTCAGGAGAAATTGCCCAACAAATTTTAGGATCCATTTTATCCTGATGCCCATGTAAAAATGAAAAAATTGATGCTAAAAGAAAATTTTTGTTGGAAAAATTAAAATGTCCATTTTTTCCTTCCACGTTGCTTTAGTTCCTGTGAAGCACCTGAAGGGTTAATAATCTTCTTGAATGTAGTTTTGAGTAGCTTGATGGGTGCAGTTTTTATAAAGGTGTCACTTTTGGGTATTTTCTGCCATATAGACCCCTCAAAGTGACTTCAAATGTGAGGTGGTCCCTAAAAAAAATGGTTTTGTAAATTTTGCTGTAAAAATGAGAAATCGCTGGTCAACTTTTAACCCTTATAACTTCCTAACAAAAAAAATGTTGTTCCCAAAATTGTGCTGATGTAAAGTAGACATGTGGGAAATGTTATTTATTAACTATTTTGTGTCACATAACTCTTTGGTTTAACAGAATAAAAATTAAAAATTTGAAAATTACAAAATTTTCAAAATTTTCGCCAAATTTCCATTTTTTTCACAAATAAACGCAAAAATTATCGACCTAAATTTACCACTAACATTAAGCCCAATATGTCACGAAAAAAACAATCTCAGAATCGCTAGGATCCGTTGAAGCGTTCCTGAGTTATTACCTCATAAAGGGACACTGGTCAGAATTGCAAAAAATGGCAAGGTCTTTAAGGTCAAAATAGGCTGGGTCATGAAGGGGTTAACACTGGATAGCAATTATATATTACCATCATATAGTCATTATGTATTGCCACCCTACATTGAACATATATACTGTGGCATGGCGACTGGTCATGTGATTGATGGGCGGTATGTATCGCAGAGGTGGGTGGCCCTGTGATGGAAACCTGGGCGTGTTTTGCTCAGCAGATCTACTGCTGAGGGATTTTAGCTATACATTGGGAGGCTTCCAGGTGACTTGGAGAGATGGGTGGGTCCAGTCACCTACAAATCCACCCAAGGGGTGTGTCTCTGAATACCCAAGATGAAACCTTTGTGTGGTTGTGAGTTTGAGGACCTATGATGAGGTCATTAACATGTGACCAGACCATGTGATCCATACCTCATCTGTGAGTGGGGTTACAGCTATGTAACGGAGGTGTGTTTGGCACATGGGAGAGAGTGTTTTGGGAGTCTGCCAGTGTGGACAGACTTCCATGTGTCCAGGCAGGACACTACAGAGAGGTCTGTGTTTGAAGAGAGGAAGAAGCCTTTCTGTGCTATTGGCTCCAGATAGAGCTCTGATATGGACATTGAAGTCTTGTCTGCATGATGTAAAGACTGTTTACCATCTTTGTTGCTGAAATGAAGGTTTATGAAGCCAATAAACCACATGGACGTTAAAGAGAACATGTCTCCTGTCTCCTCCTACGCAGCCAAGTGAGTGCGATCCTTACAATACGTATATATTACGACCACAGTGATTATAGATTTCCAAAGTATGGTGATTATATATTACCACTAGTGATTACATATTACCGTTTACCTCCAGTGTTTACAGTATGTCATAAAAGGGAGTATAGTACACCCCTCACATTTTTGTAAATATTGTTGTAAATCTTTTCATGAGACTACACTGAAGATATGATACTTTGTTCCAATGTAAAGTAGTCAGTGTACAGCTTGAATAACAGAGTAAATTTGGTGTGCCATCTAAAAAACTCCACACACAGGAATTAGTATCCAAACTGCTCCCAACAAAAGCTAAGTGAAAATGGCCAAATTATGTCCAATTAGCCTTCTTTCCTCCCCGGCGTTATGTGACTAATTACTGTTACAAGGTCTCAGGTGTGATTGGGTAGCAGGTGTGTTAAATTTGGTGTTATCGCTCTCACATTCTCCCATACCGGTCACTGGAAGCCCAACATAGCACCTCATGGCAAAGAACCCTCTGGAAAAAAGAATTTTTGCTCTACATAAAGATGGCCTAGGCTTTAAGAAGATTGCCAACTCCCTGAAACTGCGCTGCAGCACGGTGGGCAAAACCATACAGTGGTTTAACAAGACAGGTTCCACTCGGTACTGGTCTCACCATTTTCGACCAAAAAAGTTGAGTGCACCTGCTTGTCATCATATCTAGTGGTTGTCTTTTCAAAATAGACTTATGTGTGCTGCCAGCATTGTTGCAGAGGTTAAATGGGTGGAGGGTCAGTCTGTCAGTGCTCAGACCATATGCCGCACACTGCATCAAATTGGTCTGCATGTCTGTCATCCGAGAACGGAGCCTCTTCTAAAGATGATGCACAAGAAAGACAAGCAGACTAAGGGCATTTATTACTGGAACCAAGTCCTGTGGTCTGATGAGACCAAGATAAACTTATTTGGTTCAGATTGTGTCAAGCGTGTGTGGTGGCAACTAGATGAGGAGTACAAAGACAAACGTGTCTTGTCTATAATCAAGCATTGTAATGGAGTGTCATGGTTTGGGGCTGCATGAGTGCTGCCGGCTGTGGGTAGCTACAGTTCATTGCAGTAACCATGAATGCCAACATGTACTGTGACATACTGAGGAAGGGCATGATCCCTCCCCTTCGGAAACTGGGCCGTAGGGCAGTATTCTAACATGATAATGATTCCAAACACAACTCAAAGATGACCACTGCCTTGCTAAAAAAAACTGAAGGCAAAGGTGCTAGACTGGACAAGCATGTCTCCAGACCTACACCCTACTGAGCATCTGTGGGGCATCATCAAACGGAGGGTGGAGGAGCACAAGATCAACAAAATACATCAGATCTGTAATGTCATCTCTAGCACAGGGGCCCACCAAAAGATTCATCTGAAAGAGACTTGCCAAGTGTTATTAGCTGTAGGACCTTCCATGATATGCCGGAAAGGAACTTGAAAGTGTGGAGGACCTGATGATTCAATATGAAGATAATGTTACACATGGTGATCATGAATGCATTTGATGTAGGATACCTTTATATGCCTTCAGCAGTGCTTCATACATTCCATCCTTTCAAGAACAGAAAGAGGGACAAATTATGCTGCGCATGTAGTGCTTTGTGGCAAATTTTGACCATGCCCCCAGTCACACCCATTTCCTATTTCTTTCTACCCTGACTGGAGGAGATATCAGAGGGGCGGTTTAAGTGAGGGAAATTCAGCTGGCTCCCAAGACTACTGAGTGTAGACGGTTCAGAATAGAGATAAGTGGATTGATTCCTAAACTCTGGTCCATTGTCCACGTCAGTGCTACTTGGTGACTAGATGCGAGGTTACCTTCCAGCGTACCCGATGTGGCTCTTAGTTAGCCAGGGCTAGCATGATGTCATCTGTGTGTCATGTTCATCTCTAGTATTGAGCTGTGAATCTTGTTTTTTGTTCATTTATTCACAGTTGTAGCAGCCAGAACTTTCACATCTGTATGTAAGATTCACAATATGACATCTGGCTTTTTGTCTTCTGATTATTGCATTTCTGTTTGCTTTTTTTATGCCCTTTCCCCCTTATTTAATGCATTCTTGGTATAGATAAAAAGCAGCATTTTTAATTTAGTTTTCATAATAAAGAACCAGTTTTTTTCATGTGTTTTTTTTTAGGCTCTACATAGAAGCCTCTAGAGAAAACATGCACCAAAACTGCACGGTTCAGTGACATCAGGGGGCGCAGTTTTCTTGAAATCACTTCCAATTTCCTTGAACAGTTAAGCACAGCAGAATTTTTGTGCAAAAAAAAAAAAAAAAAGGCAGAAAAAATGTAGCATTTACGCTACGTGTGAATATAGCCTAAGGATGTGTGCACATGTTGTGGATCCGCAGCAGATTTTCTACGCGGAATTGCTGCAGATCCGCAAGTGTTTGCCCACACAATGTTATTCAATTGAAAAAAAAATGCTGTGCACATGTTGCGTAAAATTCTGCACGGAATCCGCAGCGGTTTATTTTCTGCTGCGTGTCAATTCTTTTTGCTGATCTGCTGCGTTCTTACACCCATTGAATTAATGAAATCCACAGGGGTAAAACGCATGCCAATCCGCACAAAATCCGCAAAAAAAACCGCACAAAATCCGCAAAAAAAAGTGCGGATTTTTATATGCGTTTTCTGTCAAGAGATGCAGAATCCGCTCAGGAAATTCCTGAGCCCAATCCAAAACGTGTGCACATACCCTTAATGTCTGAGCAAAATGAGAAAAAAAACAGTAGAAAAAACGCAGCATATAAGCTACTTGTGAACACAACCTCAATGTTACATTTTAATAGCTTTTTCAATAGAGAAAAAAAATCAATCACGTCATTTTTTTAATGCCATTTACCGATCACCACAAATAATTTGATATCTGTATTGTGCAAATGGTTACTAATACAAAGACTCAATTATGTCTGTTATTTGCTGATTTGTAATGATAATTATTTGTTAAAAAGGTGAATTAAGTTATTATAATTGTATCTCATTATTTTTTAGTAGTATTATAGGAAGAAAAAAAATCTTTTTTTTTATTTTCCCTTTAGAATATAGGTACATAGAAACACACTGCTATGTACAGATGTATCTCTATGTATCAGCATAATCAGACTATGGGCTCACAACCTACAATTCGGCTAAATAAGAGTACACAAAACTTTCCTAACAATGTTAGTAGAAACTGAGGCTCATAGCTTTGACTGTTGCCAGCAATGATAGAGTTGTGAGATCGATTCCCAAGCATGGTTGCTCACACTCCATCATTTCTTGAAATTGGTCCGACTAAACAAGGTGGTTCGACAGCAAGTGCACATACAACATAATGACCATGGGACAGTTTAGTTGGTAAAACATCACATGACTGTGAGCTTAAGCCTGTTTCCTCCTCCTCACACAATCTGAGATGGACATTTGCAGGTTTGATGGAGGTGGAGGTAGATTCTCAGTACAGCAAGCAGTAATGGTGTATGTCAATGATTATGGTGATGATGATTACAACAGCCTGGTTTTATTAGGGGGTGAAGCCTGACTTACAGTAAGATGAGCGTGGTGACAAGGGGGAGGATGACAAGTCGCTTCACGTGCTGAAGTAGAGCCTTATTTCCTAATCTATACAATCTGGCACAGCCACGGCTTATTTTGCCCTTGCAGAGCCTGCAGACTGCCAAAGAATCGTCTGGTGGCAATGTGCAAAAGAGCTCCCACACACAAGATGCCCGCATGCAGGTTAGGCCCCGGGCAATAGTGTTTCAATGGGCCCCTTTATCTCATACCATGATTCATAATACTCAGATACAGCAGAGAAATATAGATATATTACAATGCCAAAGATTTCACTTACTTTTTACATTACATGAGTGATAGCTATTGTAAATTGTACAATAGCTCAGAAACTGGTGAATTCTCACAGCGCACTGTGTGTGCACTGGGGGATTCAAATGTCTGCAGTTACACAGAGTGACACACTGAGTGATTGCAGACTTTTCATTTTAGATCGGACAGTATAGTCCTCTATATAGTATTATGAGCAACACATAGTGCTCAAGTGCTCCATACAGTAATATGGGCACCACATAGTCCTATATACTGTATTATGGGCACCACCTAGTCTTCTATAGAGTATTATGGGCACCATATAACCCTCCATCTAGTATTATGGGCATCATATAACCCTCCATCTAGTACTATGAGCACCACATAGGCCTCCATACAGTATTATGGGCACCACATAGTCCTACATACTGTATTATGGGCACCACATAGTCTTCCACAGAGTATTATGGGCACCATATAACCCTTCATCCAGTATTATGGGCACCATATAACCCTCCATCTAGTATTATGAGCACCACATAAGCCTCCATACAGTATTATGGGCACCACATAGTCCTTCATACTGTATTATGGGCACCACATAGTCTTCCATAGAGTATTATGGGCACCATATAACCCTCCATCTAGTATTATGAGCACCATAGGCCTCTATACAGTATTATGGGCACAGCATAGTCTTCCATACAGTATTATGAGAAACCTGTAGTCCTACATACAGTATTATGGGAACCACATAGTCTTCCATACAGTATTATGGACTCCATATATTGCTCCATACAGTATAATAGGCCCCATATATTGCTCCATACAGAATAATTGGCTCCATATAATGCTCTATACAGAATAATTGATCCCTTGTAATGCTCCTTACAGAATAATTGACAATATATATTGCTCCATACAGAAAATGGACTCCGTACAGAATAATGGCACCCTTATAATGCTCCATTCAGAATAATGACCCATTTATTGATCCATACAGAATAATGGGCCCCATATAATGCTCCATACAGAATAATGGGCCATGTATAATGCTCCATACAGTATATAATGGCCCCATATATTACTCCATACAGTATAATGAACTCCATGTAATGTTCCATACAGAATGCGTCCCATATATTTCTCCATACAGAATAATGGACCCCTTATAATGCTTTATACAGAATAATGGACCTCATATAATGCTCCATAGAGAATAGTGGACCCTATACAATTCTTAATACAGAATGGCCCCTTATAATGCTCCATAAAGAATGGACCCCATATAATGCTAAAATCAATTGTGCCAATTAAAACTTAATTTTAAAAAATTTAGGTTTTGTACATGTTTTTAACCATGGCATGATTGCCGAAAAATTTTTTTTTCATTTTTTCTTATGGCGTGCTACAATTTTCCTTGACTTCTTGCTGTGCTTTCCTGCTTTGTTGAGCATCCACCTGTTCCATTGTTTGGGCTCTAACCTACTGGTGTTTTCATTTGGATCCCGTGGAAGCTTGCATGTTCCTCTTTCCTGCGGTGCCAATTAAAACTCACATACCTGTACATAGTACATTCCAAAAACATACAGATAGGGAATCTAGATTGTGAGCCCCTTCAGGGACAGCGACGATAATGTGTGCAAACTGTAAAGCGCTGCGGAATATGTTAGCGCTATATAAAAAATAAAGATTATTATTATTATAGGCCACATATAATGTTCAATAGACAATGAGCTCCGTGTAATGCTCTATAGAGAATGTACCTCATATAATGCTAAGATCAATGGTGCCAATGATAACTCACATACCTGTAAATGCAAGAATTGCACTTCTCTAAATCATCCCATGGAAAAGGTTGTTTTTTCATGTGAATTATCTGAATTTCTGCAAAGTTATGAATTAAAAGGAGTATTTAAAATAATTTCTAAAAAAATAATTAATTATAAAATATTAAAATCTCATCAGATTAAATCTACTATTACTACTTTTACTACTAGTAATATTACTTCCTCTGATGCTATTAATTCTACTACTATTATATATACACATACTTATGCCTGTGACAATGGCTGCCCTGACAATGAAGACCCTAGTGGTAATTTACCAATGTAAACACCTACCACATATCTGTCTATACTCAATGTGAACATAGCTCCCAAAAGTTTTAAAAAGGAAAGGCAGCGAGTAAACATAAATGTAAGGGAAATGCCACCATTGTATTGTTCATTCTCTCGACCTTTTAGGTCTACTTCACACATCCTGGTGCTGTACAGTAAAAAAAAGTATTAGTGAGATCCATGGTTCTTGCCCATGTGCCACCCATATGTACGTATGAGACATCTTTGTGACATCTGTGTTTCCGTTTGCTGTCCATGTGTCCATGTTCAGACAGATGTGAGTTGATATTAATAGCCTAGGAAGGGGTCAAAGATATTGCCCTTCTCCAGGTTAACATCATAAGCCCTCAGCTGCACCAGAAATGATGGATCCATAAGATGAGTCAAATCTGGCTCTGGCGCTTAACCTCACTCTTCCCACTTGCCCTGTAGTGATGGCAAGTGGGATAATAGGGTTGGGGTTGATGTCACATTTGTATTTTCAGGTGACATCAAGCCTATGGGTTAGTTACAGAGAGGCATTTAAAAGACACCCCCATTACTAACCCCACAGTAAGTATTGAAATAACCCACACCAATAATAAAATCCTGTATTTGAAATAAAACAAAACATCCTGTTTGTTTTCACATTCATTTAAAAATAAAAATGACAGTTATACTCTCTGTGGAGAAACGGGGGGTCAGCGGGTGCCCAAATCCGCTAGCCGAAACCGCATGGACCAGGGATCATCCCGCCTAACGCCCGCTCTCCTGTTAAACATGTGCATAACACTACACAGACAACACAGGGTTAGGGTAAAACAGTGTGGCAATGCTTTATTGAACCACAACACCCAATAGCAAACAGAACAATCCCAGCAATTATCACAAGATGGTGCACATTACAGGGTTTCACCCTTCCGCTGATTCGACGGGATAATGGTAAATGTTACATCAGAGTTCCCAGGGTCGCTATTCCACCTAAGATATACACACAGAGAAGAGATATCGACAAGCGTAGGGAGTAGTATTGAGCATTCGAATACTGCAAATATCGGGTATCGGCCGATATTCGCGGTATCGGAATTCCGATACTGAGTTCCGATACTTTTTGCATATCGAATACCGGAATCGGAAGTTCCCATAATGCTGTGAGTAGAAGTGTATGAACTATAAATATATATATGTGTCACAGCCTGTGACACATATATATATTTATAGTTCATACACTTCTACATAGTCTAATAGCCGTTAATTCAATTGCCGTCTTTTGTGAAATTACAGACGCGACATGAAATGACACATGGTTTACATATGGTTAACCATGTAATTTCATGTAGTTTGATATTTGGTTTTCCCTAACAATGACATGTGTTATGATTTGGTAGCTGAGGAGAGCAAAGCAAAAATGGCAATACACCAGAGAGGTTGGAATCTACTGGATTGCAGTACCCTGACTAACCACCACATTTCAATAACAGATGGGGACAAAATGAATCCCAGAAATGAGATCCTCTGTACGCCAAAAAGACACTTTGATCCCTTCACATACAGAGCATTCTCTCTCAAAATCTAGAACACAGTCCGAACATGTTTCACATGAGAGTCCCTGTCACTGGAAAAAATCAAGATATCATCCAAATAAACAATCAGAAATTTATCCACAAAATCCCTGAAAATGTCATTCATGAAGGACTGGAAGACGGAAGGAGCATTAGTGAGCCCAAAGGGCATCACTAGGTACTCAAAATGCCCCTCTGGGGTATTAAACGCCCTCTTCCATTCATCCCCGTGCTTAATGCGAATAAGGCTATACGCCCCTCTGAGGTCAAGCTTGGTAAACCAAGTAGCACTTTTCACCCTGGAAAACAGGTCAGAAATCAAGTGTAACGGATATTGATATTTCACAGTGATATTGTTCAAGAGACGATAATCAATACACGGCCTTAATGAACCATCCTTTTTGGCCACAAAGAAAAAAACGGCACCCAAGGGTGAAGAGGATGGTCTGATATGACCCTTCTCCAATGACTCCTTGATATAAGACCGCATAGCGTCATGTTCAGGTACAGACAAGTTAAAAAGGCGACCTTTAGGGAATTTACTACCAGGCACTAATTCAATAGCGCAGTCATAGCTCCTATGGGGGGGCAAGGATGCAGATTTACTTTCGCTAAACACATCAGAAAAATCAGTCAAAAAGTCAGGAACATCCTGAGCCTGGGGAGAGGCAGAAAAAAACAGGAGTGTTGGCATTAATACATTGGCAGCCCCAACTGGTCACAGACACAGATTTCCAATCCAAAACAGGATTATGAGACTGTAACCAAGGGAAACCCAGTACAATAATGTCATGCAGATTATACAGCACCAAAAATTTGCAACTCTCCTGATGATCAGGTTCAACCCTCATTATCACCTGAGTAGAGAACTGGGGTTTATTCTCAGCCAAAGGGGTAGAATCAATCCCCAGTAGTGGAATAGACTTCCATAGGGGTATCAAGGGAAACCCACAACGTTTAGCAAAATCAAAATCCATCAGGTTAATAGCTGCTCCCGAATCAACAAAAGCCTGAGCAGAAAATGTGGACAGGGAGCAAATCAGGGTAACAGTCAACAGAAATTTAGTCTGAACACTACCCAAGACAACTGAGCGTGCAAAACGTCTTCCCCGCTTAGGGCAGACTGAAATAGCATGAGAGGCGTCACCACAGAAGAAACATAACCCATTGCGTTTTCGAAACTCATGACGCTGTGCCCCAGAAGCCACTCTATCACACTGCATGGACTCAGAAGCTGGTTCACAAGGCAACACCATTCCACGCATACCTCTACGCTCACGCAAACGTCTGTCAATTTGAATCGCTAATGACATAGAATCATTGAGACCAGAGGGAGCAGGGAAACCCACCATAACATCTTTTTCATTCTCTGACAGACCCTTCCGAAAAAGGGCTGCCAAAGCATCATCATTCCCATTGGTCAGGACTACCCACTTTCGGAATTTCTGACAGTACAACTCAGCGTCCTCAAGCCCTGATTTAATGCCAACAAGGTTTTTTCAGCTTGATCAGTGACATTAGGTTCATCGTACAAAAACCCAGAGCCAGAAAAAATGCATCAACCTTACTCAAAACAGGGTCCCCAGGTGTCAGGGAAAAAGTCCAATCCTGAGGATCGCCGCGCAGGAGAGAGATGATAATTTGAACCTGCTGTGCTGCGTTCCCTGAGGCAAAAAACAACTTACAGTTATTTTTGAAATTCAGAAATTTAGCTCGATCCCCCAAAAATAAATCTGGCATGGGGATCCTAGGTTCCACAACCGGCAACCCAGCAAGATAGGCAGCAATACTCCGAACCTCAGAGGCAAGCTGATCCACACGGCCAGACAACTGTGCAAACTCCATTGAGAGAAAAAAAAAAATCCTCATCAGCACCCAGAGAAAAAGAGGGAAATGCAACAAACAGAGAAAAAAAAAATTCTGAAAACTTCCTTTTTTCTTTTACTCATTTTCCCTTCTGTTGAGTACCATATAATTTTCAGTTTGGCCGGTGATAGTGTTATGATTTGGTAGCTGAGGAGAGCAAGCAAAAACGGCAATACACCAGAGAGGTTGGAATCTACTGGATTGCAGTACCTTGACTAACCACCACAACTAAAGGCAGCCGTGGAGCGTACCTACGTTGGTCCTAGACGCCTCGTCACAGCCTGAGAGGTTAACTACACCTAAAGATAGAAAGAGGAAAAGCTATCTGCCCCGGAGCAGATCCCCAAAGAACATAGGAAGCCCCCAAACATGTAATGGCGGTTAGACAAGAGGAAATACAGACACAGACAGAAAATAGTATGAGCAAACGTTGGGACCCAATCTTCCTAGACAGAAAAGGATAGGAAGGACACTTACTGCAATCCCAAAAAACCCTAAAAAGTACCAACTCTACTAATTGCAAAAACACCTGAGATCACACGACCTCTACCACCTAAATTAGTTCTCTGGTGTAACAAAACTAAGCCGCAGCCACTGAAGAAAAACTGGAAAAGGCAAATGAACAAACAACAGTGGCTCAGACAAACTGAGAGGAGCACAAGCCCCCGGAGGTAACCTGGCTGATCTCCACAAAAGTGCAGGAAACAATGCAAAAAGCAAGCACAAAAATAAAAACAGAAAATGTCTTATCTGAGAGCAGGAGAAGAGGCAAGATTCAGCAAGCTTCCAAGTGAACCAGGAACCACAGTTGAGACAAGAACAATTGATCACCGGCAACCCTGATGGGAGGGAACCTCCCTTATATAGGACCAGTCTGTAACTCCTGATTGCCAATCTTCACTAAATGGTTCAGCACTGTCAGCAACCACCAGAGGGAGCTTCTGCTCAGAACTCATTTCTAACACATTCACAACAGACATGAGTGTATGTGTGCAAAATTTCATACAGCTAGGGGTTAATTAAAGGTATAAATTTGTTGAAAAAACATATGTGAGCTCCCACGCTATTTTCTCAACCAGACAGACAAAGCCAGCGAGTGGGGGCAGATAATAATAGCCTAGGGAGGGTGCATTTATTTTGTGCCCCCCCTGGCTACTAACATCTGCCTCCCAGACACCACAGAAAAGGCAAATCTATAATTAGATGCGCCCTTTCTGGCCCATCTATTCCCATTGCCCTGTGGCAGTGGCTAATGGGTTAATAATGGGTTAAAGCCACCTTGCTATTGGAAGATGACTTTAAGCCAGGTTAATAATTGAGAGTTGCCAATTAGACAACTCTCAATAATTAATCCTATTGTATGAAATAAGCCCCCGAATGAAGGAGTTCCTCTCCCGGCTGACAGGAGAGGAAGTGATTTGCTGGGAAGCTTAATTGATTGCTTCCCAGGTTAATCAGTTCAGGTCAGCCGGGACTCCCTCTGACATCACTGATGCTGTGCGGTGTCCCGGCTGACCTGAACTGATTAGCCTAGGAAGCAATCAATTAAGCTTCCCACACTAATCACTTCCTCTCCTGTCAGCCGGGAGAGGAACTCTTTCATTCAGGGGCTTACAGCTGAGCTGCCGGCATTAGCTGCGCTGCTTGCTGTAAGCCAGTTAACCCTTTGTGAAGGATTACAGCGTGGGACCTGACAGACCGAATAGGTAAGAATAATGTTGCTTTTTATTTTATTTTTATTACAGGTGAGCAAGGGCTTCGCAAGGAGTACCTGTAAAATAAAAGATGGTCAAAAACTGTGTGATTATTTCATTAAAATGATTTTTAATTAAAGTTTGTGTGTTTTATTTTTATTTCATACAATAGGATTAATTTTGACAGAATGTACGACTGGTAGCTCTGGGTGATGAGATGAGATCTGCTCTCTCTGTCTCTTGAGTCTTTTTATACCCCAGGCATGTAAGCTATTTTTAGAATTACCCAGTGTCCCTCAATCCACCCTCACAGCCTTTCCCTATCTACCTTCAAAGTCAACAAACTGGTTATGAAATACAATACACAATTAGCATTTCAGCACACATCAATAAACAAAGATAAACACACTATGTACAAGTCGCTATTACAGACTTAAACAGTATGTTACATGGTATATCCATTTGCAAGTCTGTCTTCTTGACCCACCGGAAATAAAACACTTAAATCCACAAGCCAATATACAGATAAAAATTCAATTCTTCTTGTTTTGCAAAAACATAGACGTCTGGGTAATTAAGATATAATCTGGTTTCTTCATACTCACCTTTACACCTAATCTATTGCAGCTCTTGTCCCCTGTAAAAAACAAAAATAATATACATTCATATCCCTCACCTGTCAGACTTGAAGATAATCCTCTGATGCCCATGTCTCCTGTAGTTAAACAAAAATAATGAACAACCATATCGCTCACCTGTCTGAAGTGATGATAAGCAATACTGTACCATGCCGTAATCCATCTCTCTGACATCTGATTTTTAACATGAATGGTGCCATGATGTGACTGTTCCAGCTGAAAAGCAGGACACAATCAGCTGCTGCGAGCGCAGTTCACTATGAGTGGCCAGCTGGTCTGCAGTGACCTCAGTGAGATCACTTCAAGCCCCATGAGAAAATGCTTGAGGTGATTTCATTGTGGTCACCGCAGTTCATTGTCCCAGCTCACAATGAAATGAGCCTGGGAATGCACCGTCAGTGACCTGTGGTAACCTCTCTGACATCACCACTCGTTAGTGAAGCTGCGTTCGCAGCACTTCATTGTCTCATGGTTTTTTATCTAAGTGGTGAAAAATAATTCCAAACTTTGTTAAAAAAAAGAAATTGAGCTATTTTCAGAGACCCCTAGCGTCTCCATTTTTTGTGATCTCTGGTTAGGTGAGGGCATATTTTTTGTGTGCCGAGCTGATGTTTTTAATGATATCATTTTGGTGCAGATATGATCTTTTGATCACCCATTATTGCATTTTAATGCAATGTCGCGGGGACCAAAAAACTGTAATTCTGGCGTTTTGAATTTATTTCTCGCTACGCCATTTAGCGGTCAGGTTAATCCTTTTTTATTGATTGGGTGATTCTGAACACGGCGATAGCAAATATGTGTATGTTTGATTTTATTTTTATTGTTTTATTTTGAATGAGGCGAAAAGGGGGTGATTTACACTTTTAGATTTTTTTTTATAGTTATAAAAACATTTTCTTTTTACTTTTGGCATGCTTCAATAGTGTCCATGGGAGACTAGAAGCTGCCATTACCCGATCAATTCTGCTACATAGAGGCGATGATCAGATCGCCTCTACTGTATATAGCAGATTTACTCACTTGCTATGAGCGCCAACCACTGGGTGGTGCTCACAGCAAGCTGGCACTGACAACAATAGCAGTCTCCAGGAGACCTCAGGTTGTCATGCCAACATACCTGTGACCCACCATCACTTGACGCGGGTCACTAGTGAGCATATTTCCAGCGTGATTGCCAGAAGCGCTTGTTAAATGCCGCTGTCAGCGTTTGGCAGCAGCATGTAACTACAGTTATGGCCAAAAGTTTTGAGAATGACACAAATATTATATTTTCACATGATCTGCTGCCCTCTGGTTTTTATGTGTGTTTGACAGATGTTTTTATCACAGACAGAAATATAATAATTGCAAACATATGAGTAACAAAAGCTTATATTGACAGTTAGAATGAGTTAATGCAGCAAGTCAATATTTGCAGTGTTGACCCTTCTTCTTCAGGACCTCTGCAATTCTCCCTGGCATGCTCTCAATCAACTTCTGGACCAAATCCTGACAGATAGCAGTCCATTCTTGCACAATCAATGCTTTCAATGCTTTCATTTTGTCAGAATTTTTAGGTTTTTGTTTGTCCACCCGTCTCTTGATGATTGACCACAAGTTCTCAATGGGATTAAGATCTGGGGAGTTTCCAGGCCATGGACCCAAAATCTCTATGTTTTGTTCCCTGAGCCATTTAGTTATCACCTTTGCTTTATGGCAAGGTGCTCCATCATGCTGGAAAAGGCATTGTTGATCGCCAAACTGCTCTTGGAGGGTTGGGAGAAGTTGCTCTTGGAGGACATTCTGGTACCATTCTTTATTGATGGCTGTGTTTTTAGGCAAGACTGTGAGAGAGCCGATTCCCTTGGCTGAGAAGCAACCCCACACATGAATGGTTTCAGGATGCTTAATAGTTGGCATGAGACAAGACTGGTGGTAGCGCTCACCTTGTCTTCTCCGAATGAGGCGTTTTCCTGATGTCCCAAACAATCGAAAAGGGGATTCATCAGAGAAAATAACTTTACCCCAGTCCTCAGCAGTCCACTGCCTGTACCTTTTGCAGAATATCAATCTGTCCATGATGTTTTTTCTGGAGAGAAGTGGCTTCTTTGCTGCCCTCCTTGAGACCAGGCCTTGCTCAAGAGTCTCCGCCTCACAGTGCGTGCAGATGCACTCACACCTGCCTGCTGCTGTTCCTGAGCAAGCTCTGCACTGCTGGTAGCCCGATCCCGCAGCTGAAACACTTTTAAGAGACGGTCCTGGCGCTTGCTGGTCTTTCTTGGGCGCCCTGAAGCCTTTTTGACAACAATGGAACCTCTCTCCTTGAAGTTCTTGATGATGCGATAGATTGTTGACTGAGGTGCAATCTTTCTAGCTACGATACTCTTCCCTGTTAGGCCATTTTTGTGCATTGCAATGATGACTGCACGTGTTTCTTTAGAGATAACCATGGTTAACAGAAGAGAAACAATGAAGCCAAGCACCAGCCTCCTTTTAAAGTGTCCAGTGGTGTCATTCTTACTTAATCATGACAGATTGATCTCCAGCCATGTCCTCATCAACACCCACACCTGTGTTAATGGAGCAATCACTGAAAAGAGGTTAGCTGGTCCTTTTAAGGCAGGGCTGCAATGATGTTGAAATGTATTTTGGGGGATAAAGTTCATTTTCTAGCCAAATATTGACTTTGCAAGTAATTGCTGTTAAGCTGATCACTCTTTATAACATTCTGGAGTATATGCAAATTGCCATTAGAAAAAGTGAAGCAGTAGACTTTGTAAAAATTAATATTTGTGTCATTCTCAAAACTTTTAGCCATGACTGTAGTTAATAGCCGTGGGTGGATCGCTGTCATGTCCATGGAAAGATGTGGGATCACCGCCGGAGCACACATCAAAGGCAGGGAGTCCGACATCGGCATACTATTAAGCCCGATGTCAGAAAGAGGTTAAATAAATGAGTAAAACAGGGTATTTTGTATTATTTCAAATAAAGGAATTTATTCTTGCTGTGTGTTTATTTACAATATGACTATGGTGTTATTAATGGAGATCTCAATTACTAACCCCGCACTTGATGCCAGCTGACAACACAAGACTTACATCAATCCTACAAATATTACCCCACTTGTCACTGCCACAGGGCAAGTGAGAAGAGCAAGGCAAAGCATCAGAATTGGCACATCTTATGGATGCGCCATTTCTGGGGCGTCCGAGGGCTGATGTTGGTAGCCTGGGGAGCAATAACCATGACCTCTTCCCAGGCTATTAATATGAACACAAAGCTGTCTGTTTAGCCTTTGCTGGTTTGAATTCATAGGGGAACCCTACGTCATTTTTTTTCTGGGGTCCTCCGTAAAATTCACCAGGGAAGGCTAAGCAAATAGCTGTGCACTGCTATTAGTAGCCTGGGAATATTTTGCAATAATGTCCCTTATCCCAGATTATTTACATCAGTCCGCAGCCATGGGCTTTTCCTCTGCTGGTTATGAAAATTGAGCAGGAGCCCATGACATTTTGTTATTTATTTTACACAGCTGCTGCTCAATAAAACTCCCATCATTATCGCCTGGTCACTCTGATCTCACGGCAAGCAGGAGACAATCATGAGAGCTGGCTTTATTCGCTGGCGCCTGGAAACAGCATGAACTGTACCGCGTTATCCCAGGCGCCAGAAAGGTTCATCCGTGTGTCATCATTGTGCACATGTGCAGCATATATTTTGCCCATGCTGTACAAAAAAAACTGACACACCTGAGAGTTTTTCACATGGACGCATGGTCCGCGTAAAAAACCTGACACATGCGCGCCACCACTGAATACAATGGATGTGCGTGTGTTCATATTTGAGACCCTTAAAAAACTGACCACATACGAACACAAAAAATGGACTGAGGAAGGCGTTAGACATACTTCTCAGGGTAAACCTCACATACCGTAAGTAAAGTGGAGATCTTGCTATATTATGCTCACTTAAAAGGGTTGTTGTTTCTTACCCACCTGAAGAAATACAGTGCCCACATTATGTATGACAGTGCCCAGATCCTGCCATACATTGTCTAGATAACTTGCAGAATATATTACACCTTTTAGTGTCTATCACATTCTGGTATAACAAAGTCGACACTGCTCATCTCTCACTGTTGTGAATCTTCTGCACTTTATATGGGAATTACGTTGCCCTCTGCTGGCATTTAGTAGTAAAGTTAGTAATTTCCTATTGACTTTATTGCTGCAGTTTTAATGTATTACTTAATTTCAGGGGTGCAGATATGGGAGGCTATGGTCACACCCATGCGATGGTGCCTGAATGGTGGAACCTAATGAATGGGAGTATTTTATGTATTTTAGATAGGGGACCAGGAGTTTCACATTATGCCTCTGCTTAAAGGTGTCCAGAACTAAGATATTGATGACCTATTGACCAACAATGTCAGATCGGTGGGGGTCTGACACCCTGTGCACCTATGATCAGCTGACAACTAGTGGCATGGTAGGCAGAATTCCATAGCATATGGAGTCTTAAAGAAAAATACTGAACCAAAGCATTTCATATACATCAACCAATTTATATTAGTGTGGAATTGTATATAGTGATTATATATGCATTTTGGAGGAATGGCATACCATTCGGATTAAAGTAGACCCAATACAGAAACTACCTAATAAAGGTCAAAGAAAGGATATATCCAGTAAAGGAAAAGTGAAGCAAGAAGTTATATATTAACACACCTTTATAATGGATGTGTTAGAATCGAAGGACATTGTCCAAAACACGCGTCGGGGTGTGTGCCAGACATTCAAAGACAGAATAAGGTGGTATTACCTGGCTTACTGTCTAACACCTGGACTTACTATTGGTGTTCTGTACTCGGGGCTAATGCCGCTGACACCATGTTATTATGTTATTTATGCAAACAACTGATTTACATGTGTGTTCATTTTAAGCTTGTATCCCCTGGCACCCTATACTTATCCATTGCTTTTCCAAAATGAAAAAGAAGAAGAAAAAAAAAAAAAAAAAAACAGGTGGCACTCACCAGTATATGGAAATTGCTTTTCTTTTTTAATCCATATCAAGACATATTGGCCGGGAGTGAGAGTGCAGGTGCTGACGACGGCCGTTTCGCGTTGAGTGTCGCTTCTACAGGTCAAACAGATTGACCCGTAGAGGCGCCACTCGTGCAAAACGGCCGTCGTCAGCACCTGCACTCTCCTGCACTCTCACTGCCGGCCAATATGTCTTGATATGAATTAATAAAGAAAAGCAATTTCCATATACTGGTGAGTGCCACCTGTTTTTTTCTTCGTTTTCATTTTGGACTTGCCATGTTGTTGTTTTATATGGTGTGCACCCGGAGACTTACAGGTTTAGCCTGCGGCAACCAGTGTCATTTGCACTATGAAGGGTTAACGGTGGTTTGCGGTGCAGTCCTTTTTTTTCTATTGGACTTTATCCAATGCTTTACTAATACTACTCTATTTAGACTTAAAGCACTTTATCACTTTATTATGTATTTTATGGATACTCTGACTTGCGTCCTGTAATTGTCCAGTCTTGATGATATCACTATATACACTACCTTTTATTGATACTTATTACCTGGCTTTCACCTTTTTACTTTTTTAGTCACGTTTTGTTTACCTACTTCATTCTTCTTTTAATTATTGTAATTTATTGTATAACCCTTATGACCTCATTTTTTGCTGTTTGTATGTTTAGTAACCCCTTGTTAGTTGTGCAACCATTTTACCATGTATACACAATAAAGGTGTTTTAATACATAACTTCTTGCTTCACATTTCCTTTATTGGATATGTGTAGCCCTGGTGTTAGGCACACGCAGTACCCTGGAGAGTGTGTGGCGAGACAGCAGTTTAATGCTAAATATCCATTCACTCAACATATACTAGACACACCCTTAGGGTAGTGCAGTTTACTATTGAGGGAGTGGTCAAGGTGTATGTGTTTGAGTGATTTAGTCAGTGTCCAGACTTCAGAGAGAGAGGTCGAGGAGTCTGTGCCTGGACTTCAGAGAGAGAAGACGTCTGGAGGGAGGAAGGAGTCCAGATTGCTCCATCACCAGTTCGGAAAGTGGAGTCTAGTACAGGTGGTTTAACTCACCTCAGCCTAGTCAGAGCTGTACCTCATCAGAATACATTGGAAGGAAAGAAGAAGTTTAGTGCAGAAAGACTTCAGTATCCTGTCTAAAGGACAGTGTAAGGTTCAGAGACGTGCTCCTGCCTATTGATAACTGAGCATCTGTAACTAACTTTAAAGTGAAGGAAAAGAAAGAAGTGACTACTCGACCCTTGGCTAGTGTGAGTGCTTATGTTACCAGCGAGGACAAGGCGAAAGGCACAGTGGTTTATTGGAATAGTGCTTACGGATTGAAGAAGTCCTGCACATTGCTACCGGTCACTGGGGACCGAAGGATCACTATTGTTACAAGCATAGTGGTAAGAAAACCAGGAATTTACCGGACCTTAGGTCGCGGCAAACAAGCCCCATATAGTCAGTACGTAACTGGAGTCAGGTGGAATAGGGACTTTGAGTCAAGCGCAGACAAAAGCAAGAACCTAGTTTCATCAATTGGAAGGCTCCTAACACAAAGCTGACTGGGCGGTACAGCTATGGATTAGCTGGAGATATTGAGGGAACTACGCTGCAGGCTGGTTGTACTCATTGTGTGGAAAGTAAAGGAGTCCCCTAACTTGTCCAGCTGCTGTCTCAAGATACACTCTCCTTGGATCAGCCTCCCTGGGATCTGCCTTATCATCTTGCAAGTAAAGGTATGGAAAGACACTGACCGTGTGAGACTGAGTTATTATTGCATGCCTGCACAATCCCTACCTAACTACCGACCTGAGGGAAGAGTCCCACCTGTAGGGGACCCGACATCTAGCTGCATCACCATCCCCTCAGAGATCTATAGCAGCGCTGGTACAAATTACCAGAATACTACAGGTGGCGTCACGAACTGTATATAAATCTATCCCTGTAAATATTCCCCCAACATACGCCAGACCGCCAGGGCCACAGACCGAGCCACAGCTACCTGTGACAAATCCCCATAGACTTCTACGGGCTCGGCTCTGAGTACCCCATTGCCCTGGTAACCCACAATTGTGGTGGCGGGTCGACACAAAAACTTGGCGTCACGAACAGGATGCGAAACTCGCAGAATTGCGAGCCCTGTGTGCCTAAGGAATTGTTTTTGTGAAAAAGGACTGTTTGCACTTTTGGCGCCAAAATCGCCATTTTTGTCGCCATATTCGCGCCCTCAGGCGCTGGAGAAGAAGGTGGGCGTACCTTCGTGGGCGTCTACCCCCCTGTGGCGCGAAGAAAATGCCTGCCCTCTCAAAGTGCTATTACAACATGCGGTCCTGCCCTACAGCAAAGGAGGTCCGCCTCCTCTTCACCTTCCCTGCGAGGAGGAGGAGACGCAAACCCCACCTCCACGGAAGAGACCGGATGTCTCTGGAGGAAGAAGAGAGAATCTTCTGGAACATCATGGAGGCAGGACGTGTGCAGCCGAGCAGGGAAGCGGAGGAAGGCAGGCCCCGTGCCCCAGCCAGGCTGCCACCAACACCGGAGTTATCCGTGCTCCTGCACCTGCAGCAGGCGTTGCTAGAAACAAAAGAAGAAAATGCACGCCTGAAGAAGATGGTCCAGCACCAACCTGGATTTGAAGAGATCGAGAGACGCCGGCGTACCCTGGAGCAGCGGAGGCTGTGGGACACGGTGATCTCTCCCCTCAACGACCCCCCACGATTCGAGTTACCGAAGATTCTGCTGCCCAAGGCGAAGGAGCAACCGGAGGCTGCCCCCGAAAGTACCGATCCTGATCCCACCGGTGAAGCGGTGGAGGCGAAGGAGGTTGAGGAGGTACCGCCAGTTCCGGAACGCCCGCCCGGCCAGGAGGCCGCAGCAGATGATCGATCCCCGGCAGGGACACCGGAGGGGTCCTGTCCGTCGTTACCAGACGTCGACTGGGACAAGATGGCGCGCCTGGATGACGTCGCCTATACCGCCCAGTGGGAACATGAGTGGCAGCGTCGTGAGGAGAAGCAGAGACGCCAGCAGGAGGAAGAGCGGGAAACTCAGAGGAACCGTCAGCGACAACATGCAGAGCTGATCGCGGACAAAGAGAGTGTCCGGAGAGAGAAAGGTACCCTGAGGGAACCGCGGCGGCAGGGGTGTGTGACTGAGTTCCAGCTCCGGAAGGGCTGGGGCTTCATCCGTGAACCGGGCCTCTACCCAGGGGTCTTTGTTAGTCGCAGGGACGTAGAATCCCACCTACCGCAAGGCCATCCCGGGAGGGACTTAGTTAATGGAGACATTGTCACGTACACACGGCACTGGGGAATGAAGGGATGGTATGCCCTTAACGTCACCATCATCCGTGACCCCGTCCCCGACGCAGGTAACGTCACCACTACCGCAGCGTCCCCGTCTCCAGCTCAAGCAGTATCCGGCCGTGCCCCAGCATCGCCCCCTGCAAGTGCATCGCAAATGAAAGTCATACCTACATCGCAACATGCGACCCAGTCTCAATCGCAATCCATGACACGGTCCATATCGTTAACTGTGATTGAAACGCAATCGGTGTCACGTGAGGAGAATGTACCCGTTGCGCCCCTAGAGGTTCGCACGAGAACTGTGGCGACCCAGACCCTAATCGCAGCGCATGATTTGTTAGTCCTGGGATCTAGGGCCCATTGCATTGTTCCAGCCCCCGGGGTGGAAAGTGTATTTGAAAATGAATAAATAGAAAAGAAGAATCGGTGAGATCCCTATAGGGTCTACCATAAGTAATATTGTAGAAAGTTTCAGAAATGTTTTACAAATTTTTGCACAAGTTGAAAGAGTATAGCGTATATAATGCATATATATATTTCTAACCGTAGAATGCCCGGCTTGGTAACCAGAAAAAGTTTTGCACTTTAGTATAATAATGTGATATTATATATATGTCTTTGGTTTTACAATGGACTTGGAGGTTGAGGACTGTGCCAACCCAGAACTTATTTGTACATAGTTGCGCTTCGGTGCCTTATCTTGGTTTTACATAAACCAGCACAACTACCTCTGAATACAAAAACCCGTGTGGTGTGGCACTGAGTGAGGTCTGCATTTGGATGTCCTGCAGCCCACCCAGGACCCACGTTGAAGGTTTGGTGCGGGTCCTTCACAAGAATACTGTATATTTATTGAATGCTATTTAATACTTTTGTATTTCTTTATAATGTTATTGTTCGCAACGTTCAAGATATCCTCACCTCCCGGATGGGACGAACCAATGTTTATTGTTTAATGTTTTCATGCATAAACAAAATGTCTCTTTTGTATTTTACAGCCCGGGAGTGCTGTCTTTTACCATGGGGGAATGTGTAGCCCTGGTGTTAGGCACACGCAGTACCCTGGAGAGTGTGTGGCGAGACAGCAGTTTAATGCTAAATATCCATTCACTCAACATATACTAGACACACCCTTAGGGTAGTGCAGTTTACTATTGAGGGAGTGGTCAAGGTGTATGTGTTTGAGTGATTTAGTCAGTGTCCAGACTTCAGAGAGAGAGGTCGAGGAGTCTGTGCCTGGACTTCAGAGAGAGAAGACGTCTGGAGGGAGGAAGGAGTCCAGATTGCTCCATCACCAGTTCGGAAAGTGGAGTCTAGTACAGGTGGTTTAACTCACCTCAGCCTAGTCAGAGCTGTACCTCATCAGAATACATTGGAAGGAAAGAAGAAGTTTAGTGCAGAAAGACTTCAGTATCCTGTCTAAAGGACAGTGTAAGGTTCAGAGACGTGCTCCTGCCTATTGATAACTGAGCATCTGTAACTAACTTTAAAGTGAAGGAAAAGAAAGAAGTGACTACTCGACCCTTGGCTAGTGTGAGTGCTTATGTTACCAGCGAGGACAAGGCGAAAGGCACAGTGGTTTATTGGAATAGTGCTTACGGATTGAAGAAGTCCTGCACATTGCTACCGGTCACTGGGGACCGAAGGATCACTATTGTTACAAGCATAGTGGTAAGAAAACCAGGAATTTACCGGACCTTAGGTCACGGCAAACAAGCCCCATATAGTCAGTACGTAACTGGAGTCAGGTGGAATAGGGACTTTGAGTCAAGCGCAGACAAAAGCAAGAACCTAGTTTCATCAATTGGAAGGCTCCTAACACAAAGCTGACTGGGCGGTACAGCTATGGATTAGCTGGAGATATTGAGGGAACTACGCTGCAGGCTGGTTGTACTCATTGTGTGGAAAGTAAAGGAGGCCCCTAACTTGTCCAGCTGCTGTCTCAAGATACACTCTCCTTGGATCAGCCTCCCTGGGATCTGCCTTATCATCTTGCAAGTAAAGGTATGGAAAGACACTGACCGTGTGAGACTGAGTTATTATTGCATGCCTGCACAATCCCTACCTAACTACCGACCTGAGGGAAGAGTCCCACCTGTAGGGGACCCGACATCTAGCTGCATCACCATCCCCTCAGAGATCTATAGCAGCGCTGGTACAAATTACCAGAATACTACAGGTGGCGTCACGAACTGTATATAAATCTATCCCCTGTAAATATTCCCCCAACATACGCCAGACCGCCAGGGCCACAGACCGAGCCACAGCTACCTGTGACAAATCCCCATAGACTTCTACGGGCTCGGCTCTGAGTACCCCATTGCCCTGGTAACCCACAATTGTGGTGGCGGGTCGACACAGATATATCCTTCCTTTGACCTATTCAGTAGTTTCTGTATTGGGTGTAGCATCAGACCAGCACCACAGCGTTCAATGTAGTGATCGTTCTTGGATACTACAGCCCAGCTCCTATTAAAGTGAATTTGATCTAAGCTGCAGTACCACAACTTAGATCAAAAATTTGCAAACATTTCTACATTTCTGTTTTTTTTTTTTCAGTTAAGATGGGGTGCAGATTGTACTTTAATGAACTTTTTTGAATTTACCAAATGGCTGCAAAGAAAACAAAGAGTGAAAAATTTAAGGGGTCTGAATACTTTCGGTATCCACTGTATATATCAACAGAGGTGCTGGGAAAGTGTGAGTGGGCAGCTTATTTTATTTAAACAGCAGGGATTAATCAAAGTCTGAACTTTATAGGACATGTTTGTGGAAATGTATCATGGTACAATCAAAGAGGATTTTTGAGGACCTGATAAGAAGAGTAATTTCTAAAGAGTTTGGATTCCACCCAGCCACAGTTATACCATTTGTGTAAATGAAGGATATTCAAGACCCATATTTCCCTAGCTGGTGGTGGTCGACTAACAATCAGTCCAAGAGCAAAGCGTGTAAAAATATGTGAGGTCACAAAGGAGCTTAAGGTAGACTCTAAGTAACTAAAGGCCTTTCTCACATTAGCTAATGTTAGTGTTCATAAGTCCACCATCAGGAGGACACTGAACAACAATGGTGAATAAGGATGGATTGTAAGGAGAAAGCAAAGAGAACATTGCTGCTGGTCTGCATTATGGTAACGATTACCTGGACAAGCCAGAAGGCTTTTGTGAAAATGTTGTGGACAAGAGACCAAAATAGAGATATTTGGTTTAAATGAAAAGGGTTATGATTGGAGAAAGAAAAAAACTATTACAGCATAAAGCCTCCTACTATCTATGAAATACAGTAGTGGTAATATCATGGTTTTGATCTTATCTTAATCTTATGGAAATGTTGTGTATGGACCCTAAAGCCCTTGTCACACTAAGCGAGATCGCTAGCGAGATCGCTGAAGCGTCACCGATTTTGTGACGCAACAGCCACCTAGCCAGCGATCTCGCTATGTGTGACACGCAGCAACGATCAGCCCCCCTGCTGGGTATCGCTGATCATCGCTGAATGTCCTGGACCATTATTTGATCGTTGGTCTCCCGCTGGCCAGTGCGCATCGCTGCTTGTGACAGCGGGAGACCAACGATCTGGGAGCTGGTATCCAATGTACATATCGGGTAATTAAGCACCGTGCAGCGCCTAGTTACCCGATATGCACCCTGGTTACCGGCTCCCAGCATCTGCTGTAGAGCACTGAGAGCAGGTATCTAGGGTACATATCGGGTAACTAGGTGCCGCGCGGTGCTTAGTTACCCGATATGTACATTGGATACCGGCACTCAGCGCTCTACAGCAGAAGCTGAGAGCCGGTATCTAGGGTACATATCGGGTAACTAGGCTCCGCGCAGCACTTAGTTATGCGCTGTTTACACTGGATACCAGCGTGCTCGCTGGTTCTGATCGCTGGTGAGTCTGCCTATGTGATAAGCTCACCAGCGACCACAAAGCGACGCAGCAACGATCCCTGCCAGGTCGTATCGTTGTCGGGATCGCTGCTGCATCGCTGAGTGTGACGGGACCCTAAGCGAGAAGTTCATGGGAGAAAACCCACCAACATAAGAAATTTGAAGCTTGTTTTGAATGGAGGAATGGGATAAAATTTAGTGATGAGCGAGTATGCCTGTTTCTCGAGTTTTCCGAGCATGCTCGGGTGTTCTCCGAGTATCTTGGGGGTGCTCGGAGATTTAGTTTGTGTAGCCGCAGCTGCATGATTTGTGGCTGCTAGACAGCTTGAATACATGTGGGGATTTCCTAACAAACAGGCAATCCCCACATGTATTCAGGCTGTCTAGCAGCCACAGATCATGCAGCTGTGGCAACACAAACTAAATCTCCGAGCACCCCCAAGATACTTGGAGAACACCCGAGCATGCTCGGAAAACTCGAGTAACGAGCATACTCACTCATCACTAATAAAATTCCTTCATCTGAATATTCAGTAATTACTGGAAATGTTTAGATGCAGTTATTGCTGCACAAAAGCATCACACCAGATTCTAAGAGAAAAGGGTTCACAAACTTCTGCCACTCACAGACATGTGATATTGGATCATTTGTTTGGTTTGTTTTTTATATACTTTCAGGACTTGTGCAAAAATATGACATAGTTTTAAGACAATTTTAAATCTGAAGAGTTCACAAACTTTCAAGCACCGGTGTATATACAGTATCTGTATATATATATATATATATATATATATATATATAGATGTATACAAATATGCATACACATATTTTTTCTTAGATTTTTTTCTTTTATACTGCTTTATGTCTTTTGGTAGTATTTTTATATTTTTACTTTTATATCACTTTTTTTCTTTATCTTCATTAGTAGGATTATTTTATAAGCAGCCGAAAAGCCGAAACTCTTTACTTTGTGATCTCCGACATGAAGCCGGTTTGTGAGTTAAATATGATGCTGTGATAATAAAAGCCGACCCGGCTCTTTGAAATGATGCATTGTATACAGACTTTGTGTGCTGTAATGTGTTCCGCATTGATTTCTGCCAGCGTTTCATTCCCGTCTCCTGATACCGGCAATTCACAAGAGAGTCTGAGAGAAGTTAATTGGCACATACAGCAAATCCCACAATCTATATGTGATGCTTTTAATTTGGATAGGACAGATTATGGATGAAAGTTTGGTCACCTGCGAGGATCAGTGGGCTTTAAGACATCAAAGCCTATCAAAAGCAGACGGCAAAGCTGCAACAACAAACAAAATGGATACAGAGGAGCATGTGATACGACACTGAGGCTCACGTCGTGCCAGGGACCAGTCCGGAGAATATGCCAGCGTGCCAAATAATCAAATGTATCAGCACCGTTTGCACTTGTTAGTATGTGAATATGATACTAATTAAGAAAATCACCCCAAAAATTATTTTTTGGGACATACAAGCAAAAGCAGTTGACCATGTTTTTTTTTTTGTTCCTCCCCATAATAGTATGAAATATGTACACTTATTTGCCTCCATCATTGTCAATTGCAACCGTATTAAAATGTATACCAGTCCATAGGGCCAGTCCTAAACTTAATGGTGCTCCATGTAAATTTGCCTTTTGGTAACCCACCCCATTATTTGTTTACTCAGAACATATGAGTGGGCATGCGGGTACATGAGAAAAAACACTACAATGCATGGAGTCGCGGTCTGCTTCATTTTTGGCTGCCGCGGGACCAGCAAGGAGCTGAACATGGTGGTGATAGGTGTCAGACCCAAAAGCAGTCTTCTGTCTAATAGATAGAAGAAGCTTGGAAATTGAAAAAAATGGGATATGAGAATAAAGGATGCCACACTCAAGAAAAACAGAATGAGGCATTACTGTACAGCTTGAGTGACAATGTTAACTCTAATTCTGTCTTTGTAGAAGACTTAAAGGAGTTTTCTTCATTTAGGAACGTTGTATTCCCTTGCGTAGGTTGCTTAAAAAAACAAACAAACTGTGCTTTACTCACACTTTCCGGGTTGAGTGCCGAGTCTCTGCTGCTGCTCAAAATATCTGCTGTTGTTGTAAAGAAGTGGAGAAGCTGCCCATACTCCCCTTTATGTTATCTTATGATTATACAATGCATTGATATATTTAAAATGTTGTTTATCTTTTTTCATGCCCAGCAACAGTGAGTTAGCAGCAGACAGGGTTAATAAATCCAGGATGGGAGGAGTTATATAGGCACATAGTCATGCAGTTTTCTGTTGATTAGGTAGATAGGAAAGGTATTGAGAAGTGAACATGTGTCGACCCGCCACCACAATTGTGGGTTACCAGGGCAATGGGGTACTCAGAGCCGAGCCCGTAGAAGTCTATGGGGATTGTCACAGGTAGCTGTGGCTCGGTCTGTGGCCCTGGCGGTCTGGCGTATGTTGGGGATGTATTTACAGGGGATAGGTTTATATACAGTTCGTGACGCCACCTGTAGTATTCTGGTAATTTGTACCAGCGCTGCTATAGATCTCTGAGGGGATGGTGAGGCAGCTAGATGTCAGGTCCCCTACAGGTGGGACTGGTCCCTCAAAGTCTATGGGATTTGTGAAGTCGAGTGCGGATAAAGAACACAGTCTCACACGGTCAGCGTCTTTCCATACCTTTACTTGCAAGTTGTTAAGGCAGGTCCCAGGGAGGCTGATCCAAGGAGAGTGTATCTTGAGACAGCAGCTGGACAAGTTAGGGGCCTCCTTTAACTCCAATAAAACGAGTACAACCAGCCTGAAGCGTAGTTCCCTCAAATCTCCAGCTAATCTTTAGCTGTACCTGCCCAGTCAGCTTAGTGTTAGGGGCCTTCCTGTGAAGGAGCTGAATTCTTATTTTGTCCTGCAGAACTCCAAAGTCTTCACTCCCCCTGACCCCAGTTACGTACTGACTATAAGGGGCTTGTCTGCCGCGACCTAGGGTCCGGTAGATTCCTGGTTTTCTTATCACTGTGCTTGAAACAACAGTGACCCTTCGGTCCCCAGTGACCGGGTGCAAGGTGCTGGACTTCTTCAATCCGTAAGCACTAATCCTATAAATCCACTTGCCTTTCGCCTTGTCCACGCTGGTAACATAAGCACTCAAACTAGCCAAGGGTCGAGCAGTCACTTCTTTCTTTTCCTTTCTACGAAGTTAGCCACAGATGCTCAGTTATCACAGGCAGGAGCACGTCTCTGAACCTGATACCGTCCTTTAGACAGGGATGCTGAAGACTTTCTGTACTAAAACTTCTTCTTTCTTTCAGTGTATGCTGATGAGGTGATACAGCTCTGACTAGACTAAGGTGTATTCCAAACACCTATACCAGACTCCACGATATGAACTAGTGATAAAGCAGGCTAGACTCCTTCCTCCCTCCAAACGTCTTCTCTCTCAGAAGTCTAGACACTCACTCCACACGTCCTCACTGTCCGAAGACAGGAACTAGACTGACTAAAAATCACCTCAACACCTACTACCTTGACCACTCCCTCTAGAGTATCCTCCACTACCCTAGGGGTGTGTCTAGTGTGTGTTGAGTGAATGGATATTTAGCATTAAACTGCTGTCTCGCCATACACTCTCCAGGGTACTGCGTGTGCCTACCACCAGGGCTACACAAACACACCTATGGTCTAGTTGTTTGTAGACCTGTCTTGTAACAGGTGTTCATGTGCGAAGAGGAGAGACCACCATATTTCAGATAGTATGTTCTGAAGGAAACAAGGATTAAATGAAAGCAGGATACTGGATCTCAGGTGGGGGCCTAGCAAAGACAAGAGGAGGACTGATTTCTAATCTCAGGTCAGGAGACCTAAGTAACGTAGTGGAATATCACTTAGGTGAGCAGCAGGTTAGGAACCTAATGTCAGGGTTAAGTTGAAGGAAGGATTCCTTATCGTAAGCAAGTGGATCTAAAGCCCCCGTCTCACATAGCGATATCGCTAGCGAGATCGGTGCTGAGTCACTAGTTTTGTGACGCAGCAGCGATCTCCCCAGCGATATCGCTGTGTGTGACATTCAGCGACGATCAGCCCCCCTGCCGGGTATCGCTGATCGTCGCTGAAATGTCAGGACATTTTTTTGATCGCTGGTCTCCCGCTGACAGGCACGCATCGCTGCGTGTGACAGGCGGGAGACCAGCGATCCGCTGGTAACCAAGGTACACAGCGGGTTTCCAGACGCGGGGCTGTGCCTGGAAACCCGCTGTGTACCTTGGATACCAGCGCCCTGATGCAGGGAGCTGGTAACCAAGGTACACAGCGGGTTTCCAGGCACCGCGCAGCGCCTGGAAACCCGATGTGTACCTTGGTTACCAGCTCCCTGCATCAGGGTGCTGGTATCCAAGGTACACTGTGGGTAACTAGCAATGTTTACCCGCAGTGTCCTTGTGCTGATCGCTGCCTGAGCTGCCTGTTTGGCAGCTTAGCAGCGATAATATAGCGATACACCAGCGATCCTGATCGTTGTCGGGATCGCTGGTGTATCGCTATGTGAGACCCAGCCTTTAAGCAAAGAATTATCTATACTAGATAAGAAGCTAGAGTGTTGCCATACTGCGACATGAGTTCACATATGGAGAGTTGAAGGTGCAGTAACACAGCAGGGAGCATGTGGCCCTTATCGACTGGACTTTGAGAGTAGTAGTAGTGAGCAGTGATACTGATGCATCTCAGTGATGGGCGAACCTGAACAGTAAAATTCGGGTTCCGTACCAAACACCTACTTTTCGGGCATAGACCCCAAATACAGACTTCTCAAGAAGTCTATGTAACTGTTTGGGTTCGGAACCCCGAGAATCGGGTGTTTCCTACACTGTAATCTGCATGATAGCGCGAGAAACATCGAAACAGTAAGACGCCTCCCCATCACTGACTCCATAGTCATATTGTCAATGAAAGACACCCAGAATAAAGTCCTTTACTTGAAAAAAATAAACACCATTTTACAAATTTTTAAAAAAATAACAAACACTGTTATACTCACCTTACGCCCATTCCATTGAAGCCCTGGTCCCCTGTAAAAAAAAGCAGAAAATAATATACAACAAAATACTCACCTAATGCCCATTAAAGTGAAGCCCTGGACCCTTCTGTGGAGATATGGGGGGTCGGCGGGCTCCCAGGTCCACAAGGCCAAAACCACATGGACCAGGGATCATCCCACCGAACGCCCACTCTCCCTTTAACGTTTGTGTAATGCTAATCAGACAACACTGAGTGAGGGTAAAACAGTGTGGTAATGCTTTAATGAACCACAAAATAGGCAGATAACACATTGAAAAGTCCCAGCAAAATACTCCAAGATGGTGCACATTACAGAGTCTTACCCTTCCGGTGACTTGCCGGGATAATAACAGCTGTTAGTTCAGAGCTTCCAGGGTTGACTACCACACCTGTGGCATGCACACAGAGAGGAGGTAACGACAGTCCATTGAGGTACAAGGCCAGTTGACCTGAGGGTCACAACATGGCTTCTGTTGTGAATACTCTGGAGGCAACTTCTGAGCTGGGGCTCCCTCCGGTGGTTGCTGAGGGTAATTAACTAATTGCTGAATGGCCTTCAGCTGGTTCTGAATGGTCTGATATAAGTGACCTGAACTCCCTTCAGCCTTGCCGGTAATCAATTGTTCTTCAACGTCTTGCTTGGAGCTCAGCTTGCATTCCTGCTCTCATTCAGATAGGTGATTTGCTGTTTTTTTTCCTCTGGTTGGATTTTCTTGCTGGTTTGCTGCTTAGCAGTGGACTTCGGCCTGGTCCCCTTTTGGGGCCTGGCTCTGCAATTGTGCTCAGTTTGTTTTTGCACTTTTGCTCTGTTCCTATATCACTTTTTATTTGCTGAATTGCTGTGTGTTACACCAGAGATCTGATTTAGGTGGTAGAGTTCGTGTGATCTCAGGTTTTTTGTTAATCAGACGTGCTGGTATTTTTGTCAGGGTTTTTTTGGGTTGCAGTCAGAATTCTTTCCTATACTTTTCTATATAGACAGATTGGGCCCCAGCGTTTGCTCATTCTATTTTCTGTCTGTGTTCATATTTTCTTCTCGTCTATCCGCCATTACATGTTTGGGGGCTTCCTATTTCTTTGGGAATTCTACTACAGGGCAGATAGCTTTCATCTTTCTGCCTTTAGATGTAGCTATCTCTCCGGCTGTGATGAGGCGTCTAGGATCACCGTAGGTACGCTCCACGGCTACTTCTAGTGTGGCGGTTAGTTTAGGGTCCTGCAATCCAATAGTTTCCAGCCTCTCTGGTGTATTGCCTTTTTGGCTATTTTTGCAATCTCTCCTCAGCTACCGAAACATAACAGTATTACCGGCCAAACTGAAAATTATATGGTACTCAACAGAAGGGAAAAATAGTAAAAGGAAAAAGAAAAAAGGGAGTTGTCAGAATTTTTTTTCTCTGTTTGTTGAATTTTTTCCCTCTTTTTCTCTGGGTGCTGAGGAGGATTTTTTTTCTTTCCTCAATGGAGTTTGCACATTTGTCTGGCCGTGTGGAGCAGCTTGCCACAGAGGTTCAGAGTATTGCTACCTATCTTGCTAGGTTGCCGGTTGTGGAACCTAGGACCCCATACCAGATTTATTTTTGGGGGATCGGTCTAAATTTCTGAATTTCAAAAATAACTGTAAGTTGTTTTTTGCCTTAAAGCCTAAGTCCTCAGGGAACGCAGCACAGCAGGTTCAAAGTGTCATCTCTCTGCTGCATGGCGACCCTCAGGATTGGGCTTTTTCCGTGACACCTGCGGATCCTGTTTTGAATGATTTTGATGTATTTTTTCAGGCTCTGGGGTTATTGTACGATGAACCTAATGTCACTGATCAAGCTGAAAAGACCTTGTTGGCATTAAATCAGGGTCGTGAAGATGCTGAGCTGTACTGTCAGAAATTTCAAAAGTCGGCAGTCCTGACCAAATGGAATGATGATGCTTTGGCAGCCCTTTTTCGGAAGGGTCTGTCAGAAAATGTAAAAGATGTTATGGTGGGATTCCCTGTTCCCTCTGGTGTCAATGATTCTATGTCTTTGGCTATTCAAATTGACAGACGTTTGCATGAGATAGTGTTGCCTTGTGTGCCAGCTCCTGAGCCCATGCAGTGTGATGGAGTGACTTCTGGGGCTCAGCGTCATGAGTTTTGAAAGCGCAATGGGTTATGTTTCTACTGTGGTGACGCTTCTCATGCTATTTCCGTCTGCCCTAAGCGGGGAAGACGTTTTGCGCGCTCAGTTGTCTTGGGTAGTGTTCAGACTAAATTTCTGTTGACTGTTACCCTGATTTGCTCCCTGTCCACATTTTCGGCTCAGGCTTTTGTTGATTCAGGAGCAGCTATTAACCTGATGGATTTTGACTTTGCCAGACGTTGTTGGTTTCCCATGATACCCCTGCGGAAGTCTATTCCTTTACTGGGCATTGATTCTACCCCTTTGGTGGAGAATAAACCCCAGTTTTCTACTCAGGTGATAATGAGGGTTGAACCAGATCATCAGGAGAGTTGCAAATTTCTGATGTTGCATAATCTGCATGACATTATTGTACTGGGTTTTCCTTGGTTACAGACTCAAAATTCTGGTTTGGATTGGAAATCTGTGTCTGTGACCAGTTGGGGCTGCCAATGTGTTAATACTGACACTCCTGTTTTTCCTGCCTCTCCCCAGTCTCAGGATGTCCCTGACTTTTTGACTGATTTTTCGGATGTGTTTAGTGAGAGTAAGTCTGCATCCTTACCTCCTCACAGGAGCTATGACTGTGCTATTGAGTTAGTGCCTGGTGGTAAATTTCCTAAAGGTCGTCTTTTTAATCTATCTGTACCTGAACACGATGCTATGCGATCTTATATCAAGGAGTCTTTGGAGAAGGGTCATATCAGACCATCCTCTTCACCCTTGAGTGCCGGTTTTTTCTTTGTGGCCAAAAAGGATGGTTCATTGAGGCCGTGTATTGATTATCGCCTCCTGAATAAAATCACTGTTAAATATCAATATCCGTTACCCTTGATTTCTGACCTATTTTCCAGAGTGAAAAGTGCTAGTTGGTTTACCAAGCTTGACCTCAGGGGGCGTATAACCTTATTCGCATTAAGCATGGGGATGAATGGAAGACGGCGTTTAATACCCCAGAGTGGCATTTTGAGTACCTAGTGATGCCTTTTGGGCTTACTAATGCCCCTTCCATCTTCCAATCCTTCATGAATGATATTTTCAGGGATTTTGTGGATAAATTTCTGATTGTTTATTTGGATGATATCTTGATTTTTTCCAACGACTGGGACTCTCATGTGAAACATGTTCGGACTGTGTTCCAGATTTTGAGAGAGAATGCACTGTATGTGAAGGGATCAAAGTGTCTTTTTGGCGTACAGAAGGTCTCATTTCTGGGATTCATTTTGTCTCCGTCTGTTATTGAAATGGACTCCGTCAAGGTTCAGGCCATCTGTGATTGGGTTCAACCTACTTCATTGAAGGCTCTTCAGAAATTAAACAATTGACTGATTTGACCAAAAAGGGTTCCGATGTGGTGAATTGGCCTCCTGAGGCAGTTTCTGCGTTTCAGGAACTTAAGCAGAGATTCATTTCTGCTCCTGTTCTACGGCAGCCTGATGTTTCTCTGCCTTTTCAGGTGGAGGTTGATGCCTCTGAGATTGGGGCAGGTGCCGTTTTGTCCCAAAGTGATCCAGAGACCTCTAAGAGTAGCCAACTGAACGTAATTATGACGTGGGTAATTGGGAGTTATTGGCCATGAAGTGGGCCTTTGAAGAGTGGAGACATTGGCTGGAAGGAGCCAAACATCAGGTGGTGGTCCTCACGGACCATAAGAACCTGGTTTATCTCGAATCAACCAAGCGACTTAATCCTAGAAAGGCCAGATAGGCCTTGTTTTTTACACGTTTTAATTTTGTGGTTTCTTGTCTGCCGGGCACTAAGAATGTTAAGGCGGATGCCCTCTCGAGGAGTTTCTTTGGGGATTCTCCTGAGTTATCTGATCCTGCTGTTATTTTGAAAGAGGGTGTAGTTCTTTCCGCCATCTCGCCCAATTTGAGACTGCCTCTGGAGGGGTGTCAGGAGGATAAACCTGAACGCTGCCCTGTTGGGAAATTGTTTGTCCCAGACCAGTGGAAAAAGAGTGTGATGTCTGAGATTCATTGTTCCGCGTTGGCTGGTCATCCTGGGATTTTTGGTATCAGAGACTTGGTGAGTCGGTCCTTTTGGTGGCCTACTTTGTCTCGTGACATGAGGGACTTTGGGCAGTCCTGTGAGACTTGCTCTCGTTCCAAGCCTTGCTCTCATTCGAGTGGTTTGTTAATGCCATTACCTGTACCCAAGAGGCCATGGACCCATATTTCTATGGATTTTATTTCCCACCTCCCTGTCTCTCAGAGAATGACTGTTATCTGGGTAATCTGTGATAGGTTTTCCAAGATGATACATCTTGTGCCATTACTTAAGTTGCCTTCCTCCTCCGAATTGGTGCCTTTGTTCTTTCAGCACGTGGTTCGGTTACATGGTTTTCCGGAGAACATTGTGTCTGAGAAAGGAGTCCAGTTTGTTTCAAGATTTTGGAGGATATTTTGTTCTAAACTTGGTATACAGTTATCTTTCTCCTCTGCATTTCACCCTCAGACCAATGGACAAACCGAGAGAACAAACCAGACCTTGGAGACTTATTTGAAATGTTTTGTATCTGCTGATCAAGATGACTGGGTCTCTTTTTTGCCTTTGGCTGAGTTTGCTCTTAATAATAGGGCTAGCTCTGCCACCTTGATGTCTCCATTTTTCTGCAATTCTGGGTTTCACCCTCGATTTTCTTCAGGACAGGCGGAGGCTTGTTTCTGTCCGGGGGTTGACTCTATTGTGGAGCGTATGCAGCAGATTTGGGACCAGGTAGTGGAGAGGTTGTCTCTCTCTCAAGAGAAGGCGCAGCGGTTTGCCAACCGGCATAGGACTGATGGTCCTCGTTTTAAAGTGGGGGACTTGGTTTGGTTGTCCTCAAGAAATATCCCTATGAAGGTTGCAACTCCAAAATTTAAGCCAAGGTTCATTGGACCTTATAAGATCTTGGAAATTATTAATCCGGTTTCCTTCCGTTTGCTTCTTCCAGGGACATTTAAGATCCATAACGTGTTCCACAAGTCCTTATTGAAGAGGTTTGTCGAGCCAGTGGTTCTGTCACGGGTGTGTCGCGGCGGAGATCGTCGCGATTGCACACCCTGACTTCGCACAGCTGAGTTTCTGGTGCTGGGTGTTTTTCGGCACTGGGGGAGTTAATTCTTTCTCTCTCGGTGCTGGGCTGACCAGCCTCGCCCAGCTGCGATTGATGTTTTGTTAATTAGCTTCCTTCTTATACCTGCTGGTCTGCTGGGGAAGTTGCTGGTGAAAGCATTCATTCAGACCAGCAGAGCGGATCGTTTCTGAGAAGACTTAAGCTAAGAGTGCCTGTTGTGGTTTTTCCTCTCCTCGCTTATTGTTTATCTCCTTAACCTTTTGTGTTCCTCTGTAGTGGAAGTGTATGCAAGGCTGTGTTTTCTTTACCCCTTGTCTGTCTCATTTGTCTTAGACTGTGTGTAAGCTGTGACCTGCCCATTCCCTGTGGTGGTAATCAGGGTCCTTCTCAGGACTAGATTACAGTGGTCAGGGATCTACAGGAGACAGGGTTACGCTGGCGGCCTGGACCTCTGTACCATTAACAGTACCTCCAGGTAGAGGGACTAGTCAGGACCCCAGTTCAGGGTCAGCATAGACCCCGGTCCACCTCTATCCAGAGACAGCGTGACACGTACACAGTATTGACCCACAATACATAGGATATTATGTCAGGTAAGACATTGCTGGCAGATACTATGTATACATGTTGATTTTCTCTATTATATGAAATTTAGAATGATGTCACATTAGATATAGGTTGCTATCTTTGAATATATCTGTTATACGTCGTGACATTTTCACCGGCCACTTAAAGATTCTCCCCAGCCACCATGGATCCAGTAGCCCATTTAGCTCAGCAGTTGCAGAGTTTGTCCATGGAGCTGACGGACGTTAAATCCAAGGTTTTGTACCCCCGGGAGCAAACCAGATTTGAACCTAAAGTAGCTCTCCCGGACAGGTTCACTGGTGGGCGGGACAAGTTTTTTACTTTCCTGGAAGCATGTAAATTGTATTTTCGGCTGCGGCCGCAGTCGTCGGGGAGTGAGGATCAGAGGGTGGGAATTGTCATCTCGCTCTTACAAGGGGACCCTCAATCCTGGGCGTTCTCTCTCCCCCCGGGCTCCCCGGCTCTCCAGTCAGTGGACCGATTTTTTTACAGCCCTAGGTCTGGTATATGATGACCCGGATCGGGTCTCCCTTGCTGAAATGAAGTTACGTAGGATACAGCAGGGAGATCGTCCGGCGGAGAAATTTTATTCAGAGTTCCGTAGGTGGGCCACGGATACTCAGTGGAATGACCCGGCTCTTAAGAGCCAGTTTTGTCAAGGTTTATCTGACAAATTAAAAGATGTGTTGGCTCAGTATGATTCTCCCCGTCACTGGAGGCCGCTATGGCTCTTGCTATTCGCATTGATAGACGGCTTCGGGAGAGGTGTGGGATAACTCCGCCCCTGTGATGACTCCACCTCCTTCTAAAGTCCCTAATATTGAGGTTCCCCTGGTTTGTTCCGAGGAACCTATGCAGTTGGGAGGGACATCATTCCGAGGGAGGGGATCGGCGGTGCGCCGCAAAACAAGAAGGTGTTTCTTCTGCGGGAGGAGAGGGACATTTTATTGAGGGGTGTCCATCCCGTATTGTACTGAGCAAGAAGTCGCCGGAAAACTATTAATCCCAGGTTGTGTGGTGGACGACAATCTGGGAGTATGCATTTCGTCCCCAAGTCCGTCTCAGTTTCTCGTACCAGCGGAGGTGGTGGTAGGTACGAGAACTGAGAAGATTTCTGTTCTTCTGGATAGTGGGGCCGCGGCTAATCTGGTGGACGCTCGGTTTGCCCAGGTGCAAGGTATGCAACTGAGTGTATTGGCCAAACCTATCCCTATATTCTCTATTGACGCCAGGCCTCTCGGTCAAGGTAGCTTTGTGCAAGCCGTGCATAACATAGACCTTCGAGTGGGGGCAATACATAAAGAACTATTGTCTTGTTATGTGTTGGAGGGCCTTCCCACTCCTATTGTGTTGGGACTTCCTTGGTTAACTAAACATAACCCAGTTATTAATTGGCAATCCAGAGAGATAAGCCAGTGGGGTGAATTTTGCAATAGTAACTGCATGAACACGGTCATCGGTACGGTCGTGCCTAGAACCTTACCTCCTTTTCTGGAGGACTTTGAGGATGTGTTTTCAGAGGAAGGGTGTCAAGAATTACCTCCTCATCGCGCATATGACTGTGCTATAAAATTGCTTCCTGATGCTAAGTTACCAAAATCTAGGTTATATAACCTTTCTGGTCCTGAGAGGCAAGCTATGAAGGATTACATTTCGGAAAGTCTGGCCAAGGGGCATATTAGACCTTCATCTTCCCCAGTGGCCGCGGGGTTCTTCTTTGTGAAGAAAAAAGATGGAGGTCTACGCCCTTGCCTGGATTTCCGTGAGCTTAATCGGATTACGGTCCGAGATCCGTATCCGCTCCCACTTATTCCTGATCTCTTCAATCAGATTGTGGGCGCCAAATGGTTCTCTAAGTTGGATCTCAGGGGGGCGTATAATCTGATTAGGATAAAGGAGGGGGATGAGTGGAAGACGGCGTTTAACACTCCGGAGGGACATTATGAGAACCTTGTCATGCCTTTCGGTCTGACTACTGCCCCGGCGGTGTTTCAACATTTTGTTAATGACATCTTTCGCCACCTAGTGGGACAGTTTGTTGTCATTTATCTAGATGACATCTTAATTTACTCGCCGGATCTTGTGTCTCATCAGGAGCATGTGAGACAAGTGTTGCAGATCTTGCGAGATAATAAACTGTACGCCAAATGGGAGAAGTGTGTATTCGCTGTACAAGAACTTCAGTTTTTAGGATTCTTGGTGTCAGCCTCTGGTTTCCGTATGGACCCTGGGAAAGTGAAGGCTGTGCTTGAATGGGATCGGCCAGAGGATCTTAAAGCACTGCAGCGTTTCCTGGGGTTTGCTAACTACTACCGGAAATTTATTCGTAATTTCTCATCTGTTGTCAAACCTCTCACTGACATGACAAAAAAAAAAGGGACGGATTTTTCTAGGTGGTCTGACAAAGCTTGTCAAGCATTTTCCTCCTTGAAAAAATGTTTTGCTTCAGCACCCATACTCATCCAACCTGATGCATCACAACCGTTCATTGTGGAGGTAGACGCATCTGACGTAGGAGTGGGTGCGGTATTATCTCAAGGTCCGTCCCCTGGTAAATGGCATCCGTGCGCTTTCTTCTCTAAAAAATTGTCGTCCGCCGAGAGGAATTATGATGTCGGCAATAGGGAACTCTTGGCCATTAAGTTGGCTTTTGAAGAGTGGCGTCACTTTTTGGAGGGGGCAGTCCACCCGGTCACCGTCATTACTGATCACAAGAACCTGCTGTATTTAGAGTCTGCAAAACGTCTGAATTCTAGACAAGCTAGATGGTCGTTGTTTTTTACCAGGTTTAATTTTGTCGTCACATATCGTCCTGGGTCAAAAAATGTAAAGGCTGATGCCTTATCTCGTAGTTTCCCGGGGGCCGGGAAGACGGATGACCCGGTTCCTATTCTTCAGGAGGGAGTTGTGGTGTCGGCTGTATGCTCTGAGCTTGAGGAGGAGGTATTGGAGGCTCAGGGGGATGCCCATGTAGGACCTCCAGGGAAACTGTTTGTTCCAGATCAGTTAAGACAAAAGGTTATCGAGGCACATCATAATTCTGCTTTGGCAGGACACCCAGGGAGTAAAGCAACTGTAGATCTCGTTTCTCGCCGGTTTTGGTGGCCTAACTTAAATAAAGAGATGGTAACTTTTGTCGTGTCCTGTGGGGTATGTGTGCGCTCTAAGACCCCACATACCCGTCCGTCTGGGGCCCTTTTACCGTTGAAAATCCCGGAGCGTCCATGGACCCATCTGTCTATGGACTTCATTACGGACCTTCCTCCGTCTTCAGGTAAAACTGTCATACTAGTTGTAGTTGACAGGTTCAGCAAAATGGCACATTTTATTGCTCTTCCTGCTCTTCCTAATGCTAAAACTCTGGCGCAGGTGTTCATTGGGGAGATTGTGAGACTTCACGGGTTGCCTTCCGATGTGGTGTCGGATCGGGGGTCTCAGTTTGTGTCCAAATTCTGGAAGGCATTTTGTTCTCGTCGGGGGATGCAGTTGTCATTTTCTTTGGCTTTTCATCCGCAGACCAATGGTCAGACAGAGCGTCTGAATCAGAGCTTAGAGACATATCTCCGGTGTTTTGTCTCAGAGAACCAAGAGGACTGGTCTTCTTTCTTGCCTCTGGCAGAGTTCGCTCTTAACAATAGGCGGAGCGAGTCCACTGGTAAGTCCCCGTTTTTTGGGGCATATGGTTTTCACCCCAGTTTTGTACTTTCAATGGGGGGGGCTCTTCTGGGGTTCCTGAGGAGGAACGATTTTCGTCGTCACTTGCTTCAGTGTGGAGAGGAGTGCTTAATAATCTGAGCACTATGGGGAACCGATACAAACGTATGGCTGATAGGAGGAGAGTGTCTGGTCCGGACCTAAGTGTGAACGATCTGGTATGGTTGTCTACCAAGAATATAAAACTTAAGGTTCCCTCCTGGAAACTCGGTCCCAGATTCATCGGGCCATACAGGATCAGTTCAATAGTTAATCCGGTGGCTTTCCGTCTTGACCTCCCTCCTACATTTAAAATCCACAATGTGTTCCACAAATCATTGCTTAAGAGGTACGTGGCACCAGTTATACCGTCACCTCTACCTCCTCCTCCAGTGGTGGTCAATGGTAATTTGGAGTTTCAGATATCGAAGATCATTGACTCACGTCTGAATCGCCGGTCCCTTCAGTACCTTGTTCATTGGAGGGGATATGGTCCTGTGGAGAGGATGTGGGTTTCTGCGTCGGATATTAACGCAGACCGTTTGGTTCGGGCCTTCCACACTACTCACCCAGATAGACCAGGCCCTGAGGGTCCAGAGGCCCCTCGTAGAAGGGGGGGTACTGTCACGGGTGTGTCGCGGCGGAGATCGTCGCGATTGCACACCCTGACTTCGCACAGCTGAGTTTCTGGTGCTGGTTGTTTTTCGGCACTGAGGGAGTTAATTCTTTCTCTCTCGGTGCTGGGCTGACCAGCCTCGCCCAGCTGCGATTGATGTTTTGTTAATTAGCTTCCTTCTTATACCTGCTGGTCTGCTGGGGAAGTTGCCGGTGAAAGCATTCATTCAGACCAGCAGAGCGGATCGTTTCTGAGAAGACTTAAGCTAAGAGTGCCTGTTGTGGTTTTCCTCTCCTCGCTTATTGTTTATCTCCTTAACCTTTTGTGTTCCTCTGTAGTGGAAGTGTTGTATGCAAGGCTGTGTTTTCTTTACCCCTTGTCTGTCTCGTTTGTCTTAGACTGTGTGTAAGCTGTGACCTGCCCATTCCCTGTGGTGGTAATCAGGGTCCTTCTCAGGACTAGATTACAGTGGTCAGGGATCTACAGGAGACAGGGTTACGCTGGCGGCCTGGACCTCTGTACCATTAACAGTACCTCCAGGTAGAGGGACTAGTCAGGACCCCAGTTCAGGGTCAGCATAGACCCCGGTCCACCTCTATCCAGAGACAGCGTGACACGTACACAGTATTGACCCACAATACATAGGATATTATGTCAGGTAAGACATTGCTGGCAGATACTATGTATACATGTTGATTTTCTCTATTATATGAAATTTAGAATGATGTCACATTAGATATAGGTTGCTATCTTTGAATATATCTGTTATACATCATGACAGGTTCCTATGGCTAAACCTCCCGACGCTGTTTTGGTTGAGGGCAAGTTGGAGTATGTGGTTGAGAAAATATTGGATTCTCGTTTTGCTAGATGGAAACTCCAGTATTGGGTTAAGTGGAGAGGTTATGATCAGGAGGACAATTCTTGGGTGTTTGCTTCGGACATCCATGCTGGGAGACTGATCCATGCCTATCATCGAGCTCATCCTGATTGGCCTGGTTGCGCAGGTTAGGGTTCGGTGACGCCTCCTCAATGGGGGGGTACTGTTGTGAATACTCTGGAGGCGACTTCTGAGCTGGGGCTCCCTCCGGTGGTTGCTGAGGGTAATTAACTAATTGCTGAATGGCCTTCAGCTGGCTCTGAATGGTCTGATATAAGTGACCTGAACTCCCTTCAGTCTTGCCGGTAATCAATTGTTCTTCCACGTCTTGCTTGGAGCTCACTTGCATTCCTGCTCTCATTGAAATAGGTGATTTGCTGTTTTTTTTCCTCTGGTTGGATTTTCTTGCTGGTTTGCTGCTTAGCAGTGGACTTCGGCCTGGTCCCCTTTTGGGGCCTGGCTCTGCAATTGTGCTCAGTTTGTTTTTGCATTTTTGCTCTGTTCCTATGTCACTTTTTATTTGCTGAATTGCTGTGTGTTACACCAGAGATTTAATTTAGGTGGTAGAGATCGTGTGATCTCAGGTTTTTTGTTAATCAGACGTGTTGGTATTTTTGTCAGGGTTTTTTTGGGTTGCAGTCAGAATTCTTTCCTATACTTTTCTATCTAGACAGATTGGGCCCCAGTGTTTGCTCATTGTATTTTCTGTCTGTGTTCGTATTTTCTTCTGGTCTATTCGCCATTACATGTTTGGGGGCTTCCTATTTCTTTGGGAATTCTACTACGGGGCAGATAGCATTCATCTTTCGGCCTTTAGGTGTAGCTATCTCTCCGGCTGTGACGAGGCGTCTAGGATCACCGTAGGTACGCTCCACGGCTACTTCTAGTGTGGCGGTTAGTTTAGGGTCCTGCAATCCAATAGTTTCCAGCCTCTCTGGTGTATTGCCTTTTTGGCTATTTTTGCAATCTCTACTCAGCTACTGAAACATAACAGGCTTCTCTGAACATCTCCATGGAGTCAGGCGACCGTGGGTCCCAATCCTGGCTTACTCCAAACGTATCCGTGGTTCAGCGATAGTCAATAGATCAGATCTGTATTTTTCCAACCATGCCCGAACTCCCCTAAGATGGCATCCTGTCGAATGATAAATCTGTTTCCCTCGTGATGGAGCCATGATGTATTCTCTGCTGTCCTGTCTTTGGTTCTTTGGATGTTTTTGATGTCTTGGCTGAATCTCTATCTGTCTTAGTCTCTTTATATAAAGGCATGTAACCTCTTTTTATAATTAACAAGTGTCCTTCAATACAGCATCACAGATAAGGGGAAGAATGGTGACCACCAAGTCGCATTGTTTGATTATGTAATCTATTTGCATAGATTTTCCTCCTCTATTTGTAATGCCATCAAATTATCTGACCTAGAAAATGCATAATTAGCATATCAGTAAACATCACTAGTCATCAAGGATAAGAGCTCAATGTTACATGAAATGTCAATTTAAAAGTCAATATTACAGGCTTAAACAAGCAAAAGTCTGTTTTCTTGACCAACCAGAAATAAACACATACATTCAAAAGTCAACATATAGATAGCAGTCTATTCTTTCTGGCTTGCCAAAAATAGTCGTCTGGTCAATTAAGATACAATGATGTGTCTCCACACCTAAAAAAAGCAAAAATAAAAACAATATCCCTCACCTGTCCTACATACTGTCACATGTCCCAATCCATGTCTGAAATAACTCATATACACTCAAACAAAAAAGGCAGCACTCTGTAGAGCCATAGCATGCAAATCTGAAATCTGAAAAATTGATTGCATTGCTGCATTCAAACTAAGAAAAATTGAGAAAGCTTAGCGCATAAAATGTCCAATGTATGTGTACCTGGAAGCCACGTTAAGGCGTTTCTCATTTTCTCCATGTCTGCAATAAGTGGTTTTCAAGATGTGACCATCCAGGCTAAAATTCAAAGGATAATGAGCTGCTGCTAGCGCAGCGTCTGTGACTAGTGGTGACCTCATCAAGGTTACCGCAGGTCACTGAGGCTGCGTTCCCAGCTCACTTCTATGTGAGCCAGGCCGATGAACTGCGGTGACCTCAATGACATCACCACTAGCACAGTGAGAAAAATCAAACAGAGCCTGGAACGCAGCCTGAGGAACCTGCAGTAACCTTGATGACTTCACCACTAGTGACTGATGCTGCACTTGCAGCAGCTTATTCTCTCTTGATTATGAGCCTGGACGGTCGCATCTTAGCTCCCCCCAGATTGAAAATCAATTATCGCAGATATGGATTTCAGCATAGTACATTATGTTGGACAGGTGAAGGATAATGTTGTTTTTTATTTTTGTTTTTTTACAGGAGACCAGGGCTTTAATGGAATGAGCGTTTTGTGATTATTTTTGTTATTTATTATGTTCTGTTTTTTTACAGGGGACCAGGTCTGCAATGGAATGAGCAAAAGGTAAGTATAACTGTGTTTATTTTTAAATAAATTTGTAAAATAATGTGTATTTTTGTTTCAAATAACGGACTTTATTCTGGTTGTTTTTTACTGACAATATGACTATGATGTTAGAGATGGAAAGGCGTCCTATATGCGCCTATCCATTACTAACTGTTAGGCTTGATGTCACCTGAAAATACAAAGGTGACATAAACCCCATTAATATGAACCCTACTAGCCACCAGCACAGGGCAAGTGGAAGAGCAAAGAGCAAGGATTGGTGCATCTATTAGATGAGCCTTTTTTGGGTGGCTGCGGTCTACTATCTTTAGGCGGAGGAGGCAATATCCATGGCCCCATTTCAGCCTGAGAAAACCAGCCCCCAGCTGTCTGCTTTAGCTTGGCTGGTTGTCAAAAATAGGGGGTACTCCACGGCGTTTTTTTCAATTATTTATTTAAATAATTTTAAAAAGACAGCATGGGGACCGCTTTATTCTTGATAACCAGCCATGACAAAGCTGACAGCTGAGCATTGTAGCCCACAGCTGTCAATTTTACCATGCTGGTTATCAAAAATAGAAAGCCCATGTCATTTTTTTAAATTATTTTTTATAGCGCAGGTCCTGGCTGATGAATGCACCCATCAGCCATGTCTGCTCTTGCTCTTCTTAGCGGCAGCAGGCGTAGGCTGATGGGAGTAGTACTCTCTCATGAGCCAATGCTTCTGTGACCAGAGGTAAACTTTTTACCACTGGTCACAGCTGCTAGCTCACTGCAGTCATCTGACTGAGCTCTCTGACTGGCGGTAATGATCTTATCGATGATGAGAGCCAATGATTACTGCGCTGTCATGCACATGACAGCATGGCAAACAATGGATGTTCAGGTCCCCATTCATCTGAATGGGGTCTAGATTCGCATTCGGAAACCAAACTTTTTTAACTGTTCGGAATTCACCCATCATTAATATCAGACAGTGAGGTTCTCACAAATCAACTAGGCATTGAGACTTGCTGTGAGGGGCTGTAGCGACACACCTCAATCCATGCAGTCCACACAGTGAAAGATGGAGCTTCCCACAATGGTTAACTGGACTTATGTATCATGTAATGGAAATAATGTTCTACCACGTGTAAACGTAAATCTCTTATCTCTAGATTGTGCAGAAGGAGTATTCGTAAAATGTTTGTGCTTGCTATCTGATGTATACTGTATACTTATCAAGCTGTTAAGTAAAGAAAAGTTTGTTTTTTGACTTTGGTCTCCCACATTCATCTCTACCTCATCTTGTCCTGGCCTGCCAAGTCAAGTGGCACCATGCAGTCTGCAGAGGTCGTCAAGGTAACAGAAGCAGACGGACCCAGCCCATGCACCCATTTTCCTGTAAAGTAGCAGGGTGCAGATGATGCTCACATTGCCCACAATTACCGCCCCTGCTAACGTCACATTGTCTTCAGAGTACTGCAGCCTATTAGAGAGCTCAATGGCCCTGCCTGAGTAGACGGAACGAGCTGCTGAGCTCAGTGATTGGCTGCAGAATTTTCAACATGACATATGTGCTGCCGACAAAAACAGACACTGACAAAAGTGGTGGAGACTTTGAGCTGAACCCGGAAGGGTGAGATTTTTTCTTTTTCAAAAAATTTCACCTGGGAATCAACTTTCTTAGAAAATGGCGAACCCCTTTAAGCCCCCTTCTATAGATTAGATAGCTATAGGTTAAAGTTAACTGCATCCCACCTGACACCCCTATACACAGAAATGTTCAGCTCGACCGAGTCCTCCTCTGTTCTTTATGAAAGAGCCGCTGCCAGAGGAGCTTCTAGATCCTTCTGTCCCACAGCATCGTCTACACACATGGTCAAAATTGTTGGTACCCCTCGTTTAATGACAGAAAAACCAACAATGGTCACAGAAATAACTTGAATCTGACAAAAGTAATAATAAACAAAAAAATCTATGAAAATGAACAAATGAAAGTCAGACATTGCTTTTCAACCATACTTCCACAGAATTTACAAAAAAAGAAAACTCATGAAATAGGCCCAGACAGAAATGATGGTTCCCTTGAAAATAAAGTGACAAAAGGGACATGTTAAATCAAGGTGTGTCCACTAATTAGCATCACAGGTGCCTACAATCGTGGAATCAGTGAGTGGCCTGTATAGAGGCTACAGATACTCACTATACTGTTTGGTGACATGGTGTGTATCACACTCAACATGGACCAGAGGAAGCGATGGAAAGAGTTGTCTCAGGAGATTAGAAAGAAAATTATAGACAAACATGTTAAAGGTAAAAGTTATAAGACCATCTCCAAGCAGCTTGATGTTCCTGTGACTACAGTTGCACATATTATTCAGAAATTTAAGCTCTATGGGACTGTAGCCAACCTCCCTGGACGTGGCCGAAGGAGGAAAATTGATGACAAATCAAAGAGATGGATAATACGAATGGTAACAAAACAGCCCAGAAAAACTTCTAAACTGATTAAAGGTTAACTTCAAGCTTAAGGAACATCATTGTCCGATCGCACCATCCGTTGTTGTATGAGCCAAAGTGGACTTCATGGGAGACGACCAAGGAGGACACCATTGTTGAAAGAAAATCATAAAAAAGCCAGACTGGAATTTGCCAAACTACATGGTGACAAGCCACAAACCTTCTGGGACAATGTCCTATGAACAGATGAGAAAAAAATAGAACTTTTTGGCAGGGCAGATCAGCTCTGTGTTCACAGACGGAAAAATGAATCCTATCAATAAAAGAACACTGTCCCTACTGTGAAGTATGGAGGAGGCTCTGTTATGTTCTGGGGCTGCTTTGCTGCATCTGTCACAGTGTGTCTAGAATCTGTGCAGGGTACAATGAAATCTTAAGACTATCAAGTAATTCTAGAGAGAAATGTGCTGCCCAGTGTCAGAAAGCTTGGTCTCAGTCGCAGGTCATGGGTCTTGCTACAGGATTATGACCCAAAATACACAGCTAAAAACACCCAAGAATGGCTAAGAGGAAAACATTGGACTATTCTGAAGTGTCCTTCTATGAGCCCCTACCTAAATCCTATTGTAATGAATTGAAGCGGAGGTACAGGTGGTGAAGTTCACATTCGTTGTTTACTGTAATATTTGTGGAACCTCGGGACCCCGATCCGGGAGGCTCTGAAGGGCGCGTGACTAAGTGAGCCCCAGACACCCTTAGTAAGTCCCCTCAAACAGGGTCAGAATGGAATTTCTGGGGGACACCGGTGCTACCTCCAGTTAGACCCCGGACATGTGGAGTTTGGGTAGTTGGGTATAAGCTGGCACTGGCGTTGTCCGGTGGTTCGGATGGCTGAGTAGCGGAATGGGACCGAACTGGCGTAGACAATACGTAGGTCGTCCTGGACGGCCGGGTAACAGGTAACTGGCAGTCTGTGGAGATAAACAGTGTAAACCGAGCACTTGGCAAAACACTTCAGAAACACAGGAACAACAACAGCGGAACTGGAAGCTAGCAACAGAAGATACTTGTTGCTCCGGCGCCCTCCCTATGGCGCAGAGGCCAGAAATAATAATCAGTACCACGCTATTGGTCAGAGGCATTTTGAAAAATGCGTGCTGTCTCTTTAAGAGACCGGCGAGGCTGGCACAGAGCGAGAGTCCCGACAGGGACCCTGCTGAGGTATGGGACCGGGACCGGGTGCAGATGGATCAGGACCGAGTGTAACACCTATTGAGCATCTTTGGAAAGAGCTGAAACATGAAGTCTGGAAAAGGCCACCTTCAAACATTAGACAACTGGAGCAGTTTGCTCTTGAGGAGTGGCCAAAATACCTGTCGAGAGGTGCAGAAGTCTCATTGACAGTTACAAGAATCGTTTGATTGCAGTGATTGCCTCAAAAGGTTGTACAACAAAATATTATGTTAAGAGAACCATCATTTCTGTCCAGGCCTATTTCATGAGTTTTATTTTTTTTTAAGTTCTGTGGAAGCATGGCTGAAAAACAACGTCTGACTTTCATTTGTTCATTTTCATAGATTTTTTATTCATAATTACTTTTGTCAGATTCGGGTTATTTCTGTCACCATTGTGGGTTTTTCTCTCGTTAAATGAGGGGTACCAACAATTTTGACTACGTGTGTATAAGGGAAGAGCTGGGAGGCCTCAAATTACATTAGACTGGTAGGGTAATCCAACTGTAATTTCATCTGAATAGTGGCCTTATGGAGAGAGACAGTCTCTCCACAATAGGAGAGTGTATGTTGCAGAACAGATAAAGATGACAGCATAGAATAAGAAATACTTCATAGTAATTGTTTAATATGACAGTATCTACATTGTACTGTACCATAATAAAGACCGTATAGAAGAAATTGCACCAAAAAATCAAAGAAGGTTAAAAGCAATATTTATTGAGTCATTGTATAGAAATGTACAAATTATTAAAAACTGGGCTAATGACAGATGAGTGACCAAAAAATGGCACCACAATATAGCAAGGTAAAAGTAATTACATATAGTACAATATGCAAACCGCATGTACAATAGGGTAGTAGATCAGGGCATAGACATGTGACTACGGGAACCTATAAGTAACACAGTAATAACGTGTTATCTAATTCTGTAAAGCCTAGAAGCAGCTGAAAGCCAGTGTCCTGGTTAACTAGTATGCTCATATAAAACAATATGCTGCAAAAGACATATGTGTGGTACTAGATGAATTGCCTTGATCAAATATTGCAGCACCACCACCCCAACGCACGTTTTGGCTTGAATGCCTTATTCTGGGTGGAGTGGCATCATAATGGTAAGCTGATCTTAAATAGTCATGTTAAGCCAATAGGAGAAGGTGTCACAAAGTCTATGAAAGATATAATGCTGAAGATTGGTGCATGCAACACCTATGCGTACCGGAAGTCGGCATCACCGATGCACTCATCGGGAAGGGCGTGGCTGCTTTTAATTGAGGTGCCACCAATATGTGGTTAAGTGAGTGACGCCGTGGACATGCTGACATCCCATCGCCGAGTAGATATGCTGTCAGCGGTGCCAAGCAACGGCCCCCCAGCATGCATGCGCACGAGCAACAAGTGTAAGGAGAGGATGATTGGCACCAATGATTTCAAATGAAAATTTGAATCCCACACAGATGTCCAGTTCTCAACCTCTAAAAAGATGTTTTAGAGAAGGAATCAATTATACATGTTATTGTGCAATAAACTGTTTAGGTGTTTGCATGGTATTCAAAATTAGAACAATACAGTATTGCATATATGGTTTCTCAGAATACATTAAATATATAACCATACAGAAGTAGTGCGTAAGCACAAGGATAATGTTTGCACAGTACTGAATATATAAATCTAATAAATATTTAAAGAATAATTACATTTACAATTACCTTTACAGATGGTAGGTGTCATTATTATAGAAAAAACATTTAAATACAGTATATTGTGCAGTAGCCAATAAAAAGTTATGATCTATGAACAAGGTGTCACAGATGGCTAAAGTGCAAAAGTGCATATAGTATATGGAAAGTATTAAAATAGTTTAGAAGATTATATAAAAACATATATGAAAATTGAACATAATATACAGTACAGACCAAAAGTTTGGACACACCTTCTCATTCAAAGATTCTTCTGTATTTTCATGACTATGAAAATTGTCGAATCACACTGAAGGCATCAAAACTATGAATTAACACATGCGGAATTATACATTACACTTTACAAAAAAGTGTGAAACAACTGAAAATATGTCTTATATTCTAGGTTCTTCAAAGTAGCCACCTTTTGCTTTGATTACTGCTTTGCACGCAGAAAAGGTGAACGGATGGACTCTACATGCCTGGTTCCCACCGTGAAGCATGAAGGAGGTGGTGTGATGGTGACACTGTTGGGGATTTATTCAAAATTGAAGCGGTGAGCGGTCCAGCTCACCCCAAACCTTCTTGATTGGGTTCAGGTCTGGTGACTGTGGAGGCCAGGTCATCTGGCGTAGCACCCTAACACTCTCCTTCTTGGTCAAATAGCCTTACACAGCCTGGAGGTGTGTTTGGGGTCATTGTCCTGTTGAAAAATAAATGATGGTCCAACTAAACGCAAACCGGATGGAATAGCATACCGCTGCGAGATGCTGTGGTAGCCATGCTGGTTCACTATGCCTTCAATTTTGAATAAATCAAACAGTATCACCAGCAAAGCACCCCCACACCATCACACCACCTCCTCCATGCTTCACGGTGGGAACCAGGCATGTAGAATCCATCCATTCACCTTTTCTGCATGCAAAGCAGTAATCAAAGCAAAAGGTGGCTACTTTGAAGAACCTAGAATATAAGACATATTTTCAGTTGTTTCACACTTTTTTGTAAAGTGTAATGTATAATTCCACATGTGATAATTCATAGTTTTGATGCCTTCAGTGTGATTCTACAATTTTCACAGTCATGAAAATACAGAAAAATCTTTGAATGAGAAGGTGTGTCCAAACTTTTGGTCTGTACTGTAAGTACTCAAACATACCGTGCTAAAAATAATATATTAGTGTGCAATATACAGCTCTGGTAAAAATTAAGAGACCACCACATCAAAACCCTGTCATGGGCAGCCCATTCTCCAGACCTGAACCCCATTGAAAACCTCTGGAATGTGATCAAGAGGAAGATGGATAGTCACAAGCCATCAAACAAAGAAGAACTGCTTACATTTTTTGCACCAGAAGCAGTGTGAAAGACTGGTGGAAAGCATGCCAAGACGCCTGAAAGCTGTGATTAAAAATCATGGTTATTCCACAAAATATTGATTTCTGAACTCTTCCTGAGTCATAACATTAGTATTGTTGTTTCTAAATGATTATAAACTTGTTTTCTTTGCATTATTTGAGGTCTGAAAACACTGGGTGTTTTTTTTTTAATTTTGACCATTTTTCTTTGTGAGAAAAAAATTACAAAATTTATTGCTTGGAAATTCGGAGACATGTTGTCAGAAGGTTATAGACTAAAAGAACAATTTACATTTTACTCAAAAATATTTTACTCAAAAATATACCTACAAAGAGAATAATCACACAAACGGAACATTTGAAATTAGGAGAATAAAAACAGAGATGCCAAAAACAAAAAAACAATAGAAGCAAATGATTAGAGGAATGGGACAAAACTTAACGTCTGTTAAGACCAAGCGCTTTCATGGTACATAGTGTCCAGTTCCTTCTGGATTCTTTTTCGGTGAGTAGACGACTAAGATTTCCACCACGTAGATCAGATTTTATGCAGTCAATTCCCTTAATATGAAGACCTGATGGGTTACATGAATGATGCACTTTAAAATACTTGTGAATTGTTTTTAGAACATCCAAATTATCTTCACTTGCAGCTGCAATAACATCCCTCACATGTTCACGTGCTTTAACCTTGACGGCGCGTATAGTGAGCCCTAGATGTATTTTGGAGCATGACGTGTTGCGTGATAGATAACTGTAAATATAGAAATGTAATTGATTGTGTTATTGTGTATTTTCTTCAAAATTCTTTGGCTCAATCAATATTAGGACAATCCACACATTTTCCACAGGAACTACAGTCCCAAGCCGAAGGTGCGGCCACTGTTCCGGTGGAGAATAGCCATAATGTTTTTTGGGGGGACTGTAGCTCCTCATAAGGTGCGTCCATAGATTCAGGAAGCATCTGGCAGTGATAGAGGATTGTGAAGGGAGACATTGTTTAAGTGTGGCATCTGCATTTAGGATTTGTCAAAGTTTTTTCAAATTTGTTGCTTCCATTGAGAATACTATCGTGTTTTCATTTTGACCTGGTTTGTTTGTTCACGTTTATTAGGGGAATAAATAAATTGTTGTCGATTTGTATTTCTGGGCCTATTGTATGCTTTTTTACGCTTCTTTTACTGTAGCCTTGGTCTAGGAATGTTGATTTCATTTCCTTAGCATATGTATCAAAGTCTTCCTCTGTAGAGCATATTTGTCTATTTCTCAAAAATTGGCCTGTACTGGTGTCTTCGATGTGCTCGAAAAATATGTTTGAGTCTCCGCTGCTGCATGTCTCACGCCTGTTCGACAGCCGCAATGCATGCAGGGCATTGCCTGTTTGTTAGCCAATCCCTGCAAGGTTAAGTAAACTGACAACATTAGGCCACATTCACACATTTTCAGATGTCCGGCTCCAGGGGCGTAACTAGGAACGGCAGGGCCCCACAGCAAACTTCACAATGGGCCCCCCCCCGCCTCCGGCCGCCATTTTAAAAAAAATATATATTTTTTTAAAAATCACTAATCGCAAACGGCGAATGGATTGAATAATCCAGTCGCCATTTGCAAATTTTTAGCCGCTTTGGCGACCATTTTGGTCGCCATCTGCAGCACTGTAAAGAGGCCTGCTGTTTTCGGGGCCCCATTAGGGGCCTGCTGTTTCCTGGGACCCTAGGACCCTGATTGGGCCTGCTGTTTCCTGGGGCCTGCAGTTTCCTGGGGCCATAGGCCCCTGATGGGGCCTGCAGTTTCCTGGGGCCCTAGGACCCTGATGGGGCCTGCTGTTTCCTGGGGCCTGCAGTTTCCTGGGGCCCAAGGCCCCTAATGGGGCCTGCAGTTTTCTTTGGAGCTAGGCCCCTAATGGGGCCTGCTGCTTCCTTTGGACCTAGGCCCCTAATGGGGCCTGCTGTTTCCTAGGGCCCCATTAGGGGCCTGCTGCTTCCTGGGGCCTCTAATGTGGCCCGCTGTGTCCTGGCCCCCGCCCCGCACACATGCGATTTGCACACTTAGTCATGTACGCACGAGCTGCTCTCCCTAATGCTCTCAATGTTCAGTGAAAAACTGAGAGAAGCAGAGGAGAAGCTCGTTGTCACAGGACCATAAGTATAAAAATCGCATATGAGTGAAGTGTCCATGTGATGACTGCTGGAACCTGCAGAGCTGAATCCTGACATTGCAGCTTCTGAATTCTCACAACGAATGCACTGCACACTTTTAGGATTCTCCATTACCGGTGGCAAGAGTACACGGTCATGTCAGCACCAGCATGTGATTTATACACTTCTGGCCACATTCCGACTAGACGTGCCCGGCCTCGCTCTGTTCATTTTCATTGAGTGAGGCCACATGTCTAGTCAGCACGTGACCGCATGTATGTAAATTACCGGCATGAGAGAATCCTAACAGCGTGCAGTGCGCACTGTGAGAATTCTGAAATTGACTAATTCTCATGTTTTTATTTATGTTAGGAGCATTAAAGGGTTGTCCAGGTTTGTGCTGAGTCTGCAGTCATTCTATGTGACACAGACCTGGAGAACCCCTTTAATGCTCCTAACAAATAAAGACATGAGAATTAGTCAATTTCACAAATAATATTTACATCCAGGTACCTTATAGATGACGTCGTCTCTGGAGTCGTTCTCCTTTTCTTCATCTTGTCCAGATCCCATGATGAGTTTTCTCATCCACAGTCGTCTCTGCAGATTTCCATCTTCTCCGCTCTCCGCACGATGCCCTTAAAGACAGAAGAGTCATTATAATGCCCCTAAATAAAAATATCTGCAATATACTGTCACCTCACACTATTCCCCTCCCTCCTCACACTGTCTCCTCTCACATCCCCCTGTTCAGCATACTGTCCTCATATTTACCCCCTCACTCTCTATACTGTCTGCTCACACATACCCGACTCCCCATACTGTGTCTGCACACATCCCATCACCCTCACTCCCCATACTGTGTCCACATACATTCACCCGTTCGCTCCCCATACTGTCTGCACTCATACCCCCATACTGTTTCCTCATACATACTCTTCAGTACCCTCAAATCCCCCCACACATATTAAATGCCCCCATCGCCACTCCAAATCCCCCCACACATAAAATAACCCCCCATCCCCACTCCAAATCCCCCCACACATACAATAACCCCCATCGCCACTAAATCCCCCCACACACATTAAATCCCCCATCCCACTCCAAATCCCCCACACACATTAAATCCCCCCATCCCCACTCCAAATCCCCCCACACATAAAATAACCCCCCATCGCCACTCCAAATCCCCCCACACATAAAATAACCCCCATCGCCACTCCAAATCCCCCACACGTAAAATAACCCCCCATCCCCACTCCAAATCCCCCCACACATACAATAACCCCCATCGCCACTCCAAATCCCCCCACACATAAAATAACCCCCCATCCCCACTCCAAATCCCCCCACACATACAATAATCCCCCATCGCCACTCCAAATCCCCCCACACATACAATAACCCCCCATCGCCACTCCAAATCCCCCCCACACATAATGTATCCCCCATCCCCATTCCAAACCCCCCACACATAAAAGAACCCCCATCCCCACTCCAAATCCCCCCCACACATATGTATCCCCCATCCCCACTCCAAATCCCCCACACATAAAAGAACCCACATCCCCACTCTAAATCCCCCCCACACATAATGTATCCCCCCCATCCCCACTCCAAATCCCCCAACACATAAAAGAACCCCCATCCCCACTCTAAACCCCCCCATACACACACACTCACACAGTATGTGCCCCCGTTAATCTTCGGTGGTATCTTCAGCTCCACAGTGGAGCACACTCACCACCAGTCTTCACCCTTCTGGGCGCCGCCGACGAGTGACGTCAGCAGCGTGATCACATGACATGATCACGCTGCAGACGTCGCTCTGACCCGGTGGTCAGAGCTTCAATAGTACTGGTGTCTGTATAGACGCCAGTGCAATTGATTCCTGGGAGCCGGCACGCAGCAGCTTCTCTGCACCGGCTGTCAGCTTGACAGCCGGCACAGGGAGCCGCCGACTCTCAGGCCGGGGGCGGCAGAACGCAGCCGCAGGGGAGACAGCTGCAGCAGGGACGGGCCCCCTTCTAGCCCGGGCCCTGTGGCAGCTGCTTCCCCTGCTTCCACGATAGTTCCGCCCCTGTCCGGCTCCCTTTAAAGTTGGAATAAGTTCTGAAATGATTCTTCCTGGCACGATTTTTTAACATGACAAAAACCTGGCATTGTAACAGAGGTGGGTATACTGTTTAAATCCACTATATATGTCTGATGCATGTATCATGCATCTGCAGCCATTCAAATGTGAACCTAGCCCTAACAGCTACAACCAAGGCCAGCCATTGTATAATCAGTGACCAGTATCATCTGATGAGTTTATGTAGTAAAAGCACAGAAAAATACATATCATATGGCTTGATTCATCATTTTCTTTTTTTCCCTAAGTCACTTTTCACTTTACGCCTTGTGGTATGTGTTGATTAGTGTTGAGCATTCCGATGCCGCAAGTATCGGGTATCGGCCGATATTCGCTGTATCGGAATTCCGATACTTAGTTCCGATATTTTTCCTATATCGTATACCGGAATCGGAAGTTCCCATAATTCTTTGAGAGGCAATGTGATTTTAGTCAGCCAATGAGGAATCTTATGAAGTGTGGGCACATCCTGTAATGCTGCGGTCATCTTAACTAATGGCATGGCTGTGATTGGCTGCTGAAATGATGTCAGAATGCACTATAAAAGGCGCCGCCTCCATTTTAGCGTCACTGTGCTGTGAACTCAGTTAGGGACAGAACGCTGCTGTGCTGACTCTGAGGGACAGTTAGACATTGCGATTTTGTGTACTCTACTGTGCTTTAGGCAGGCTAGTTTACCAACCACTGTGTAAAGCTTCCTTTTGCCAGTGTTGTTTTAACAGCTCTGTGCAAGGTGTCTGTGAGAGTGCAGGTGACGCTGCAGTTTGCTCTGCATCCACCGCTGTTTGTAGGCATCTGCACGTGTCACTCACTGACTCTTTTTTTTATTTGATTTTGTGGAATTGGTGCAGCTCCATTATATTTTAAAAAAAATCTAATCTATTAGTGTGACGCGCTTCCATCCGTATACAATACATTGGTTGCAAACACTATAGAAGTAGACAAAGGGGCCTTTCACAGCTACTGAACAGTTGCGTTTCAGTGTTCACTGTAGTCTGTGAGCTTTTCATTTTTTGAGTGCAGATTACGCTCCAGTTAGTTCTTCAACCACTGCTGGTTGTAGTCTGCTGAGCGTGTGTCACTGCCTCATCCTTCACTAATTGGTGCTGCTCCATTATATTTGAAAAAAATCTAATCTATTAGTGTGACGCGCTTCCATCTGTATGCAATATATTGGTTGCAAACACTATAGAAGTAGACAAAGGGGCCTTTCACAGCTACTGAACAGTTGTGTTTCAGTGTTCACTGTAGTCTGTGAGCTTTTAATTTTTTGAGTGCAGATTACGCTCCAGTTAGTTCTTCAACCACTGCTGGTTGTAGTCTGCTGAGCGTGTGTCACTGCCTCATCCTTCACTAATTGGTGCTGCTCCATTATATTTGAAAAAAATCTAATCTATTAGTGTGACGCGCTTCCATCCGTATACAATACATTGGTTGCAAACACTATAGAAGTACACAAAGGGGCCTTTCACAGCTACTGAACAGTTGTGTTTCAGTGTTCACTGTAGTCTGTGAGCTTTTCATTTTTTGAGTGCAGATTACGCTCCAGTTAGTTCTTCAACCACTGCTGGTTGTAGTCTGCTGAGCGTGTGTCACTGCCTCATCCTTCACTAATTGGTGCTGCTCCATTATATTTGAAAAAAATCTAATCTATTAGTGTGACGCGCTTCCATCCGTATACAATACATTGGTTGCAAACACTATAGAAGTAGACAAAGGGGCCTTTCACAGCTACTGAACAGTTGTGTTTCAGTGTTCACTGTAGTCTGTGAGCTTTTCATTTTTTGAGTGCAGATTACGCTCCAGTTAGTTCTTCAACCACTGCTGGTTGTAGTCTGCTGAGCGTGTGTCACTACCTCATCCTTCACTAATTGGTGCTGCTCCATTATATTTGAAAAAAATCTAATCTATTAGTGTGACGCGTTTCCATCCGTATACAATACATTGGTTGCAAACACTATAGAAGTACACAAAGGGGCCTTTCACAGCTACTGAACAGTTGTCTGCAGTGTTCACTGCAGTCTCTGAGGAATAACCACACTTAGGCCTTATAACTTTTCTGACTTTCTTTATCAATCTACCAAGATGAAGAAGGCAGGGAGTAAGGCACGTGGTCGTGGCCGTGGAGTTTCAGCAGGGAGAGGACGTGGGGATTCTGTGCCTGATGCTGCCGCACCCAGTGACACAGCATCCACCAGTTTTCCCCGTGAGCGTTCCTTTATGCGCACTTTTGTAGGAGCTCAGCGTACCCCCCTGCTGCGGGAAGAACAAATTGAAGCCGTTGTTGGTTGGATGGCAGCCAATGCATCGACTTCAATTGCTTCCACCTCCTCTCAGGACCACAGCACTGTTGAACAACCATCTGTCTCTTCACCGCCTGCCATATTGCCCAGGCAGTCAGAGAGTTCTGAACTGGAGCCAGCTGAGTCTCTGCTTCTGTTCTCAGAATCTGTTGGCTTGCAAACAGGGGCCCAGCCAAGCAGCATTCTGGAATGTGAAGAAGAGGCAGTATACAGTGATGCGCAACAGCTGTGTCTCTCTGAATGTGAAGAGGCGGGTGAGCCAGTGCCGATGGTCAGCACACCGCAGAACGCATCTGATGATGATGAGACTCAGGTGCCATTTTCTGTTGAGCAAGGTGCTGGCCAGACCACCCAACAGCAGCAGGTGTTGGAAGAGGGTAGTGGAGATGATGAGGTCCAAGACCCAACATGGCGTGAGGAACAGGAAGGTGGTGGTAGCAGCTCTGAGGAAGAGATTGCCCCAACGGTCCAAACAGTAGGGAGAGGTAGGCTGCAGACTCGGTTGCCTGTAGACTCCAGTTTGGCACTCGTTCGTAGCAGTTCTCTTCCAACAGCCAAACCGGGCGCTCCCAGGACTTGCACTGCGTGGTCCTTTTTTGACACACTTGCAGATGATATTTGCTATGTCAAATGCAAGCTGTGTAATCAAAAAGTTAAAAGAGGTAAAAATATCAGTAACCTCAATACCACAAATATGTGGAAACATGTACGGACAAAGCACGTGGTTGAGTTCCAAAGACACACTGGAGATGTAGGCCAACCTACAGCAGCACCTACATCTTCAGCTCGTGTTGGAGCCTCTTCCTCCAGCTCACACACAGCTGGTTCGGCTTCCTCACAGGATCGCCATGGAAGAACCTCGGTCAATGTTGTCCAGAGACCCAGTGTTATTCCACCCACAGCTGCAAGTTCCCTGTCATCCTCACACTCCCAGGCCACAAAACAGCCATCGGTAGCACAGGCATGGGATAAAAGACGGCCATACTCGGCAAACCATCCACGAGCACAGGCTCTGAATGCTGGCATTGCAAAACTCCTGTCCCTTGAAATGCTGTCATTCAAGCTGGTGGAGACTGACAGTTTCCGTAACTTTATGGCATTGGCAGTCCCACAATACAATGTGCCCAGCCGATTTTATTTCAGCAGGCAAGCCGTCCCTGGTCTGCAAAAGCATGTGGAGGGAAAAATTAAACATGCGCTACTAAACGCCGTCAGTAGCAAGGTCCACCTGACCACCGATGCGTGGACTAGTACCCATGGCCAGGGACGATACCTTTCCCTCACTGCCCATTGGGTCAATGTTGTGGAGCCGGGTACAGATCTTGCGAGTGGCGCTGTACGTGTTCTGCCAACTCCAAGGATTGCAGGAATCAAGACTGTCCACATTGACTCCTCCTCCTACTCCAGTTCCTCAGAATCATCGCTGCAGGAGCCGTCACGGTCTACCTCCACATGGACCCGTGAACGCTTACCTGATGCGACCGATATGAGCACAGCCGTGGCCAAACGTCAACAGGCCGTCCTGAAATTAATTTACATGGGGAATCGAAGCCACACAGCGCAGGAGCTCTGGAATGCCATCAAGCAGGAGAGCGACGTGTGGTTTTTGCCAGCGAATCTCCAGCCAGGCTTGGTAGTGTGTGACAATGGCCGAAATCTGGTGGCAGCTCTGGGCCTTGGCAACCTCACTCACATACCATGTCTGGCACATGTGCTCAACTTGGTCGTGCAGAGTTTTTTGAGGGACTATCCGGATCTTGATGCACTGCTGCACAAGGTCCGCCTAGAGTGCGCTCACTTGCGACGTTCCAGCATGGCCAGATCGCGCATTGCAGCTCTGCAACGCAGATTTCGCCTTCCTGAACATCGCATCATATGTGACGTACCCACCAGGTGGAATTCCACGTTACATATGTTGGAGCGGTTGTGTGAGCAGCAGCCAGCAGTAATGGAGTATCAGCTGCATCAGGCGCAATCAACTCGCAATTTGCGTCATTCACACTTCACCACTACTGAGTGGGCCTCTATGAAGGACATCTGCCACGTTTTGCGTGCGTTTGATGAGTCAACGCGGATGGCGAGTGCAGATGATGCACTAGTCAGCCTGACTGTCCCCTTATCTGCCTGCTTCAAAAAACACTGCAAGCAATAAGGGATGAGGTTTTGGAAGAGGTGGAGGATGAGGAGTCACAAATTCCATCACCTTCTGGACAGTCAGCGCAACGTGGTTCCTCACAAAGGGTTGGGCAGTGTTCACTTTGTGAGGAGGATGAGGAGGAGTCAATGGAGGAGGAAGACATCGCTCCAGAGGGAGGTACACAACGCTCTAGTCAGTATGTAGAGCGAGGGTGGGGTGATGCAGAGCAGGCAGAGATGACGCCTCTTGCAGGGGACATCGTTTCTTGGCCAGTTGGGAGTCTGCAGCACATGGTTGATTTCATGCTGCAGTGCCTGAGAAACGACCGCCGCATCGCCCACATTCTCACCACGTCTGATTATTGGGTGTACACCCTCCTAGACCCTCGCTACCGGGACAACTTAAAGCCTCATCACACCGTTGAACCGGGAGCGTAAAATGAGGGAGTACCAAGACACACTGGTGCAATCCATAATGTTCTCCATTCCACCCGAGAGCACTGCTACTGCTTTACAAAGCAGCTCTGTGCGTCGAGGCAGTGGAGACAGCTCTGCAACAAGAGGGAGCACAAGCAGCGCATCTGCACAGGGCAAGACCAGTATGTTCCAAATGTGGCGAAGTTTTGTGGCAGCGCCACCAATGTCTACACCATCCGAGACGGCTCCAGTCAGCAGGAGGCAACATTTCCGTAAGATGGTGACAGACTACATGTCTTTCCCTCTCAGTGTACTCCCAGATGGCTCTTCCCCATTCAAGTTTTGGGTCTCTAAGCTGGATACATGGCCAGAGCTTAGCCAGTATGCATTGGAGGTGCTGGCTTGCCCTGCTGCCAGTGTATTATCGGAGCGCGTCTTTAGTGCCGCAGGTGGTGTACTAACAGACCGTCGCATGCGACTATCCTCCGATAATGTAGACCGGCTTACTTTTCTGAAAATGAACAAGGCATGGATCTTGCCAGAATTTGTCTGTCCGTTTTCAGATTAAATAACTGGTTCGCAACGTTATCCATGTCTCCTGTTATGTTCATCTTTCTACCACCTGAACTCTACTCCCTGTGCTACAACACTGCCAGTTGCTGCTCAGAAGTGTCGTGTCCACAGACCAATACACAAGCTATAGTGTTAGTGGGGTTCAGTAACGCCAGCTGTTCCCCTGCTGTGTGTCCGGTAACAAGTCTCCTGTTCCCTACACATGCACAGAAAAACCCATGTCGAGCATGCTCCAAATAGGGAAGAGCCGTCACCCTGATTGTTATGCTTAAAACAGGAAATTGTGAAGTTTTCCAGGCCTAGAATGATAAATTTTTATGACAAATATGGACAAATAATAATTTGTCATCACAGCGCATATCTGCACATGTCTATTAGAAATGGTAACAAAAACTAAAACATAGTGTTCACTTTTTGAAATTAATGCATAAAAGTACATTTCATACTTATCAATTAATGCTTTTTAAGGAACTTTATCTGTACCTGTAAGATAATGCAGTCAATGGATGTACGAATCATAAAATCCTCATCATCATCATCACGAGTTTTATTTATGACAGACATTATAAAATACACATACTGATGCCAACTGTAACTTCACACACCATATATGAAATGCCCAGCATCTAAACCTGGTAATAATGTGCAATAATAAATTATTACATCTAGAAAGTGCATCATGCATACTGACAATAGGTAGTTATACCTGCAAGTGCTGTTGAAACAACCACAACAGATATAAATTAATAATGGTATATACAGGTATCACAGTGCATAGTTACTCATGGACAATGTCGATGTAATACTGTACCTCAATAAAGTCAGCGTCAACCATTATGCTTGTTAGTCTTGTAGATTGTTAAAGAGGGAACGTTCTTTTTTTGTTGGTCATAGGTGGAGTATTAGACAGTAAATGATTACTGCTGTCGTATTTTTGGCGTCCCTAGGGCGCAATAACGCTGCGTAACGTCACATTTTATAGAGTCATATAATTGACACACGCTACCCTACCCTACGCGTGACAGTAGGAAGGTAGTGTTGACGGATAAAGCCTTGCGCAACCAGACATGCTTTTACCCTCTTCAACACTGTCCAAGAAAAAAATGCATGATTGCAGCCGCAGACTTTATTGACGTACAGTATAACATCGCCATTACCCATCAGAGGCTGTCCACTGTCTGATACAGACATAGAATATACCTTTGCTATCCGTAGCCTTTCTTTCACCTACACTTGCAGGCATACACTTAAATTGTGACAATGCATTATGTTTTTTTAAATAGTTATTTTTTATCGTACATTATTGTCTTCACATTGATGAGTCCATGCTGGACATGTCATACATGGTGTACAAAGTAACGATTTCATTAACTTAAATAATTGAAATGTCTGTGACTGTCACATCTAAACTGCAATGATGATGATGATGAGTGACGATTACAAAATCCATTGTCTTCACTATGTTATGGTTTAACATAGCGTTCCTTAAGCATTATTCATAAATACAAAAATGGACTTTTATTGTTAAATTTACAACACTATATTTTGTAACCAATTTTTTGGGTGGTGTGTTGTTCCATTTCTTGTTGGCATGTGCATATATGCGTTTATATTTGCAGTGTCTTTATTTTTATTCTTGAAGTTAGGAAACATGTGTATCTTCGTACCGTGTTAGCCATTAGATAGAAAAATATTTAGACTTGAGAGTCCGCAGTGGTTGATACCTTTGAATGGATAACTGAAAAGATGGTAACAAATTGCAAGCTTTCGAGGCTACTCACGTCTCTTCATCAGGCAAAGACTAAAACAAAAAATGAAGCATCACATATTTCTATACACAACAGGACACAGGAATAGTGCAATAGGTAAGACAAGTAAGTGACGTGTAGCAGAACTGTCATTATCACAGAGGGATGAACAATAAATATTGGAACAGTTCCTAGATAAGGATAGAAAGTTTTATTGCCATCTGATTGTGGTCTGGTTTTGTGTTTTCATGCCCCTGGAAGGGCAGAGACGCAGATTCCTTAATTGATATAGAATGACATAAATCAGTGTGATCTATTCATTCCATCACTAACAGTGTCAAAGGTCATGATGAGCTTATATTCTGAAACCTTTGTATCTTTCTCATATTTGAATTTATATTTTAATACCAGTAATTCCATATCCATCATGCTATGACCGGGCATACAAAAGTGTTTTGCTACAGGTAAATCCATTATTTTTTGAGTTATCGTGTGGCGCTGATAATTCATCCTTGTTCTCATTTTTTGGCCGGTCTCCCCTCACTTGTCCCTCCCTCACTTGTCTTACCTATTCCTGTGTCCTGTTGTGTGTACAAATATGTGATTCTTCCATTTTTTTTTTAGTCTTAGCCTGATGAAGAGACCTGAGTAGTCTCGAAAACTTTGAATTTGTTACCATATTTTCAGTTAGCCATTAAACGGTATCAACCACAGAGGACTCTCAAGTATAAATATTTTTCTATTCTTGGAATTGAAATTCATCATTTTATTGTCCTAGTAAAACTTCATTTATTCTTGTTTGAAGTACATACATTTGCAATGGCCACGTAACAAGGCAATAAGTCAATATTTTGTGCCTACACCCTCCTTGACCTTGGGCTTCAACAGCGCCAGTTGCTGCTCAGAAGTGTTAGATGCACAGATGAAAACAATCGCTGATGTGTTTGTGGGGTTCAGTAACGCCTGCTGTTCCCCTGCTGTGTGTCTGGCAAAAATTACTGCTGCTAACTACAACTTCAACTTCAAACGTCTCATACTAGGCCTCTGCCTACACCCTCCTTGACCCTGGGCTTCAACAGCGCCAGTTGCTGCTCAGAAGTGTTAGATGCACAGATGAAAACAATCGCTGATGTGTTTGTGGGGTTCAGTAACGCCTGCTGTTCCCCTGCTGTGTGTCTGGCAAAAATTACTGCTGCTAACTACAACTTCAACTTCAAACGTCTCATACTAGGCCTCTGCCTACACCCTCCTTGACCCTGGGCTTCAACAGCGCCAGTTGCTGCTCAGAAGTGTTAGATGCACAGATGAAAACAATCGCTGATGTGTTTGTGGGGTTCAGTAATGCCTGCTGTTCCCCTGCTGTGTGTCCGGCAAAAATTACTGCTAGCTACCTAATCATGGTGAAAAAAACATGACATCTCAAAGTGTCTAGTGCTACACATAGATATGAGGCTACACCCTGATTTCTAAGCTGTAAACATTTGAAACGTCAACTTTCAAACCATAAAATGATTTGTCTTTGTCACAAATCTGTAACAAAATAATTGTGACATATTATTACAGATATGCACATGTCGAAAACAAATGCAAACACAAAAGCCTACTTATGCTATAGGATACTGATGGTCAACCTTGTCACTCCATAGCTTAGACAAATCCAACTCACATCATGATGACTCAAATGCTGCAATGTTGGAAGTGCATAATGTGGGTTGAACTTTGACAACTGCTGCAGTGCGAAGGTTATACTTCAGTGTTCTTGCCTTTGAAATAAAAGCATACAAGTAAATATAATAATCCAATGTTGATTAAGGGACGTGATGTACACCTGTAATATTGTGCAAACAATGCATGTAGGAATAGTCCTCTTCAACATTATTTATATTTGTGTCATTTTAAAAAATACATATTTGATTAGAAAGTTAACAGCCCATATCATAAAGGTCCTTCATGTAAACATGATAATCGCTAACAAAAATCATGCATTACCTTGGTAAAGTCAATAGTGCATAGTCACAATAGCAAAATATATACCTGTAAGTGGTGCTGAAAGAACGACAACTGATAGAATACGTGAATGATATATATTTATCAGACTGAATAGCGACATCTGTACAATGTCGATATAATACTGTACCTTAACAAAACAGCTGTGTCACACCTCACACTCGTTTTTCTTGTAGCTTGTTATGTAATAGGGCACATGCGTGTATGTTTCATCATAGGTGCATGTTTACTGAGTAAAGCAGTCATGACAACGCCTTTGTGTTGTCGGTACGCTTGCGATGATGAACGATGCGCACCGTGAATGTTAGTCTGCGTCATAAGACGTACAGACGCTCCAATACCCAACGCGTCACAGCAGGAAGCCAGTCTGTGCGTCCAAACAAAGGCGCAACCATACATGCACGTAACCTTTTATAAAGCTAGATAAAAAAAAGGATGTAGTAGTAACGCACACTTTATTGAGGTACAGTATTACATCGCCATTCACCATCTGTGGCTATGCAGTCTCATCTATATATACCTTATCTATCCGTTGTCATGCTTGCAAGTCCACAGTCAGGCATAAATATCTGTTTTCACTCTGCACTATGCACTTTTTAAATTTTTGTTTTGTTAATATAAATGATTGGCACATATTATCAGTATTACATGATGGAAATTTTAGATATTTTTTTTTAAATTTTAGTGATATTATTCACCAAATGTAAAGTTTTATGAATGTCAAAGAAAACTTGTAATGCTGATTATGTTTTTAAGTCAGCCATTCATTGTCTACACAATAAAAATGGTGTACATACTGTTACTTACCCATCATTAATGGATTCTGATGTGTACTCGTATGCTTTTATTTTAAACTGTATAGCAGATTATTTAACCTATTTTAATTGTGGTTTGCATTGCTTTTCAACATGTTAATGTATGCGTTTATGTTTGTAAATTATTAATTTACATATATTTTTTTAAGTTAAATCATCATCTTATGGTACTAAAGTTTATATTTCTCTTGTTTGGAGTATAGACATTTTTAATTGACACGTAACAAGGAAAATACTTGATATAGTATTTAAACATCCTCCTTGACCCTGGGCTACAACACCGCCAGTTGTTGCTCGGAAGTGCTGTTAGCACAGTGAACACTTGCTCCTGTGTTACTGGGGTTCAGTAATGTCAGCTGTTCCCCTGCTGTGTGAACGGCAAAAAGTCCTGCTGCCTCCACCCTGTTCTCTTCTCATCCCTGGGCTACAACACCGCCAGTTGTTGCTCGGAAGTGCTGTTTGCACAGTCTACACTTGCTCCTGTGTTACTGGGGTTCAGTAATGTCAGCTGTTCCCCTGCTGTGTGAACGGCAAAAAGTCCTGCTGCCTCCACCCTGTTCTCTTCTCATCCCTGGGCTACAACACCGCCAGTTGTTGCTCGGAAGTGCTGTTAGCACAGTGAACACTTGCTCCTGTGTTACTGGGGTTCAGTAATGTCAGCTGTTCCCCTGCTGTGTGAACGGCAAAAAGTCCTGCTGCCTCCACCCTGTTCTCTTCTCATCCCTGGGCTACAACACTGCCAGTTGTTGCTCGGAAGTGCTGTTAGCACAGTCTACACTTGCTCCTGTGTTACTGGGGTTCAGTAATGTCAGCTGTTCCCCTGCTGTGTGAACGGCAAAAAGTCCTGCTGCCTCCACCCTGTTCTCTTCTCATCCCTGGGCTACAACACCGCCAGTTGTTGCTCGGAAGTGCTGTTAGCACAGTGAACACTTGCTCCTGTGTTACTGGGGTTCAGTAATGTCAGCTGTTCCCCTGCTGTGTGAACGGCAAAAAGTCCTGCTGCCTCCACCCTGTTCTCTTCTCATCCCTGGGCTACAACACTGCCAGTTGTTGCTCGGAAGTGCTGTTAGCACAGTGAACACTTGCTCCTGTGTTACTGGGGTTCAGTAATGTCAGCTGTTCCCCTGCTGTGTGAACGGCAAAAAGTCCTGCTGCCTCCACCCTGTTCTCTTCTCATCCCTGGGCTACAACACTGCCAGTTGTTGCTCGGAAGTGCTGTTAGCACAGTGAACACTTGCTCCTGTGTTACTGGGTTCAGTAATGTCAGCTGTTCCCCTGCTGTGTGAACGGCAAAAAGTCCTGCTGCCTCCACCCTGTTCTCTTCTCATCCCTGGGCTAAAACACCGCCAGTTGTTGCTCGGAAGTGCTGAAGCACAGTGAACACTTTCTCCTGTGTTACTGGGGTTCAGTAATGTCAGCTGTTCCCCTGCTGTGTGAACGGCAAAAAGTCCTGCTGCCTCCACACTGTTCTCTTCTCATCCCTGGGCTACAACACCGCCAGTTGTTGCTCGGAAGTGCTGTTAGCACAGTGAACACTTGCTCCTGTGTTACTGGGGTTCAGTAATGTCAGCTGTTCCCCTGCTGTGTGAACGGCAAAAAGTCCTGCTGCCTCCACCCTGTTCTCTTCTCATCCCTGGGCTACAACACTGCCAGTTGTTGCTCGGAAGTGCTGTTAGCACAGTGAACACTTACTCCTGGGTTACTAGGGTTCAGTAATGTCAGCTGTTCCCCTGCTGTGTGAACGGCAAAAAGTCCTGCTGCCTCCACCCTGTTCTCTTCTCATCCCTGGGCTACAACACCGCCAGTTGTTGCTCGGAAGTGCTGTTAGCACAGTGAACACTTGCTCCTGTGTTACTGGGGTTCAGTAATGTCAGCTGTTCCCCTGCTGTGGAACGGCAAAAAGTCCTGCTGCCTCCACCCTGTTCTCTTCTCATCCCTGGGCTACAACACCGCCAGTTGTTGCTCGGAAGTGCTGTTTGCACAGTCTACACTTGCTCCTGTGTCACTGGGGTTCAGTAATGTCAGCTGTTCCCCTGCTGTGTGAACGGCAAAAAGTCCTGCTGCCTCCACCCTGTTCTCTTCTCATCCCTGGGCTACAACACTGCCAGTTGTTGCTCGGAAGTGCTGTTAGCACAGTGAACACTTGCTCCTGTGTTACTGGGGTTCAGTAATGTCAGCTGTTCCCCTGCTGTGTGAACGGCAAAAAGTCCTGCTGCCTCCACCCTGTTCTCTTCTCATCCCTGGGCTACAACACCGCCAGTTGTTGCTCGGAAGTGCTGTTAGCACAGTGAACACTTGCTCCTGTGTTACTGGGGTTCAGTAATGTCAGCTGTTCCCCTGCTGTGTGAACGGCAAAAAGTTCTGCTGCCTCCACCCTGTTCTCTTCTCATCCCTGGGCTACAACACTGCCAGTTGTTGCTCGGAAGTGCTGTTAGCACAGTGAACACTTGCTCCTGTGTTACTGGGGTTCAGTAATGTCAGCTGTTCCCCTGCTGTGTGAACGGCAAAAAGTCCTGCTGCCTCCACCCTGTTCTCTTCTCATCCCTGGGCTACAACACTGCCAGTTGTTGCTCGGAAGTGCTGTTAGCACAGTGAACACTTGCTCCTGTGTTACTGGGGTTCAGTAATGTCAGCTGTTCCCCTGCTGTGTGAACGGCAAAAAGTCCTGCTGCCTCCACCCTGTTCTCTTCTCATCCCTGGGCTAAAACACCGCCAGTTGTTGCTCGGAAGTGCTGAAAGCACAGTGAACACTTTCTCCTGTGTTACTGGGGTTCAGTAATGTCAGCTGTTCCCCTGCTGTGTGAACGGCAAAAGTCCTGCTGCCTCCACACTGTTCTCTTCTCATCCCTGGGCTACAACACCGCCAGTTGTTGCTCGGAAGTGCTGTTAGCACAGTGAACACTTGCTCCTGTGTTACTGGGGTTCAGTAATGTCAGCTGTTCCCCTGCTGTGTGAACGGCAAAAAGTCCTGCTGCCTCCACCCTGTTCTCTTCTCATCCCTGGGCTACAACACTGCCAGTTGTTGCTCGGAAGTGCTGTTAGCACAGTGAACACTTACTCCTGGGTTACTAGGGTTCAGTAATGTCAGCTGTTCCCCTGCTGTGTGAACGGCAAAAAGTCCTGCTGCCTCCACCCTGTTCTCTTCTCATCCCTGGGCTACAACACCGCCAGTTGTTGCTCGGAAGTGCTGTTAGCACAATGAACACTTGCTCCTGTGTTACTGGGGTTCAGTAATGTCAGCTGTTCTCCTGCTGTGTGAACGGCAAAAAGTCCTGCTGCCTCCACCCTGTTCTCTTCTCATCCCTGGGCTACAACACCGCCAATTGTTGCTCGGAAGTGCTGTTAGCACAGTGAACACTTGCTCCTGTGTTACTGGGGTTCAGTAATGTCAGCTGTTCCCCTGCTGTGTGAACGGCAAAAAGTCCTGCTGCCTCCACCCTGTTCTCTTCTCATCCCTGGGCTACAAAATTGCCAGTTGTTGCTCGGAAGTGCTGTTAGCACAGTGAACACTTGCTCCTGTGTTACTGGGGTTCAGTAATGTCAGCTGTTCCCCTGCTGTGTGAACGGCAAAAAGTCCTGCTGCCTCCACCCTGTTCTCTTCTCATCCCTGGGCTACAACACTGCCAGTTGTTGCTCGGAAGTGCTGTTAGCACAGTGAACACTTGCTCCTGTGTTACTGGGGTTCAGTAATGTCAGCTGTTCCCCTGCTGTGTGTACGGCAAAAAGTCCTGCTGCCTCCACCCTGTTGTCTTCTCTTCCCTGGGCTTCAACACCGCCAGTTGTTGCTCGGAAGTGTCATTGGCACGGGTACTCACTCCTGCCCAGACTGGTTACAGCACGCCATCTGTTTCCTGTCAGTGTAAACGTCACTTAGCCTCCAATAAGTTGTCCTGTCGTGTTGCGGTCGGGTTAGCCGACTCTATGGTGCTTGGAGTTTAGGTGCTTCCTATGTGTGCTGCGGGATATGCAAATAAAGGCTGTTTCCGTTGTGACAATAGGACAATCACCCACTGTAGTACTGTGGGATTCGGTAACTGCGGCCGGCTCGCGGCCTGTCATCTTAAATTTCCATGGGTACCTTCTGCTACCCGTCCGGGTTCCAGTACCGTCAGCTGGTTCTCCGCAGTGCCTTTGGCCTAGGTGCCTCCATCTCGGTATCCGAGTTCCAGCAATGTCTGCTGGTCCTTGGTAGTGCTTTGGAGCACAGGTACCTCCTGCTTAGTAACCGTGTCCCAGTAACGTCAGCTGGTCCTCGGTTGTGCCATTGGCTCTTTTCCTTCTGCTGCCCCTCCGGGTTCCAGCACAGTCAGCTGGTCCTCGTTACTTGGATTACCTCTTGTACCTTCTGCTACCCGTCCGGGTTCCAGTACCGTCAGCTGGTTCTCCGCAGTGCCTTTGGCCTAGGTGCCTCTGACTCGCCCCACAATTGTGGATACCAGGGCTATGGGGTACTCGGAGCCAAGCCCATAGAAGTCTATGGGAGTTGTCACTGGCAGCGGGACTCGGTCCGTGGCCCTGGCAGTCAATGCGATGGGGGGATTATTTACAGGGGATTATTAGGTAGGTAGTTTGTGACTCCACCTGTGGTATCTGGTTAATTGAACCAGCGCTGCTATAAGGACTTTCACAGGGGATGTTATGGGGGCAGCTGGGTGGTAGTCTCCCACAGGTGAGACGGGTCCCTGGAAGTCTATGGTGATGATGATGCAGGGTATAGATAATAACTCAGTCGCACACAATGCAGCTTCTTTTCATACCTTTTACTGGTAGATGGTTCAAGCAGATCCCGGGGAGCTGGTCGGGGTGGAGAATGCACATTCGGGTAACCGCTGAGCAGGTTAGAGGCCTCCTTTACTTCGAATGTAGGTGAGTCCAACTTGCCTGAAGCGAAGTTAACTCTGAATCTCCAGCTTTCTCAATAGTTGTACTGCCCGGCCAACGTTGTGGTGGAAACTTCTAAGTGGTGAAAACTAAGTCTATATTTGCTGATCAGGCTAGACTCCTGTTTTCCCTGTCTCCGGTTACGTATTGACACTTAGGGCTGCTCTCTGCGACCTGTAGTCCAGATGCCTCCGGTGTTCTTGTTACTAAGCTTGAAACTGTAGCAACGCTTCGGACCCCGGCGTCCGGCAATTTAGTGCAGGTAATCCAATACCTGTAGCACTTCTCTAACTTCTCCACTGCGCCCTTCGCCCTGCTTCTGCTCTTTGCATAAGCACTTGCAGCTTTCGATGGAAATAGTCAGCTTTCTCCCGAGCTCGCTGAGCAGCTCTCAGTTTCCTCCTTGTTTCAGCTTCTACTGAGGTACTGATTAAGGGTAGCTCTGACTAGGCTAGGATGATGCACTTCACCCGTACTAGCCTCCACTTCTTTGTCAGGTGAGCTACGCTAGCTCTGCGAGGATTCAGTCCTCTCTCCTCTCCAAGTCCAGACTGAACTGGCACTGAACTGCACTGTCTGAAGACAGGAAACTATCTGACTGATCTGAGCTCTTCTCAGACAGGAAACAGACTCACTCTGCTACGTGTCACTACCTCCTATACCCCTGATGGGTGTGTCTGAAAGTGTGAGTGAAGTGCATGAATAGCAAGCTTTTGCGATTACCTTCCTGTGCATTCTCCTGGATTTTATGTGTGCCTGCGTAGCTGGGCTACACATCCCCCCTTGGTAAAACACAGCACTCCCGGGCTGTAAAAGACAAAAAGAACATTTTGTTTTGCATTAACATAAACATTATAACTCTTCCCATCCGGGAGGTACGAATTCTTGAACGTTACAATTTGTACAATAGGAAAATACAAAAGTATCAAAATATCAAGATATCAAACGTGTTCATATATACAAGATACTTGTGGAGGACCCGCACCAAAAACCTCCCACGTGGGTCCTGGGTGGGCTGCAGGACTTCTGACTGCAGACCTCACTCTAGGCCACACCATACGGGTTTTTCTTCAGAGGTTGATAGTAATGGTTTCATGTCAAACCAAGATAATGCACCGTAGCGCAACTATTTACAAAGACAAGTTCTTGGGCTGGCACAGTCCACAGCCACACAGTCCATGCATGGTTAAAACACATTTCAAATAATTACATTAATACTTTTTCAAACTTTATACATTTTTTCAGATGCAATAAACCCTATCTGGGTCTTGCTAACTAGTCTACTAGGACTACTCCTGATAGCGAATAGGTAGTTTACCTTTAGTGATACGTTCTGACCTACGTGGGGTAGCGTCAGGTATGGTAGTCTCTAACCTTTCTGTTCTGCGTAACGGCAAACTATAGACACGACTCCACCTCTCTAGGGACCTGGCAAGCATGCTAGCGACTGGAGGAGGCGGTACTGCTTCACCAGCTTCACCAGAGGACTCCACTTCTTGTGGTGCTGCTTCTTGCGGGTCCGCTGCTTGGGGTTCTGATGGTTGAGGGTCTGCCGGAACAGGTTCTTCTGGAACTGGCTCAACTGGCACAATTGGTATGACCGGTTGTAGAGACTCCTCTTGCGGTTGATAAAACTGCAGCACAGGAATAATTACAGCGTCTCCCAATCTGGGCCAATCCGCAGGTAAATCTCCCAAATCCGTGTGTATGACCGCTTCAGCATTTTCTTTCTGATTGACAACAGGGTTTTCTTCACGGAGCTTTAATGGGCCAGGACACAACTTTAAATGATCTCTAGACACGGTTGCCGTCGTTTTTCCTCCATCCTTGCTGATGGTACAGACCTTGCTGTTATCAAAATTGGAATTTTGCACGACATATGGCTCCTGTTCCCACTGATCATCCAAGTTGTGTGTTCTTCTTTTCCTTTTGAGCACCATTTCTCCAGGCATTAAAGGCTTAGCGGGAGCATTTTTGTTATAGTTCTTCTCTTGTTTTTCTCTTACTTTGTTGAGACTGTCTTCTACGCAGGCTTGTACTCTCTTGTACTGTTCCTGTCGAGTTGTGTCCCAATCTTCAACACTGTCATCAGCCTCTGGTTCTACCACTCCCAGCTCCAAATCCATTGGCAGTCTTCCAGGTCTTGCTCTCATAAGGTAAGCTGGAGTGCAGTTAGTGGAACTTACTGGGATGTGGTTGTACAAGTCAACCAGGTCGGGTAACAAGTCTGGCCACCGATTCCTTTCTTCCAGGGGTACAGTTTTCAGTAAATCCATGACAATGTGATTCATCTTTTCACAAAGGCCGTTGGTCTGAGGGTGGTATGGTGTTGTTCTGATCTTTTTACATCCATACAATTGACAGAATTCCTGAAACAGTTCAGCTTCAAATGCAGGACCTCGATCAGTCAGTACCTGCTCGGGATATCCGTGTGGTCTGCAGAAACTGGCTTGGAAGGTTCTTGCTGCTGTCTCTGCTGTCATATCTTTGACAGGGGCGACCACCAGAAACCTGGAATATTGATCCACCATGGTCAGGGCATATGAGTATCCTGACCTGCTTGGGGACAACTTGACGTGATCCAATGCTACGATCTCCAGGGGACGAGTCGTCCGGATAGGCTGCAGGGGTGCTCTCTGACTATGATAGTCTTTTCGTCTGAGACCACAGGGTCCACAGTTCCGGCACCACTTCTCGATGGAGCTGCGCATCCTTACCCAGTAGAACCGACACCTCAACAGGGTCTCCAGCTTTTTCCAGCCAAAGTGTCCTGCTTGATCGTGGTAAGCTTCCAACACTATTTGGATGTCTGCTTTGGGGACCACTATCTGCCAAACCATTTCATGGGTCCTTGGGTCGACGTATCTCCTGCACAACTTCTCTCGGTATATGAACAACCGGCTTCTTTCATTCCACAGGAGCTTTGCTGGCATGGATGCATCTTTCTCCAAGGAGGAACCTTCCTGTTTTATCAGCTCCTTAACACGGCTGACCACGGGATCGCTGTCCTGAGTCTCTTTCCAGCTGTGATGAGGTAACGGGTTCAACATCTCACCACACTGCTTCCTGTAGACTCGTTGCTCTTGGACCATCCCATTTCGGTGGAACGCAGGTAGCTCAATTTCTTCCAGATCGTCTGACTCTTCCTCTGTGTCAGATTCATGCGGCATTCTGGACAAGGCGTCCGCGTTGGCATTTTTACGGCCTGCCCTGTACTTGATGGTAAACTGGTAATTTGACAACCGAGCCATCCAACGTTGCTCCATGGCTCCCAGCTTGGCTGTTTCCAGATGCGTCAAGGGGTTATTGTCTGTAAACGCAGTGAACCTGTTGGAGGCAAGGTAATGTTTAAATCTTTCGGTAATGGCCCAGACCAGCGCCAGGAACTCCAGTTTGAAGCTGCTATAGTTTTCCGGATTCCTCTCAGTTGGCCTGAGTTTTCGGCTGGCATATGCGATGACTTTTTCTTGGCCGTTCTGCTTCTGACTGAGGACCGCTCCTAATCCTTCGTTACTGGCATCTGTGTATAGCAGGAACGGTTGGCTGTAATCTGGGTAGGCTAAGATTTCATCGCCGGTAAGGATCTCTTTCATCTCTTTGAATGCCTCAGCTTGTTCTTTTCCCCAATTGAATGGAAGGTTTCTGCTCTTAAGAGGTTGTCCTACCAGGAGGTCCTGCAAAGGCGCTGCTTTCTTAGTGTAATCTTTTACAAACCTCCTGTAGTAACCTGTTAGTCCCAGGAACTGACGCACCTCTTTTAAGTTCTTCGGCTCTGGCCATTTCTGAATAGCTGTGACCTTCTCGGGGTCCGGCGCTACTCCTTCAGAACTGACAATGTGTCCCAAGTACTGTACCTTCCGTTTGAGCAGGTGGCATTTAGAGGGCTTTAGTTTCATCCCAAACTTGGACAGTGACTCGAATACCTCTGCCAGGTGCTTCAGATGATCTTCATATGTCTTGGAGTACACAATCACGTCGTCCAGGTACAGCAGCACAGTTTCGAAGTTGAGATGTCCCAGACAGCTCTCCATCACCCTCTGGAATGTTCCTGGGGCACTGCTGAGACCAAACGGCATTCTGTCGAACTCATTGGGGTGGTGAAAGCAGTTTTCTCCCGGTCCTCCTCAGCCACAGCTACTTGCCAGTACCCACTAGTAAGGTCGAGGGTAGAAAAGTAGTTAGCCGTTTTCAGAGCAGCTAAAGATTCCTCTATGCGTGGTAATGGTTATGCATCTTTATGTGTTATACGATTTACTTGCCTATAGTCTACACACATTCGCATGCTACCATCCTTTTTCTTCACTAGAACCAGAGGTGCTGCCCAGGGGCTACAACTATCCCTTATCACCCGGCTTTCTTCATGTCATGCAGCATTTCCTTAGCTTTCTGATAATGGGCTGGAGGTATGGGCCTGTACCGCTCTTTGATGGGAGGATGACTGCCTGTAGGGATATGATGCTGTACTCCCTTAATGATCCCAAAATCAAGTGGATGTTTACTAAACACTTGTGCGTACTCTTGTACCACCCGTAGTACCCCCTGTTTCTGGTGGACGGAAGTGGTGTCTGTCCCAATATGAAGCTGCTGACACCAGTCCGCTACCGGGGTTGCCGGATCATTATCCTCCGCTGATTGGCGGGAGGCTAAGGACTCGGTTGTGAGGATAGAATTATTATCTACGGCATGTAATTTAGCAACTGTAGCATAACGTGGCAAATTTACTTCATCGTCTCCCCAGTTGAGAAGTCGTACTGGTACTCTCCCATTTATCACTTCCACTACCCCTCTAGCAATCATGAGTGTAGGTCTGTGCTCTGAACGATGGGGCTCTACTACTGCTTGGTAGTTCTGTCCTCTCAGACCTATGGCTGCTCTACACCATATTAACATTTCACTCATTGGGGGTATTACAATGGGGTTCGAGTCTGTGACCCGTACATTACCGATTTCACCATCTGTAAGCTTCGCTTGCTGCTGGCACATCAGGGCCCGGATCTCTCTCTGGATCACTCCCTTCTGCTTTGGCTTGGCAACTTCAGCGAGCTGTTGGAGCAAAAACACAACTTCTCCCAGACAGTTACTGATAACGTTAGTACCTAATATCACATTTAAGGCATTCTCCTCATTTACAGTCTTTACCACTAAAAGTCCCTGATCCTTCAGCTCCACCCTGCCCACTTTTACGTTTACGTTTTTGGCTCCAATTACTTCAACAGGGAGACCATTGGTAGCGTACACTGTCAAGTCAGGGCTCGGGGGCTGGAGACTGTCCATGGACCAAAATTTATTGTAAAGGACGTCAGGTATGATGGTCACCTGAGATCCCGTGTCCAGCAGTGCAGGAATTGCAATCCCATCCAGAATCATGGACAGGTAGGGCCGTCCACCCACGAACCTGCGGTTCCAGTCTAAGGGGCCTGATGAATCTACTCCTGGGTGTTGGCCCTCTGACCCAGGATCGGCTCGTTTAAAGGACATTGCTGAGCCATATGACCTTTTTGGTTGCAGCGGTAGCAGACGATCTCCCGCCGAGGATGATGTTGATCAGGAGTCGCTCCTGGGGGTGGCGTGGTCCTCCTCCGGTGTGGCGACGTCCTCCATTTCCTCCGGTTCATCCAAGGGACATCCTCCGGACAGTCGGCTAGTAGGATCTTTCCTCCTTCCTCTTTCCGCAGTTGCAGGGCATCCATTACAGTGGCCAAGTTCTTAGTCAGCTGGCGCACTTCTGAGCGCAGACATTCCAACTCACTAGGGGGCGCCACCTGCATTGTAGCTTCTGCCACCTGCGGGGAAAAGGTGGGTACTGCCGGCTTAAGAGTGGCTTCACCCGGGTGATACTGATTTGCCACCTCAGGCTTTTCCAGGGGTCGCAGTCCCTTTATTGCCATGTCCTTTAGAGCATCAAAAGTGGCATCTGGATGATCCAAGGACCACCAGTTTACAGTCCTGCTTTCCTCTGGAGACCTCAGTCCCCGCACGAATTGCTCTTTTAACATTTGCTCTCATCAATGGGACTTGTGGGGTTAGCCTGTTTAAGAGCTCTCAGGGCCCCCTGTAGTCGACAGGCGTAGTCCCTAATACTGTCACCCGGTCCCTGGAAGCACTGATAAAATGCCATCAAAGAGATCCGTTTCTGTGTGGTCCTCGAAGATGACCTGTAGCTTTAAGAGTATCGCAGGTACCGACTCCTGGTCTGCAATGGGCCAAGTCTCTACTTCTCTCTCAGCCGCACCAGCTAACTGTCCTATTACCACAGCAGCTTTTTGCTTTTCAGTCATTGAGTACATATCTAAAATACTACATATCTTCCGTTTAAATCCTGGCAGGGTGCTTGGCTCGCCGCTGTACTGGGGGAGCCACTTCGCTCCAGGCATGTATGGGAGGGTTAGCGGCATTAGCGGGACCACCGGGCCAGGTGAGGGGCCTGCACCCCCATCCTGCGGTACGACGCCAAGCGGTGGGTTATTGGGGCCACCGGCGGGGGCCGCTCCGTCTGCTGGTTGCTGCGACATATTGATGCCCCTTGGTTAATCTGAGCCTACCTCTTTCACAGGCTGCAGCGGTGGAGACAGGACCTTTGTCGCTGGCGTTCTCATGATGCCGCGGTATCTTGGGATGCAGTTGGCGATGCGGATTGCAATGCAGTTTGTGATGCAGTTTGCGATGCGGATTGCAATGCAGATTGTGATGCTGTTTGCGATGTTGATTGCAATGCAGATTGTGATGCAGTTTGCGATGCGGATTGTGATGCAGATTGCGATGCAGATTGCGATGCAGTTTGCAATGCGGCTCGCGATGCAGATTGGGGTGCAGGTTGGGGGCGTGTCCAGGAAACTGCGCGTTATTTTAGGTACGCCCCCCTTCTTCACCAGCGCCTGAGGGCGCGAACATGGCGGTAAAATGGCGGAATTTGGCGCCAAACACAGCAAACAGTCTTTTTCACCAAACAGTTCAATATAGGCACACAGGACTCACAATTGCAAGCTTTCGTATCCTGTTCGTGACGCCAAGTTAATTGACTCGCCCCACAATTGTGGATACCAGGGCTATGGGGTACTCGGAGCCGAGCCCATAGAAGTCTATGGGAGTTGTCACTGGCAGCGGGACTCGGTCCGTGGCCCTGGCAGTCAATGCGATGGGGGGATTATTTACAGGGGATTATTAGGTAGGTAGTTCGTGACGCCACCTGTGGTATCTGGTTAATTGAACCAGCGCTGCTATAAGGACTTTCACAGGGGATGTTATGGGGGCAGCTGGGTGGTAGTCTCCCACAGGTGAGACGGGTCCCTGGAAGTCTATGGTGATGATGATGCAGGGTATAGATAATAACTCAGTCGCACACAATGCAGCTTCTTTTCATACCTTTTACTGGTAGATGGTTCAAGCAGATCCCGGGGAGCTGGTCGGGGTGGAGAATGCACATTCGGGTAACCGCTGAGCAGGTTAGAGGCCTCCTTTACTTCGAATGTAGGTGAGTCCAACTTGCCTGAAGCGAAGTTAACTCTGAATCTCCAGCTTTCTCAATAGCTGTACTGCCCGGCCAACGTTGTGGTGGAAACTTCTAAGTGGTGAAAACTAAGTCTATATTTGCTGATCAGGCTAGACTCCTGTTTTCCCTGTCTCCGGTTACATATTGACACTTAGGGCTGCTCTCTGCGACCTGTAGTCCAGATGCCTCCGGTGTTCTTGTTACTAAGCTTCCCAGTGCCTTCTGGGATAAGTGAAGAGTCTCCGCGAGCTCAAGGAACACTGGATTTTGGCTGTTGCAGCTGAAAGGAGGACATCAGTAAACCAGGGGAGGAGTCCCGAGGAGATAATTTGCATATTCCCAGTGCCTTCTGGGATAAGTGAAGAGTCTCCGCGAGCTCAAGGAACACTGGATTTTGGCTGTTGCAGCTGAAAGGAGGACATCAGTAAACCAGGGGAGGAGTCCCGAGGAGATAATTTGCATATTCCCAGTGCCTTCTGGGATAAGTGAAGAGTCTCCGCGAGCTCAAGGAACACTGGATTTTGGCTGTTGCAGCTGAAAGGAGGACATCAGTAAACCGCGCGCCGCTAGTTTTGGCTTATATTTCACCGCTTGATTATCTCTTGAACAATAAGAACATGGAAGAGGCCAGGAGCCATGTGGTGAGCTGCATTTCTTGCTACATGTTCATAGACTTACCAGTGGAAAAGCCAAATTTCACATGCCACAAATGCAAGCTTGTGTCCCTGTTGGAGGAAAAGTTGCAAAATCTGGAAGAGAGGTTATCTACATTGAAGACCATTAAGGAAGGTGAAGAGTTCTTAGACAGAGCAGAATTATCTCTTCATGGTACAGAAAGAGAAGAAATTCGAAGTGCAACTGAAGAAACAGAGGAATGGAAGCATGTGACCCAGAGAAGCAGGAGGATCAGGAGGCAGTCAGCACCAATTCTGCTCAGAAACCAGTACCAGGCTCTTACACAGGAGAACGATGAAGAAATACATCAGGATAAGACTTTGCCCACAAAGAGTAACCTTGTACGCCCTCAGAGTCCTCCTGAATGGAGAAAGAAAAATGTTGTGAAGAAGAAACGGAGAGTTGTTGTCATGGGGGATTCCCTGTTGAGAGGAACAGAGGCCGCTATCTGCAGACCAGATATAACCTCAAGAGAAATGTGCTGTCTTCCAGGTGCAAAAATTAAAGATGTGTCTGACAGGATATCAGGACTCTTCAGACCTAAAGATGACTACCCATTCCTGCTAATACATGTGGGGACAAATGACACCACAAGAAGTGACCTGGAAACCATCTGCAGTGACTTTGAAAACTTAGGTAAGAAAGTGAAAGAACTGGGAGCGCAGGTGGTCTTCTCTTCCATCCTCCCAGTGGATGGCCATGGAACAAGGAGGTGGAACAAGATTCTGCAGGTGAACAACTGGCTACGTCGATGGTGCTGTCAGCAAGGATTTGGATTTCTGGATCACGGAGTGAATTACCTGTACGATGGACTACTTGCTAGAGATGGGGTGCACCTTACGAAGACTGGAAAACATGTATTTGGAAGTCGCCTTGCTACACTCATCAGGAGAGCTTTAAACTAGAACAATGTGGGAAGGGAAGCAAAACGCCATCAAAAGCCATACACCTGACAAATGCTATTGAGAACTCTGCTATTAGAAGTGAAGGGGAAGAACAAAGACAAAAAAATCTACATAATAAAAATATTGAAGAAAGAGAAACCAATCACAAACTAAAGTGTTTCTATACGAATGCACAAAGCATGGGCAACAAACAAGGAGAACTGGAGCTACTAACGCAGGAGAAGAAATATGATGTCATTGGAATCACTGAAACTTGGTGGGACGATACACATGATTGGAATACAAGGCTAGAAGGTTACAACTTATTTGCAAGAAACAGACTTGATAAACGAGGAGGAGGTGTTGCATTGTATGTTAGAAAAGCGTATATCTGCACAGAGATTGAAGCTTCAGAGACTGGGAGTTCTGTGGAAACTGTTTGGGTAAGAATACAAGGACAGAACAATGGAAAGGACACCATTGTAGGCATTTACTACAGGCCGCCTGTGCAAGCTGAAGATATGGATGAACTCTTTATGCATCAAATGGCCAAGTTCTCCAAAAAATATGACATAGTGGTCATGGGAGATTTCAACTATCCAGACATTTGTTGGGAATCTCTCTCAGGCAAAACTAACAGGTCCAGGAAATTCTTATCCTCTCTTGCTGACAACTTTATCTTCCAAAAGGTAATGGAGAAAACAAGGGGATCTGCTACCTTGGATCTAATCCTCATAAACAGGGAGGAAATGGTGGAGGAGGTAAGAGTGGCTGGGACCCTAGGAGGTAGTGACCATGCTATTTTAGAATTTTGGATAACAAGAGGAAGAAGACCTGTGAAGACTCAGACATCAAGGTTAGATTTCAGAAAGGCAGATTTTAAGGAACTCAGAAAGAGAATTGGAGGGATCCAATGGCTGAATATCCTTAAGGACAAAAATGTCCAGGAAGGATGGAAAATCTTGAAAAATGAGATTCTCAAAGCACAATCGTTAACAATTCCGAAAAGAGGGAAGAATGGGAAGCATTTAAGGAAACCAGGATGGATGAACATAGAACTTAAACACATGCTAAAAAGGAAGAAAGAAATGTTTATCAAATGGAAAGAGGGAGGCATATCTAAAGAAGAATATAATGCCGTCTGCAGAACCTGCAGGGCACATATCAGATTATCTAAAGCTGACAATGAATTAAGGCTTGCAAGTGACGTCAAAAGCAACAAAAAAGGATTTTGGGATACGTCAAAAGTAAAAGAAATGTCAAAGATGCTATAGGATTTTTACAGGATGAAAATGATGAAATGGTAAGTCAGGATGTTGAGAAGGCTGAACTTTTAAATTCCTATTTTGCATCTGTTTTCTCTCAGAAAGGAAATGTAACATCAACTGATCTTCACTGTCCTATTAAAGAAATAGAAGAATCCAGGATATCTATAAACAGAAAGACAGCGAGGAAACACTTAGCTAACCTAAATGAATTCAAGTCTCCAGGTCCAGATGAATTACACCCCAGGGTACTGAAGGAGATAGCAGAAGAAATTCTTGAACCACTGTCCATAATCTTTGAAAATTCTTGGAGAACAGGAGAAGTCCCAGAAGACTGGAGAAGAGCAAATGTTGTTCCTATCTTCAAAAAGGGGAAGAAGGTGGACCCAGGGAACTACAGGCCGGTGAGTCTGACTTCTATACCAGGAAAGATCTTTGAACAAATTATTAAAGAACATGTATGCAAGTACCTGGATATGAATGAAGTGATTAAACAGAGTCAGCATGTGTTTGTAACTAATAAGTCATGTCAGACTAACTTAATTTCCTTCTATGACAGAATCACTGACTGGGTGGATCAGGGAAATGCTGTAGATATAGTATATCTTGACTTCAGCAAAGCATTTGACAAAGTATCTCACACAATCCTTATTGAAAAAATGACTAAGTATGGAATGGACAAGGCAACTGTTAGGTGGATTCATAACTGGCTTAGTGATCGGACCCAAAGAGTGGTTGTAAATGGCTGCACATCCAGTTGGAAGAATGTCTCAAGTGGGGTACCACAAGGCGCTGTTTTGGGCCCTGTATTGTTCAACATCTTTATCAATGATTTAGAGGAAGGAATTGAGGGTAAACTGATCAAATTTGCTGATGACACAAAGCTAGGAGGGGTAGCTAATACTAGAGAAGAGAGAGAGAGGATTCAAAAAGATATACATAAACTGGAGCAGTGGGCAGCAACTAACAGAATGGATTTTAACAGGGAAAAATGCAAAGTACTACATCTGGGCAATAAAAATGAAAAAAGCATATACAAAATGGGAGGAATAGGGCTAAGTAACAGCACATGTGAAAAAGACTTGGGTATACTAATTGATCACAGACTTAACATGAGTCAACAGTGTGATGCAGCAGCAAAAAGGCAAATGCAATTCTAGGATGTATCAACAGAAGCATACAGTCTAGATCACGTGAGGTCATTATTGCCCTCTACTCCTCTTTGGTCAGACCTCATCTGGAATACTGTGTCCAGTTTTGGGCACCACATTTTAAAAAAGACATCAACAAACTGGAGCAAGTTCAGAGAAGAGCCACCAGAATGGTGACCGGTCTGCAAACCATGTCCTATGAGGAACGGTTGCAGGATTTGGGAATGTTTAGCTTGCAAAAAAGAAGACTGAGAGGAGACTTAATAGCTGTCTACAAATATCTCAAGGGCTGTCACATTGTAGAAGGATCATCTTTATTCTCATTTGCGCAAGGAAAGACTAGAAGCAATGGGATGAAACTGAATGGGAGGAGACACAGATTAGATATTAGAAAAAACTTTTTGACAGTTAGGGTGATCAATGAGTGGAACAGGCTGCCACGAGAGGTGGTAAATTCTCCTTCAATGGAAGTCTTCAAACAGAGGCTGGATAGACATCTGTCTGGGATGATTTAGAGAATCCTGCTTTGAGCAGGGGGTTGGACCAGATGACCCAGGAGGTCCCTTCCAACTCTACCATTCTATGATTCTATGATTCTAAGCTTGAAACTGTAGCAACGCTTCGGACCCCGGCGTCCGGCAATTTAGTGCAGGTAATCCAATACCTGTAGCACTTCTCTAGCTTCTCCACTGCGCCCTTCGCCCTGCTTCTGCTCTTTGCATAAGCACTTGCAGCTTTCGATGGAAATAGTCAGCTTTCTCCCGAGCTCGCTGAGCAGCTCTCAGTTTCCTCCTTGTTTCAGCTTCTACTGAGGTACTGATTAAGGGTAGCTCTGACTAGGCTAGGATGATGCACTTCACCCGTACTAGCCTCCACTTCTTTGTCAGGTGAGCTACGCTAGCTCTGCGAGGATTCAGTCCTCTCTCCTCTCCAAGTCCAGACTGAACTGGCACTGAACTGCACTGTCTGAAGACAGGAAACTATCTGACTGATCTGAGCTCTTCTCAGACAGGAAACAGACTCACTCTGCTACGTGTCACTACCTCCTATACCCCTGATGGGTGTGTCTGAAAGTGTGAGTGAAGTGCATGAATAGCAAGCTTTTGCGATTACCTTCCTGTGCATTCTCCTGGATTTTATGTGTGCCTGCGTAGCTGGGCTACACACCTCCATCTCGGTATCCGAGTTCCAGCAATGTCTGCTGGTCCTTGGTAGTGCTTTGGAGCACAGGTACCTCCTGCTTAGTAACCGTGTCCCAGTAACGTCAGCTGGTCCTCGGTTGTGCCATTGGCTCTTTTCCTTCTGCTGCCCCTCCGGGTTCCAGCACAGTCAGCTGGTCCTCGTTACTTGGATTGCCTCTTGTACATTCTGCTACCCGTCCGGGTTCCAGTACCGTCAGCTGGTTCTCCACAGTGCTTTTGGCCTAGGTGCCTCCATCTCGGTATCCGAGTTCCAGCAATGTCTGCTGGTCCTTGGTAGTGCTTTGGAGCACAGGTACCTCCTGCTTAGTAACCGTGTCCCAGTAACGTCAGCTGGTCCTCGGTTGTGCCATTGGCTCTTTTCCTTCTGCTGCCCCTCCTGGTTCCAGCACAGTCAGCTGGTCCTCGTTACTTGGATTGCCTCTTGTACCTTCTGCAACATTTACAAATTGAAGATTTTTTCAATGCTTTTTTGGGTAATCACTCTGGATCTCCAACAATGAAGACGAAGACCCTGAAGACCACCCCGAAGAAGATGACGACCACAAGGACGACGAGCATCAAGCCAACCAGCCTAAACACCATCACAAAGAAGAAATAAAAGATTACCAAACAGGACTAAGAAGGTTAAGACAAACTACAAGATACAGAACAAGAGACTTAAGAACAATAAGCAGAAGATCAAAAAGCAGAAGAACATGAAGTATAAGACCAAAATGAAGAGCAAAATATATGCTCTAAATTCTAAGCAGAAGAAGACTAAGCAGTGTATGGGGGTGAGTCCGTTCCTTCTCGTGGTGCCCCTGGAAAATGCCTGCTGCTGCAGGCTAAACTGAACACGGACAAATACTGTTGTAATTTAAATCTTTTGTGACAGCAAGAACGGAAGGATGAAAAATTCATACTTTGACAGATTACAAGTACAGGATTCTCTGTCACAAATAAGAATATGATGAAGAAGATGAAGTACAATATGAATAAGAATAATAGTTTAATAAGAAGAATATGAGTAATGTTAACAAAAAGATGAATAGCAAGAAGTTTAAGAAGAAGATAAAGAAGGTGAAGATGAAGAATAATTTGATGAAAAAGATGATGCTGCTGAAGATTATGAAGGAGAAAGTGTGTGAAAAGTTAAAAAGGTGAAGAGCATGGAAGTTGTGAAATATACATATTTGCCAAAATAGAAAAAACGTTAACAACATTGTCAATTTCTTCGTCAATCCGAACATCTTTAAAAAAAAAAATATTTATGCCATTCCATTTGATTGGGTTAAACATGTATGCCTTTAATGTCTCCTCAACCTTCCCCAATACATTCTACATTACTCTTTGTTGTTTTCCTTCATGTACAATTAACCAACAAGGCAAGAATGTTTTTTTTTTAATTTCGATATTTTGTTCCCATAGACTTACATTGGACTTCCGGTATCGGTATCGGGTATCGCCGATATTTTTTGGATATCGGCGATACCATTCCGATTCCGATACTTTTGGATATCGGAAAGTATCGCTCAACCCTAGTGTTGATATGTTTGTGCCAAATTCTTCGAAATGGCACAATGTGGTTCAATATTTTTGGCCAAAATCAAAAAATGCTCTTTATTTTTAATTATTTTTGTGATTTTTTTAGTGTAAAAAAAATCAAATGTTCTGCTAAAATGTTGCCAAATATGAGCTAAAAGTCCTGCCATGCATAAAATCACTCTATAGCCACGTGCACACGTTGAGTATTTGGCGAGTTTGTTGCCTCAGTATTTGTAAGTCAGAACCAGGGTGGAACAATCAGAGGAAAAGTATAATAGAAACACGTCACCTCTTCTGTATTTATCAACCACTCCTGGTTTTCGCTTAAATAACGTTGTGGTAAAAAACTCACCAAATACTCAATGTGTGCATATAACGTGGCGCAGGAAGGTAGCCGTGAGTGAGGTACTCATCTCTTGCGCCTTGGCATGTTACATGCAAGTGAAGGTCCTGGCTGAGTGTCTTGACTTGTGTTAAGGGGGCGCTACGCCCTTGAAGTCCGCATGAAACAAATGACTTTGGATGGCCAGGACCAGCTCAATGAGGGACACCCCCCACCACTGAAAAATAAATGTTTTCCTGAGCGATAAATTAGCAGGGATTATATACAGTAGATAGCTGGCAGACATTTTGATGAACGTTTCCTTAACAATACATAGCATTTTCCTCACATAGTTTCAATTCCCTCCTTCTTTTCTTACTTGTCTTATCTTTACTGTCCCTCACTACTTCACGACAATTCAGCTCAGTACTACAGTCCAGAGAGCAAGAGTCCTTTTCTCAACCCTTGGTTCCCCTCTAGGGAACTATACTGCCAGTATGGCCGGTACTTATCTTCTCTGTCTCTGACGCCCTTGAACTCTGGCCCGAACACTCTTCTTCTTGCATAGTCAGTCTCGTCTTGGCCCGTTACCTCTCGACTTGGCCCGTTGTCTCTCGAAGTCATAAACTCTGGGCTGGGATCCGTCTCCGATTGATCATTCTGACTTTCGGTCACTTCTCCCTTTCCTTCTACTGACATTGATCTTCAGTGAGTGTTTCTAGGGCCACCTATGTCATATGGTACTGCTCAGATCAGACCTTAGGTCTTCTTTCTATGCAAACTGGGCCCTATCTCACCTCCTGACAGGAAACTGTCTTTGTCCCTTCACCTTAGTTCCTCCTATTCTTGGCTAGTCCCAAACATTAACCCTAAGGCCAGCGTCACACTGGCAAGTGTGATGCGAGTAAGTCGCACGACTTTCTCGCATCAACACCCGGCACAGCCGCCCGCTCTCAGACCCGAGTGTGCGGCGGCATAGAAATACATGCAGCCGCACACTCGGGTCCGAGAGCGGGCGGCCGTGCCGTGTGTTGATGCGAGAAAGTCGTGCGACTTCCTCGCATCACACTCGCCAGTGTGACGCCGGCCTAACTGTTCCTACTGTCGGGCACAATACAACACCATTACTAACAATGCATATCATAACACACATTACACATTGCAACCATTCCCGTGTCTTTAAAGGGGAGCATGGGCAGTATGTCCATCTCATTACATGCACGTGGCCTAAGGGATGACTAGAGTACATTTGTGCAAAAATGTGCTATTTTTAAAAGAGCCACAATTTATGAATCACATGAAAACATCTGAAAACCTCAAACGAGACCACAGTGGTGAACAGAAATAAAACAGGCAGATGTAATTGTTTTTAAAAAGACGGAAATAAGAAAAAGGTGAAAAATGCCAGAAAATTTACAAAAAGAAGCGCTTTTCTTTTTCATCTTGTGGTATTTGTTGCCTTTTATTGCAGCAAATGCCTCAATCTTCCATATGCATGAATATTTTGAACTTTTTTGCTGACTCTTAAATGCAAATAACCAACTACATAAAACCACTTGAGTTGGAGATTGGAGTAAATTTGTACCAAATTTTGTGACATTTTGAAAAGTCACAATTGATACATCAACAGAAAATATCTGAAAACCCCAAAACTCTGCCCACAATGGCGAACTTAAAAAAAAAAGGCAAACCCAAACAGTCATGGCTGAAAGTGCCCACCTTTAAATTTTTCAAGAAGATGAAGTATTTCTTCCAGAAAATGATTGGAGTTTCTGGAAAATGAGGCCAAACTCTCACTGATGCCATCTTCATTGCTGGGGGTGGATGTTTTTTTTTTCATTCTTATTCTTTGGAGGGGTGGTGGGCGTTTTGACTTTTGCTATGGGGTTCCTATTTTTCTACTGTCACTGCAATCCTATGTAAAACCACAAAATATACTTTATTGTAAAATTTGCTGTGTCTGTAGGATTTTCTCAAGGATCTTTCTGCCTTATGACAGTGTCCTACTTGCTTTCTGGTTGTGTGTGGTTGTAGCAGCTGTCCCTTAGGCTATGTTCGCTTGTTGAGTATTTGCTTGCAGAAATTTCTGCAAGGTTCCTGCATCTCTTGGCAGGAAAAATGCTGCGGAAAAAACACGCATTTTTGCCACGTTTTTGGTGCGTTTTTGTCATATTTTTTTTGTTTGAGTTTTTGTACAACAATGAATGCTTTTTTTGAGATAAATAAATATATTTAAAAACAAAGTTTTGTGATGTAATTTCCTGGTTCAACATCACCCTTTTCATGCTGATGCAGTAGCATCAGAATAATGGGATTAGGGCTTGGTGTCAGCAGCTGTCATTGACACTTAGCTCTAGGCTAAAGGGTATGCCACACTGAACAATATCGCTAACGGGATCGCTAAAAAACGTCACTATTTAGCGATCCCGTTAGCGATGTTGTTCAGTGCGGCATCTGCCAGCGACGACCTTCCTGCTGTGATCTCGCTCGTCGCTGGAATCGTTCCGGACCCTATTTTCTCGTCGGCGCTCCCGCTGGGTAAGTATGTATCGCTAGTGTGGCACCTTTTCTTAGCGATTTAGCGGTACCTTTGTACCGCTAAAGTCGTTAAGAAGATCGCTAACGGCGATAGCGTCGTTAACTATATCGCTAAATGTGGCCGCACTTAGCGATATAGAAACAATCCCGCTAGCGATCGCATTAGTATGCGTCGTTATCGTGATCGCTAGCGGGATTGTTTAGTGTGGCAGTACCTTAAAGGTACCTTAAAGGTACTGCCACACTAAACAATCCCGCTAGCGATCACAATAACGACGCATACTAATGCGATCGCTAGCGGGATTGTTTCTATATCGCTAAGTGCGGCCACATTTAGCGATATAGTTAACGGCGCTATCGCCGTTAGCGATCTTCTTAACGACTTTAGCGGTACAAAAGTACCGCTAAATCGCTAAGAAAAGGTGCCACACTAGCGATACATACTTACCCAGCGGGAGCGCCGACGACAAAATAGGGTCCGGAACGATTCCAGCGACGAGCGAGATCACAGCAGGAAGCTCGTCGCTGGCAGCTGCCGCACTGAACAACATCGCTAACGGGATCGCTAAATAGTGACGTTTTTTAGCGATCCCGTTAGCGATATTGTTCAGTGTGGCATACCCTTTAGCCTAGAGCTAAGTGTCAATGACAGCTGCTGACACCAAGCCCTTAAAGGTACTGCCACACTAAACAATCCCGCTAGCGATCACGATAACGACGCATACTAATGCGATCGCTAGCGGGATTGTTTCTATATCGCTAAGTGCGGCCACATTTAGCGATATAGTTAACGGCGCTATCGCCGTTAGCGATCTTCTTAACGACTTTAGCGGTACAAAAGTACCGCTAAATCGCTAAGAAAAGGTGCCACACTAGCGATACATATTTACCCAACGGGAGCGGCGATGAGAAAATAGGGTCCGGAACGATTCCAGCGACGAGCGAGATCACAGCAGGAAGCTCGTCGCTGGCAGCTGCCGCACTGAACAACATCGCTAACGGGATCGCTAAATAGTGACGTTTTTTAGCGATCCCGTTAGCGATATTGTTCAGTGTGGCATACCCTTTAGTAATCAAAAGGTGACAGCGTGACACCCTCATCACCAGCCTATGTAGGATCCTTAACAGAACAAACATGCATAGGCTGTAACCAGACAGCAACTGTTAATTTTAATGAAAAAAACTGAAAAAAAAAATGCGCGGGCTCCCACATAATTTTAAAAATCCAGCAGAAGGAAAGTCAACGGCTGAGGGCTGTTGTTAATATTCTGGGAAGGAGCCAATACCCATAAAAGTTCCCAAGCTATTAAAATCAGCTTGCAATGGTTTGCTTAGACTTTACTGGCTAGTTTAAAGTGACATAGGGTCCCATTATAAAATGTAATCAACAAATGCTAGACAGACAGCTGCAGGCTGATATTAATAACCTAGGAAGGATCCTTGGCTTGGATATTGGCCCCTCCCAGACTAAAAACATCAGCTCTCAGCTGCCCCAGAAAAGGCACATCTAGAAGATGCGCCAAATTTGGCTCTCAGTCTCAATCTTCCCACTTGCCCTGTAGCAGTGGCAAGTGGGTTTCATATTTGTGGGGTTGATGTCACCTTTGTATTGTCAGTGACATCAAGTCCACAGGTTAGCAATGGAAAGGCGTCTATAAGATACCTATCCATTACTAACCCCATAGTGATATTGTATAAAAACACAGACACCCAGAATAAAGTCCTATATTTGAAATAATGACACAGACTCCTTTAATAATCTCAATTAAACCATACTTACTGAACGCCTAATCCACAAAAGCCAACATCTCTTGCAACAAAAATAAAATAATAAACCACAATATCCCTCACCTGTCTGCCGAGAAGATAATCCATGTCACACAACGATCCTGATCACTTTGAGAGCAGTCACATCAGTAAAGAGACTGTCAGACAGACAGATTGTCTGCTTGGAGAGTTCAGTCAGAGCTCAGGCAGAGAGCAGAGCAGCTCAGCGCAGTTCAGTCTGCTAGTGGAGTCTAGTAGAGAGTGACACAGAGAAGTCACTCCAGCCTATTCAGAGCTGAATTAAGTGTGGCTCTGAGGCAAGCGTGCCGACGCTTGGAGAGCGGCGAAGAGGCAGCTCACCAACTGCCAGCGTGTGTGATCATAGGAGGACCTAGATAGGTCGAAGGCGAGTGGAATTTAATGAGACAGAGTAGCCTTAATAGCTCATCTCAGCAAGTATTGCCGGACACTGGGATCCGAGCCTATAGGGAACTCCATGACCCAATAGGAGAACACCAGAGTTCCTGGAGGACTACAAGTCCCAGGAGTACCACCGCGCTGATACGTAGCAGGATCAGGAGGACGGAGTCCGGCTCGGCCGGGCCATCCAGGACCCTGTTCTTTCAGAGAGAAGATCCTATAACAAAGTCAGCCAGGTACAAGACAGAGGCTAAGGTAGGCCCAGCTACACGCAGGCCAGAACTTATTACAAAAAGGCAGAAAACAGGAGGCCACATACCTATCAAGTGGAGGAATCTGGATGTGCACCCTTCACCCTACAGTGCTCCGGGACATCCTTGCAACATCTACAAGTAAAGGTATGCAAAGAGATGCAAAGAGACTGAACCGTGTGTCACTACTTATTTGCCTGCATTCTGCACCACCATAGACTTCAAGGGAAAAGTCTCGCCTGTGGGAGACTCACCATCTTGCTGCCCCATAACATCCCCTTAGAAGATCCATATTGCAGCGCTGGTCAAATTGATCAGATACCACAGGTGGCGTCACGAACTAATCTTTATAATCCCCTGTAAATATCCCCCATTACATGACCGCCCAGGGCCACGGACCGAGATCTGCTGCCAGTGACATCCCATAGACTTCCATGGGCTCGGTGCCGAGTACCTCCTAGCCCTGGTACCGTGTGCGCGTCATCTCTGGCGTCACGAACAGGATTTGAAACTTACAATTTGTGAGTCCTGTGTTGCCTATTGGACTGTTTTGTGCAAAAAGACTGTGTGCTGTTGTGTGATTTTTGGCGCCATTTTCCGCCATTTTACCGCCATTTACAGCGCCACAGCGCGAAAAATAGTGGGCGTACCTGAAAAAGAGTGCTGAGCCTTGGACACGCCCCCAACGCTGACGCGGCGGCAGGTCCTGTGGAGAGCTCCAGTGAACGCTCTGACGTCAGAGCGCCAGCGACGCAGGTCCTGTCTCCACCGCTGTGCCTGCAGAGCTGCAGCCTTCAGAGAAGGTAGGCTCCGATTAACTAGGGGGGCGCAAACATGTCGCAGCAGCCAGCTGACAGAGCGGCCCCGGCCGGCGGCCCCAATGACTTACCAACTGGCGCTGCAGCGCAGGATAGAAATGTGGGCCCCTTACCTGGTCCTGTGGCCCCCATAGTACCGTTAACACTGCCATACCTGCCTGGAGCGAAGTGGCTCCCTCAGTACTGCGGCAAGCCAGACACCCTGCCCGGGTTCAAGCGAAAAATCTGCAGCATAATGGACATGTATCCTATGACAGAAAAGCAAAGAGCTGCAGTAGTAATAGGGCAATTAACTGGTGCTGCTGAGAGAGAAGTAGAGACTTGGACAGCTGCAGATCAGGAATCAGTGCTTGCAATCTTCTTAAAGCTACAGACTATCTTTGAGGACCGCACTGAAACAGATCTCCGGATGAGTTTCTATCAATGCTCCCAGAAAAATTAAAGATGTGTCTGACAGGATGTCAGGACTCTTCAGACCTAAAGATGACTACCCATTCCTGCTAATACATGTGGGGACAAATGACACCGCTAGAAACGACCTGGAAACCATCTGCAGTGACTTTGAAAACTTAGGTAAGAAAGTGAAAGAACTGGGAGCGCAGGTGGTCTTCTCTTCCATCCTCCCAGTGGATGGCCATGGAACAAGGAGGTGGAATAAGATTCTGCAGGTGAACAACTGGCTACGTCGATGGTGCCGTCAGCAAGGATTTGGATTTCCGGATCACGGAGTGAATTACCTATACGATGGACTACTTCCTAGAGATGGGGTGCACCTTACGAAGACTGGAAAACATGTATTTGGAAGTCGCCTTGCTACACTCATCAGGAGAGCTTTAAACTAGAACAATGTGGGAAGGGAAGCAAAACGCCAGCAAAAGCCATACACCTGACAAATGCTATTGAGAACTCTGCTATTAGAAGTGAAGGGGAAGAACAAAGACAAAAAAATTTACATAATAAAAATATTGAAGGAAGAGAAACCAATCACAAACTAAAGTGTTTCTATACGAATGCACAAAGCATGGGCAACAAACAAGGAGAACTGGAGCTACTAACGCAGGAGAAGAAATATGATGTCATTGGAATCACTGAGACTTGGTGGGACGATACACATGATTGGAATACAAGGCTAGAAGGATACAACTTATTTGCAAGAAACAGACTTGATAAACGAGGAGGAGGTGTTGCATTGTATGTTAGAAAAGCATAAATCTGCACAGAGATTGACGCTTCAAAGACTGGGAGTTCTGTGGAAACTGTTTGGGCAAGAATACAAGGACAGAACAATGGAAAGGACAACATTGTAGGCATTTACTACAGGCCGCCTGTGCAAGCTGAAGATATGGATGAACTCTTTATGCATCAAATGGCCAAGTTCTCCAAAAAATATGACATAGTGGTCATGGGAGATTTCAACTATCCAGACATTTGTTGGGAATCTCTCTCAGGCAAAACTAACAGGTCCAGGAAATTCTTATCCTCTCTTGCTGACAACTTCATCTTCCAAAAGGTAATGGAGAAAACAAGGGGATCTGCTACCTTGGATCTAATCCTCATAAACAGGGAGGAAATGGTGGAGGAGGTAAGAGTGGCTGGGACTCTAGGAGGTAGTGACCATGCTATTTTAGAATTTTGGATAACAAGAGGAGGAAGACCTGTGAAGACTCAGACGTCAAGGTTAGATTTCAGAAAGGCAGATTTTAAGGAACTCAGAAAGAGAATTGGAGGGATCCAATGGCTGGATATCCTTAAGGACAAAAATGTCCAGGAAGGATGGAAAATCTTGAAAAATGAGATTCTCAAAGCACAATCGTTAACAATTCCGAAAAGAGGGAAGAATGGGAAGCATTTAAGGAAACCAGGATGGATGAACATAGAACTTAAACACATGCTAAAAAGGAAGAAAGAAATGTTTATCAAATGGAAAGAGGGAGGCATATCTAAAGAAGAATATAATGCCGTCTGCAGAACCTGCAGGGCACAAATCAGATTATCTAAAGCTGACAATGAATTAAGGCTTGCAAGTGACGTCAAAAGCAACAAAAAAGGATTTTGGGGATACGTCAAAAGTAAAAGAAAAGTCAAAGATGCTATAGGATTTTTACAGGATGAAAATGATGAAATGGTCAGTCAGGATGTTGAGAAGGCTGAACTTTTAAATTCCTATTTTGCATCTGTTTTCTCTCAGAAAGGAAATGTAACATCAACTGATCTTCACTGTCCTATTAAAGGAATAGAAGAATCCAGGATATCTATAAACAGAAAGACAGTGAGGAAACACTTAGCTAACATAAATGAATTCAAGTCTCCAGGTCCAGATGAATTACACCCCAGGGTTCTGAAGGAGATAGCAGAAGAAATTCTTGAACCACTGTCCATAATCTTTGAAAATTCTTGGAGAACAGGAGAAGTCCCAGAAGACTGGAGAAGAGCAAATGTTGTTCCTATCTTCAAAAAGGGGAAGAAGGTGGACCCAGGGAACTACAGGCCGGTGAGTCTGACTTCTATACCAGGAAAGATCTTTGAACAAATTATTAAAGAACATGTATGCAAGTACCTGGATAAGAATGAAGTGATTAAACAGAGTCAGCATGGGTTTGTAACTAATAAGTCATGTCAGACTAACTTAATTTCCTTCTATGACAGAATCACTGACTGGGTGGATCAGGGAAATGCTGTAGATATAGTATATCTTGACTTCAGCAAAGCATTTGACAAAGTATCTCACACAATCCTTATTGAAAAAATGACTAAGTATGGAATGGACAAGGCAACTGTTAGGTGGATTCATAACTGGCTTAGTGATCGGACCCAAAGAGTGGTTGTAAATGGCTGCACATCCAGTTGGAAGAATGTCTCAAGTGGGGTACCACAAGGCTCTGTTTTGGGCCCTGTATTGTTCAACATCTTTATCAATGATTTAGATGAAGGAATTGAGGGTAAACTGATCAAATTTGCTGATGACACAAAGTTAGGAGGGGTAGCTAATACTAGAGAAGAGAGAGAGAGGATTCAAAAAGATATACATAAACTGGAGCAGTGGGCAGCAACTAACAGAATGGATTTTAACAGGGAAAAATGCAAAGTACTACATCTGGGCAATAAAAATGAAAAAAGCATATACAAAATGGGAGGAATAGGGCTAAGTAACAGCACATGTGAAAAAGACTTGGGTATACTAATTGATCACAGACTTAACATGAGTCAACAGTGTGATGCAGCAGCAAAAAAGGCAAATGCAATTCTAGGATGTATCAACAGAAGCATACAGTCTAGATCACGTGAGGTCATTATTGCCCTCTACTCCTCTTTGGTCAGACCTCATCTGGAATACTGTGTCCAGTTTTGGGCACCACATTTTAAAAAAGACATCAACAAACTGGAGCAAGTTCAGAGAAGAGCCACCAGAATGGTGACCGGTCTGCAAACCATGTCCTATGAGGAACGGTTGCAGGATTTGGGAATGTTTAGCTTGCAAAAATGAAGACTGAGAGGAGACTTAATAGCTGTCTACAAATATCTCAAGGGCTGTCACATTGTAGAAGGATCATCTTTATTCTCATTTGCACAAGGAAAGACTAGAAGCAATGGGATGAAACTGAATGGGAGGAGACACAGATTAGATATTAGAAAAAACTTTTTGACAGTTAGGGTGATCAATGAGTGGAACAGGCTGCCACAAGAGGTGGTGAGTTCTCCTTCAATGGAAGTCTTCAAACAGAGGCTGGATAGACATCTGTCTGGGATGATTTAGAGAATCCTGCTTTGAGCAGGGGGTTGGACCAGAAGGCCCAGGAGGTCCCTTCCAACTCTACCATTCTATGATTCTATGAAACCAGATGACAGCATTAGGGACTATGCTTGCCGGCTGCAAGGGACCCTGCGAACTCTTAAAGAAGTAAACCCTATAAGTGTTACCAACGAAAATCAAATGTTAAAGGAACAATTTGTACGGGGACTGAGGTCCCAAGCGGAAAGCAGGGCTGTGCACTGGTGGTCCTCGGATCATCCTGATGCTACCTTTGATGCCCTTAAGGATATGGCCATAAAAGGACTGCGACCTCTGGAAACACCCGGGATGGCAACCCAGTGTCACCCAAGTGAAGCCATTCCAAAGTCAGCAGCATTCCCCTTTTTCCCGCTGGCTGCGGAAGCCAAAACACAGGTGGCGCCCCCTACTGAGCTGGACTATTTGCGCTCAGAAGTGCGTCAGTTAACCAAAAACCTGGCCACTGTAATGAGTGCCCTGCAACTGCCGAGGGAGGAAGAAGGAAAGATCCTGCTAGCTGATTGCCCAGAGGATGTCCCTTGGATGCGCCGGAGGAAAGGGAGGATGTCGCCCCACCGGAGGAGGACAACGCCACCTCCAGGAAGGACCCGCGACTAGCATCATCCTCGCCGAGAGCTCATCTGCTATCGCTGCCACAGAGAAGGTCACCCAGCACGTCTGTGTCCTTTAAACGAGCAAATCCTGGGTCCGAGGGCCAACACCCAGGAATAGACTCTTCAGGCCCCTCAGACTGGAACCGCAGGTTTGTGGGAGAAAGACCATACCTGTCCATCATACTGGACGGGATCGCAATCCCTGCCCTGCTGGACACTGGATCTCAGGTAACCATCATACCTGATGTTCTCTACAATAAGTACTGGTCCAGTGACAGTCTCCAACCCCCAAACCCTGACTTTGCCGTATATGCCTCTAATGGTCTCCCTCTTGAGTTACGGGGGGCTAAAGATGTATACGTAAAAGTGGGGAGAGTGAAGCTAAAGAACCAGGGACTTCTTGTAGTAAAGACTGTTAATGAAGAAAATGGGTTGAATGTGGTCTTAGGCACTAACATTATTAGTAACTGTTTGGAGGAGGTTGTGTTTTTACTCCAACAGCTCGCCGAAATTGCCAGACCGAGGCAAAAGGGAGAGATCCGGAGGGAGATCCGAACCCTGATGTGCCAGCAGCAAGTGAAACTGACCGGTGGTGAGATTGGTAATGTACGGGTAACAGACCCGAACCCCATTGTGATACCCCCCATGAGTGAAATGCTTATATAGTGTAGAGCAGCAATAGGTCTAAGAGGACGGGACTACCAAGCAGTAGTAGAGCCCCATTGTTCAGAGCACAGACCTACACTCTTAACTGCCAGAGGGGTAGTGGAGGTACATAATGGGAGGGTGCCAGTGCGTCTTCTCAACTGGGGAGAGGATGAAGTCAAACTACCACGTTATGCCACTGTTGCTAAGTTACATGCTGTGGACAATAACTCCATTCACCCGACGGAGCCCTTAACCTCCCCACAACAAGTGGAGGATAACGGTCCGACCACCCAGGTGGAGGATTGGTGTCGACAGCTCCATGTTGGGATAGACACCACTCCAGCCCACCAGAAACAAGGAGTATACCGAGTAGTTCAGGAGTATGCACAGGTATTCAGCAAACACCCACTCGACTTTGGGACAATAAAAGGGGTTCAACATCACATCCCCACAGGCAATCATCCTCCCATCAAAGAACGGTACAGGCCTATACCACCAGCGCACTACCAGAAAGCCAAAGAGATGTTGCGTGATATGAAGGAAGCAGGGGTGATAAGGGATAGTTGTAGTCCCTGGGCAGCACCTCTAGTCCTAGTCAGGAAAAAGGATGGAAGCATGCGAATGTGTGTAGATTACAGACAGGTAAATCGCATTACACATAAAGACGCATATCCTTTACCACGCATTGAGGAATCCTTAGCTGCACTAAAGACTGCTAACTATTTTTCCACCCTTGACCTCACTAGTGGGTACTGGCAAGTAGCTGTGGCTGAGGAGGATCGGGAGAAAACGGCTTTCACCACCCCGATGGGACTCTGTGAGTTTGACAGGATGCCATTTGGACTCAGCAGTGCCCCTGGAACGTTCCAGAGAGTGATGGAGAGCTGCCTGGGACATCTCAACTTTGAAACTGTGTTGCTGTACCTGGACGACGTCATAGTGTACTCCAAAACGTATGAAGATCACTTGAAACACCTGGCGGAGGTATTTGAGTCACTGTCCAAATATGGGATGAAACTGAAGCCTTCAAAATGCCATCTGCTCAAACAGAAGGTACAGTATCTGGGACATATTGTCAGCTCAGAAGGAGTAGCGCCAGACCCTGAAAAGATCACCGCCATCCAGAAATAGCCGGAGCCGAAAAATCTCAAGGAGGTGCGACAGTTCCTAGGACTGACAGGATACTACCGGAGGTTTGTGAAGGATTACACCAAGAAAGCAGCGCCTCTGCAAGACCTCCTGGTGGGACAGTCCCTCAAGAGCAGAAATTCTCCTTTCCATTGGGGTAAAGAACAGGAAGAAGCATTCAAGGAAATGAAGGAGATCCTGACAGGCGATGAGATCTTAGCTTACCCTGACTACAGCCAGCCGTTCCTGCTGTATACTGATGCCAGCAATGAAGGATTGGGAGCAGTTCTCAGTCAGAAGCAAAATGGCCTGGAGAAAGTCATCGCCTATGCAAGCAGGAAGCTCCGCCCAACCGAGAGAAACCCAGAGAACTATAGCAGCTTCAAGTTGGAGTTCCTGGCACTGGTCTGGGCCATCACGGAGAGGTTTAAGCACTACCTAGCCTCCAGCAAGTTCACTGCCTACACTGATAACAACCCCTTGACGCATCTTGAAACAGCTAAGCTGGGAGCCATGGAACAACGATGGATGGCTCGGTTGTCAAACTACCAATTCACAATCAAGTACCGAGCAGGCCGCAAGAATGCCAATGCTGATGCCTTATCCAGGATGCCTCATGAATCAGACACAGAAGAGGAAGTGGTTGATCTGGAAGAGATTGAACTACCTGCCTTTCACAGGAATGGGATAATCCATGAGCAACACGCCAGCAGGAAGCCGCGTGACAAGACGTTAAATCCTTTACCTCACCACAGTTGGAAGGAGACTCAGGACAGTGATCCCGTTGTCAGCCGTATCAAGGAGCTGATAACTCAGGAAGGTTCCTCCTTGGAGAAGGATGCGCCTGAACAAGCTAAGCAGCTGTGGAATGAGAGAAGCCGATTGTTCATCTATCGTGAGAAGCTGTGCAGGAGATACGTCAACCCCAGGACCCATGAAATGGTTTGGCAGATCGTAGTTCCCAGAGCAGACATTCAGATGGTGCTAGAAGCCTACCACGATCAAGCGGGACACTTTGGCTGGAAGAAGCTGGAGACCCTGTTGAAGTGTCGTTTCTACTGGGTGGGAATGCGCAGCTCCATTGAGAGATGGTGCCAGAAATGTGGACCCTGTGGTCTCAGAAGAAAAGACTACAGCAGTCAGAAGGCACCCCTGCAACCCATCAAGACGACTCGTCCCTTGGAGATTGTGGCCCTGGATCATGTCAAGTTGTCACCCAGCCGGTCAGGATACTCCTATGCCCTGACTATGGTGGATCACTACTCCAAATTCCTGGTGGTCGCCCCTGTCAAAGATCTGACGGCAGAAACAGCAGCAAAGACGTTCCAAGCGTATTTCTGCAGACCACAGGGCTATCCTGAGCAGGTGCTAACTGACCAAGGCCCAGCCTTTGAAGCCGAATTGTTCAAGGAGTTCTGTCACTTGTACGGGTGTAAGAAGATCAGAACCACACCGTACCACCCCCAGACCAATGGTCTCTGTGAGAAAATGAATCACATCGTCATTGACCTGCTGAAGACTATACCACTCGAGGAGAGGAATCGGTGGCCAGACCTACTACCTGACCTAGTAGATTTGTACAATCACATATCTGTGAGTTCCACCAATTGCACCCCAGCTTATCTAATGCGGGCCAGACCAGGAAAGCTGCCCATGGATCTGGAGCTTGGTGTGGTAGAACCAGACGCAGATGTGACTACTGAGGACTGGGACACCCACAGACAGGAACAGTACAGGAAAGTACAGGCCTGTGTTGAAGATAGTCTTAATCGAGTAAGGGTTAAACAAGAAGATCGCTACAACAAAAGCGCGCCAGCTGAACCTTTCGCACCTGGTGAAGTCGTACTAAAAAGAAAGAGAAGATTACACAAACTTGACGATCAGTGGGAAAGAGAGCCCTACATCATACAGAGTTCAAGGTTTGATAACAAGAAAACGTGCATAATAAGCAAGGATGGAGGAAAAACTACTGCAACTGTGTCCAGAGACCACCTGAAGTTGTGTCCGGACCCACTAAAGCTTCGTGAGGAAGAACCTGTTGTCAATCAGGAAGAGAGTGATGAAGCAGTCATACATACAGATTTGGGAGATTTACCTGCAGATTGGCCCAGAATTGGAGACGCTGTAATCATTCCCGTGCTTCAATTCTATCAACCTCAAGAAGAACCTCTACAACCAATTGTTGCAGTAGAGTCGGCACCAGAGGAACCTGCCCCAGCAGAACCTCAACAAGTGGAACCCCAAGAAGTCGAACCTCAGGAAGAAGGATCCCCTGCAGAAGTCGAGCCAGTTCACCCAGCTCCCAGTGTGCTTGCCAGTCCAGTAGCGAGATTAAGGCAATTCTATACTTCACTTTCACGCAGACCAGACAGGGAAACTGCTACCTCACAGGTCATTGCACCACGCAGATCAGAACGTAGCACAAAAGGAAACATCCCTGCTAGGTTTAGAGATTAGTTCTACCCTTAGTAAATGTAGATAATTGTTTAGAGTCACTGTACATAAATGTATATATCTTTGTTTATACTATGCTTTATTATATTGTTATTTATTAACCTGTTTTCCCTTTTTATATTGGAACAAGTGAATGGACATTAATTTTACTTGTTTTCTCTACCCCTTTTTGAGCATTCGTTTTCCAAAGGAGACTGGGACTTTTAAGGTTGCTCAATTCCTCAACCCTTCATTATGCTAATGTATATAGTTATTTGTTTATTGTTATGAAACCGTTTAAGAGTGCCTTACCTCCTGCAAGGGAAGAATTGTTTTATATGTTATTGTTCTGTTACCTGTTTTTGTATTTCAGCCCCGGAGTGCTGAGTTTTACTGGGGGGGAATGTGGAGCCCAGCTGTGACTGAAGCCACATCTTCCAGAGGGGTGCACTGACAGAGGATCCCACTAGAGGTCATTACACACCCACACACACAGCTCATCCTAAAAGACCAGTAGAGGGAGCTGTGATAGGCATATAAAAACAAGAAGTTAGTTTCACTTTGCCTCAGATAAGATCAGACTTCCAGAGACTGTCAGACAGACAGATTGTCTGCTTGGAGAGTTCAGTCAGAGCTCAGGCAGAGAGCAGAGCAGCTCAGCGCAGTTCAGTCTGCTAGTGGAGTCTAGTAGAGAGTGACACAGAGAAGTCACTCCAGCCTATTCAGAGCTGAATTAAGTGTGGCTCTGAGGCAAGCGTGCCGACGCTTGGAGAGCGGCGAAGAGGCAGCTCACCAACTGCCAGCGTGTGTGATCATAGGAGGACCTAGATAGGTCGAAGGCGAGTGGAATTTAATGAGACAGAGGAGCCTTAATAGCTCATCTCAGCAAGTATTGCCGGACACTGGGATCCGAGCCTATAGGAACTCCACGACCCAATAGGAGAACACCAGAGTTCCTGGAGGACTACAAGTCCCAGGAGTACCACCGCGCTGATACGTAGCAGGATCAGGAGGACGGAGTCCGGCTCGGCCGGGCCATCCAGGACCCTGTTCTTTCAGAGAGAAGATCCAATAACAAAGTCAGCCAGGTACAAGACAGAGGCTAAGGTAGGCCCAGCTACACGCAGGCCAGAAGTTATTACAAAAAGGCAGAAAACAGGAGGCCACACACCTATCAAGTGGAGGAATCTGGATGTGCACCCTTCACCCTACAGTGCTCCGGGACATCCTTGCAACATCTACAAGTAAAGGTATGCAAAGAGACTGAACCGTGTGTCACTACTTATTTGCCTGCATTCTGCACCACCATAGACTTCAAGGGAAAAGTCTCGCCTGTGGGAGACTTACCATCTTGCTGCCCCATAACATCCCCTTAGAAGATCCATATTGCAGCGCTGGTCAAATTGATCAGATACCACAGGTGGCGTCACGAACTAATCTTTATTATCCCCTGTAAATATCCCCCATTGCATGACTGCCCAGGGCCACGGACCGAGCTCTGCTGCCAGTGACATCCCCATAGACTTCCATGGGCTCGGTGCCGAGTACCTCCTAGCCCTGGTACCGTGTGCGCGTCATATAGCACTGTGCTGCCTTGAGAGTTCAGTGGAGTTCATCAGCTGATCAGCTCCGGTGATCTCTTTTATGGCACAACTGCTGCATGGGAAACTTCTCACGCAGCGGTGCCGTAAGTGAGAGCACCGGAGCTGATGAACTCAGTGATACACTGCGGGAGTGATTACCTCCTTTCAGTGTCTCACCGGCGGCCAGGTAGAGTGGTCCCATCTCCCGATGTGACTGTTCTACACGTGAAATTGCCGTGGGACACTAGGATTACCTAGACTACGGCGGACAGGTAAGTATATGTTGGTTTATCATTTTACATTATTTGTAGGAGATGAGTGCATCGGGGATTTGGTGTTAGGTGAGTGCAATGGGTTTTTATTTTTATTTGAACATGTATGTATGACATCAGACAGCATGACCCCGCAGAACTCTGACCGACAGTCTTATCGGCGGTAGCGTTACAGCCGATAAGTACTACCGCGCCGGAGTTTCCCATGCTGTCACACAGATGACAGCATGGGAAATAACATATGAAGCCTGTAAAAACGCAAAACAAAAACTCAGCAAAACCGTAGTAAACCCGCAAACATTTTTATACTTGCGTTTTTGCTGTGGATTTGACTGACTCAATTGAAGTCAATGGGTGCAGAAACACTGTAGAAATGCAAAGAATTGACATGCTGCAGAAAAAAACACACTGCAAATATGCACTAACCGGGTGACTGCAGCATGCTCGAAAAGTATGTTTGAGTCCCCGCAGCTGCATGTCCCGTGGCTGTTAGACAGAAATGCATGGATTGCCTAACAAACAGGAAATCCTTTACTGTGTTGCGGCTGTCTAACAGTTGCGAGATATGCAGGTGCGGAGACTCGAACATAGTTTTCGAGCACTCCGAAGATACTCGGTTGGTGCAAGAGCATGCTCAGATAACACCTTATCCCAGCACGTTTGCTCATCACTACTGACATCCTGAAGGCAGGGGTGGCTCTGTTTTAGAAGAAAGAAGCCATGTCTTTCTTATTATAGAAAGCCCCTTTTCTAGAGGAGGTTGGTCTGTTTTGGGTACCAATCTCCTACTCTTAGTCCATTAAATGTGGCTGCACTAAACACCCCCTCTTCATTTTTGTAGGCAGTGGGATTTCCTAGTACAAGATTTTTCCGATTCAGTTCATTATAATTATCTGTGGTTTAATTTGTCTTTTAGACGTCAGCGTCCTCTCATAGTCTTTGAAGTAGAAGACACTTCAGAAAAACACTGGCGGTGTTTTCCCCGAAGTGTCTTCTTTGTTGTCTATTTCGCTGGTTTTGCAATGGTGTTGTAGGCGTTGTCTTGGTTTTTTTTCATTTGATATCTACAATAGTGGCGACTGCACAATGGAAGCCACCTAAAAAATAGTTATTTTTTTTGCCCATTTTACATTTTCGAAATCAAATCTGGTTACAAGACAGTTTATTGGTGGAATCCACCAGCCAAGAACATCGTGTGCACATACCATAAGGCAATGTGCACATGTTGCGTTTTTTTCTGCACAATAAATGCACATGATATTACAGTATCAGAAAGATTGAATGAGAATACCGAAGTCTCATGCACGCGTTGCTTATTTTTTTCTTGAAGATTTGCAGCAGATTTACTTCAATTACGTCAATTCTTTTGCAGCATATTTCACCCATACTGATGAAATGGGAAAAATCTGCACCAAAAACTCGTGTAAAAAAATGCAAAAAATACCCACATACAGTCAGCGCTTTTCCTGGCAAGAAATATAGAAATGGTGCAAATTTTTTTGCTGCAAATCCTGAAAGTGTTCACTAGTGATGAGCGCGTATACTCGTTGCTTAGGTTTTCCCGAGCATGCTCGGGTGGTCTCCGAGTATTTTGGCGTGCTCGGAGATTTAGTTTCTGTCGATGCAGCTGCATGATTTGCGACTGCTTGACAGCCTGAATACATGTGGGGATTCCTTAACAAACAAGCATTCCTCACATGTATTCAGGCTGTCCAGCAGCCACAAATCATGCAGCTGTGGCAACAGAAACTAAATCTCCGAGCACGCCAAAATACTTGGCGGACACCCATGCAACGAGCATACTCGCTCATCACTAATCCTAAGGATACCATCCCACGATGAGCTGTTTTGCTGTATATTTTCGAAAAAATGCAAGTATCCTATCTTACTTAATGAGTTTAGAAATAATACAGAAAATCTGCAACATGAAAAACTCACCAAAACGCTCATCATGGGAACCTAGCCTAAGGCCGGCGTCACACTGCCGAGTTTGATGTGAGTTAGTCGCACGACTTTCTCGCATCAACACCCGGCACGGCCGCCCGCTCTCGGACCCGAGTGTGCGGCTGCATATATTTCTATGCCGCCGCGCACTCGGGTCCGGTTACTTCACTTTCTGTTTCGGGGGTCACTTATTCCAATTATTAGACGCTGAATGTGATGTAAAAATCCCAAGAGATTAATTTGTATGTGATGTTTCGCCATTTACACATGGGACACGCAGAAATCTCATTTACCCTCAGGGTAGAGCGATTTTTTTTTCCTACAGTGTAACATAAGTTCATAAGGGCGAAGACGGAACGAAGAAACCGGGACTCAGTGTCGAACACTTTCGATATACTGTAAGCATAAATCATAAAAATGTTGTGTCAAAATGTATTCCCTATGTGTGTATTAGCTATTATTAATATATAACCATTATATATATTAATAATTACTAATTATTAAATGACAAGTGTCTTTACACGCAAAGCAAAAATATTATTTACTGTAATATAAAAATTCTTATTTTTATAATTATTTTGTGGCCAACACAAATGACATACAAAGATGGAGTTGGCACGGGTAGGACAAGACAGATGCCAAGAGCAGATAATCCTGATTAAATCAGACATGCTACCATAAATATAAAAAATAACTCTAAGGCCTCATTCAGACAGAGAATATACCCATTATAATTAACGATGAGCGAATTTGTTCGGATTCGGTTCCTAACACGATCGGATTGGAATTTTGTTTTTGCAATATTGGCCGAACACAGCCGAACGTCACTAGAGTCAATGGGAGTAGAAATTACCGAATATGTTCGGAACCGATCATAAGACAAACATTCGGCACGAATAGTGTTCAAATATGGCCCGAATGTCAAATTCAGATTTGGGGACAAAATCCGACAAAATTTTAATGTATGGAGAGTATTTTGTTTTTTTTGAGGACCAAAATACCATTGGTCCATGATAAATCACCGACAGCACTGGGATGTCGTCTATGTGCAGTCCATACCAGTCCGTCATTAACATCACCATGTATGGGAGAAGCAATGCCATTTATTTATTTATTTTTTTACATACGAGAAAAATAATGATGAAACACCGATGGTAAAAATTGAACCACTTATGAAAATCGGACTTGCATACAAGAAATAATAGTGACTTCTGATGAAGCCCTAAGGGTGAGTATACAGTCATGGCCAAAAGTTTTGAGAATGACACAAATATTAATTTTTACAAAGTCTACTGCTTCACTTTTTCTAATGGCAATTTGCATATACTCCAGAATGTTATAAAGAGTGATCAGCTTAACAGCAATTACTTGCAAAGTCAATATTTGGCTAGAAAATGAACTTTATCCCCCAAAACACATTTCAACATCATTGCAGCCCTGCCTTAAAAGGACCAGCTAACCTCTTTTCAGTGATTGCTCCATTAACACAGGTGTGGGTGTTGATGAGGACATGGCTGGAGATCAATCTGTCATGATTAAGTAAGAATGACACCACTGGACACTTTAAAAGGAGGCTGGTGCTTGGCATCATTGTTTGTCTTCTGTTAACCATGGTTATCTCTAAAGAAACACGTGCAGTCATCATTGCAATGCACAAAAATGGCCTAACAGGGAAGAGTATCGCAGCTAGAAAGATTGCACCTCAGTCAACAATCTATCGCATCATCAAGAACTTCAAGGAGAGAGGTTCCATTGTTGCCAAAAAGGCTCCAGGGCGCCCAAGATAGACCAGCAAGCGCCAGGACCGTCTCTTAAAAGTGTTTTAGCTGCGGGATCGGGATACCAGCAGTGCAGAGCTTGCTCAGGAATGGCAGCAGGCAGGTGTGAGTGCATCTGCACGCACTGTGAGGCGGAGAGACTCTTGGAGCAAGGCCTGGTCTCAAGGAGGGCAGCAAAGAAGCCACTTCTCTCCAGAAAAAACATCATGGGCAGACTGATATTCTGAAAAAGGTACAGGCAGTGGACTGCTGAGGACTGGGGTAAAGTTATTTTCTCTGATGAATCCCCTTTTCGATTGTTTGGGACATCAGGAAAACGCCTCATTCGGAGAAGACAAGGTGAGCGCTACCACCAGTCTTGTCTCATGCCAACTGTTAAGCATCCTGAAACCATTCATGTGTGAGGTTGGTTCTCAACCAAGGGAATCGGCTCTCTCACAGTCTTGCCTAAAAACACAGCCATGAATAAAGAATGGTACCAGAATGTCCTCCAAGAGCAACTTCTCCCAACCCTCCAAGAGCAGTTTGGCGATCAACAATGCCTTTTCCAGCATGATGGAGCACCTTGCCATAAAGCAAAGGTGATAACTAAATGGCTCAGGGAACAAAACATAGAGATTTTGGGTCCATGGCCTGGAAACTCCCCAGATCTTAATCCCATTGAGAACTTGTGGTCAATCATCAAGAGACGGGTGGACAAACAAAAACCTAAAAATTCTGACAAAATGAAAGCATTGATTGTGCAAGAATGGACTGCTATCAGTCAGGATTTGGTCCAGAAGTTGATTGAGAGCATGCCAGGGAGAATTGCAGAGGTCCTGTATAAGAATGGTCAACACTGCAAATATTGACTTGCTGCATTAATTCATTCTAACTGTCAATATAAGCTTTTATTACTCATATGTTTGCAATTATTATATTTCTGTCTGTGATAAAAACATCTGTCAAACACACATAAAAACCAGAGGGCAGCAGATCATGTGAAAATATAATATTTGTGTCATTCTCAAAACTTTTGGCCATGACTGTAGGCACGGCAGAATATTTCTGCTGCCGATTTAGCAGCAAATCATTTGTAGTTTCTACATGTAAAGTTTAGTTGACACTGAAAACAGTAAAAATCTGCTATAAAACGGCAAATACGGCATTTTCAATCGTCAGCAAGATCTACAATTCCTGTAGAGTTTTGTTTTGTTTTCTGCTGCGAGTGAGCTCAAGTATGATTGTTCTTAATCTGTTGCAGAGTTTCTAAACTGACTTTGTTTAAGTATCTTGGTTGTGTCTGGACCTATCTGGATAGCACTACTTATAATAAAAATAGCACTAAAAATAATAATGATAAAAAAGGTATAATAGTGTAAATAATAACAATGACAATACAAATAATTAATAGTATCACTAAAATAATAATTATAATAAAAAGACTTAACAGCTAAAATGTATTAAATAGTAAATAAAGTCATAATAATAATAACAGCACTAAAATATAAATGATAAAACAATCATAAAAGATATAATAATAATGGATATAATAATAATACAAGAAATTAAAATAGTAATTAGAATAATAATTATATTAAAAATGTATAATAGCTATAATAATGTATTAAATAATAATAATAATAATAGCAATAAAATAATTATAATAAAAAGGTATAAAAGTTATAACAGTGTATATAATAATAATAATAAGACATTCATAAAGTTGTTACATATCACAGAATTTTTGTAATATGTATATTATTGATAATATTAATAATAATAACCATTGTTATTGATATTATTATTATTATTACTACTATTAATAATAATAATAATAATAATAATAATTTTTATTATTATTTTACTGATATTTTTATTATATATTATTATTATTGTTATTATTATTACTAATAATAATAATGTTAGTAATTATTATTATTATTATTATTTTACTGATATTTTTATTATATTTTATTATTATTATTATTATTATTATTGTTATTAATAATAATATTAATAATAGTAATTATTACTATTATTTTACTGATATTTTTATTATATTTTTTATTATTATTATTATTGTTAATAATAATAATAATAATAATATAAATAGCAATAAAAATCAGAATAACGTTGAAACCGATCTTAATCTTCCTTATGCAGTAACTGCAAGTGGCAGTGTTATGTGTATTATTATTTCTATTTTATAAATATTATACTACTTTTTATCTTGTTTTTTGTAGTTTTTTTGCCATTTATATTACAATTAATCATATGATAAATATTATTGTTGACCTTAAAAATAAGTTTACATTCCAAAAAAAAAAAATCTGCTTAAACGGTACCCTCCTAGTCCTGCCGACTGCCTGGCATTTATGATATCAATAAAGTTCCCGGGATTTATTTTTGTATCCGAGTTCAGCGTTCCACATGAGATCTGGAGTTTCGATAAGGCAGGAGGGGGCGGCTGTTGTTCTAACCCATAAAATGGTTCAGTGGAGAGACCTGCAAGACAGCAATAATATTCCACTTGATAGATGTATTTACAGCTGTCATATGTTATCACTTAGGAGAAAATAACACATCAGGCCCGGGGTCCTCCCATAAGGGATGCCTAAGGAGTTTATCAAAATGAACATTAGCTGCACATTGCCAGGGAATATGCATTCAGACTTCTTCATCACTTCTCATCAAGACTTTACACTTTATTTATGTTTTTTTACATTATTTTATTTTTATTATTATTTTTTGGCAATTTACTTAAATTCAGTCTATAAAATAAGTTAAAATTGACTATACTGCTATGCACAAGAGAAAGTAACCCAGCAGTGTACGGACTGTACTCCCCTAAAGGCCTGTTTAAATATTTCTCTGCCTCTGGTAAAGGTATTAAAAAAAGACGAGGCTCGGTGTGTACCTGATAGTCAGCCAGTGTCATTAATTTCCTCCCAGAATAGGTCATTGAGAGTGATGACAATGTTTGCAGACAGCATCATTCATCAGATTTTATATACCACATAAGAAGCAGCGATGTGCATAAAAATGATGGGGTCCCATAGAAAAACTCAGAATGGTCCCCATCATACACTATTTATTTTTCATTTTATTTTTTTTATTAATTTAATAAGGTTTTCCTGAGCTTATTACAGTGCCCTACATTGGACAACCTCTGTGTTCTGATAATAAGCTGATCACAAAGTTTCCTCCTGCAAAACTTTCAGCGATTGTCTGTAAATTTGATGGAAAACCTGGCTCAGTTTCCCTGCAGCACCACTACAGGTGACTTTAGGTATTACACTGTGCTCATTGACATTAAAGGAGATATGCTTGACTTGAAAAAAAAATGTGCCTAAGCACTAACTGGCCTGTAGTTGCTAACAGAGGCAATTATCTGACTATGGTACCCGGCGTCGGTCATTAACCGCTTCTGCCAGAGATTCAGGTGCGTCCTGTGAGCACTGATGTCATGCTGATTGACAGCCGTCATACCCCAATTAAGCAGCTGGGAGCCGGCTGTCAATCAGCATGACACCAGTAGTCCCGCCCTGTCAACAGGAAAAGAAACAGCCGCTCTGTTGACATGACAGCAGAGGAAGTGTGTGACCGCTCTCTTCTGGCAGAGAGCGGCGGCGGGCACAACAGGCAGGTAGGTAGCAACTACCTGTCTATTAGTGCTTAGGCATATTTTGTTTTTTTAAAGTCCCCCCTTAATAGTATGTTTATATAATGGTCCTCCAGTAGTAGAGATGCTCTTTATAATAAATAGACTCCCCTTTATTAACTCAAATTTCACTAACAGGCTATATGACTTTTTTTTATAATTTTAAACTAAACAACCCCTTAAATATTGCTATAAATCAGTCTTCGATGCAGAGAGGGTCTCATCTGCTCCTGCATGTTGGGCACCTTCTTTTTTGATCACATAGGCACATCGGTTAGTACGTATGTCAACCCTTTACCAGAATGGTATTATGTTCGGCTAGAAGAGATGAGCGACTCTCCTGAAATCCGATTCTGGTAGATTCAATCATTTCAGGGGGATGGTGGGGTGGAGATTCAACAAATTTGGTACAAATTGAATTGATCATGAAGTGGTTAAAAGAATAATAAATTCTTACACTCACCTCTTCCCGGCCATTCCCATACTTATCCCACCATCGTTGCTCGTTACCCCATATCCCGATTGGTTCCTCTTTGGTTCTTCTCCTGCTGAATATTTCTACAGAGGCTCAGAAGTAGATGGAGGCCAAAGTTGGACAAATTCATGAAAAGGGCCAAGAGTGGCGATGGTGGGACAGGTATGGGGTAAAGTGATTTTAGCCTCTTCCAAGGTCTCAGAATCCAGGAAATGGATTCAAATAAATTCATAATTAATTGTTACTGGGGTCAAAAATAATTTTTCATACATACAGCTAAGCATTCTGGGCATCTCATGACAGCAAATCAGACTATTTGGATAACACTGCGCTCTGTGTGTGAATCAGAAGTCTCTTTTACATGTAAATCTATGGAGTCTGACGGTCATAGGCTTACATTGTAAAAGAGACTTCTGGGTCACGCATAGAGCGCAGTGTTATCTGAATAGTCTGATTTGCTGTCGCATAACTCGGAAGAGGAGCAGAGTGGCGCTGTATACCGGAGAAGATGGCAATCGGCAATTTTATTAGCGCACTGACACTACACTACACTATATTACAATTTACACAAGGTTAGGGGAAAAAAATAATGGTAGCTAATGGATCAACTATGCACCTACACAGTTGCCAAGGCGAATGTGCCTTTACTTTCAGCTTTGGAGAGTGCCCAGTGACGCTGGTCTGAACAGTCAATCATTCAGGAGTACTCAATCCCACAATCAAGCAGGAAGCCACATTGAATTTACCTTGAATTTTATAAAAAAGGCGTCCGAGGACCAACAAAGGGGTGGGAAAAAAAAATACTCCCTCTGGTCACTCCTTTCCTGCGGCGCAGTGTGTAACATTCTATTCCAACACCATCACTTCACCAGGGCTTCTAGGTGGAGTAGGCCTCTGACATCATGACACATTTTGTGAGATCTTATAGAAGTTCATTCAATGTGACTCTTGAGACCTACTCAACATCTGAAGCCCCAGCACAGAGTGAAGAAGCCAGAGGAGGACATTTTTTGTGCCATGCTGTAAAAAAGAAGAGGATGGAGGAGCTGCACAAAAGACCAGAAGGGGGAAGCTGTAGTGGCGGTAAGTGGATGGGTGAGTGGTGAGGTGAGTATTTTTTTTCACTCTATTATTTCTCTCTATCTATTATCTATCTATCATCTATCTTTTATCTATTATCTATCTGTTCTCTATCTATCTATCTATCTATCTATCTATCTATCTATCTATCTATCTATCTATCTATCTATCTATATCTATTATCTATCTGCTCTCTATCTATCTATCTATCTATCAATCATCTATCTATCTATCTATCTATCTATCTATCTATCTATCTATCTATCTATCTATCTATTTCTATCTATCTATCTATCTATCTATCTATCTATCTATCTACCTGTCTGGTTTTATTCCTCCTGTAGTACACATCGTGCACTTGTATTATATCATCCATCCTTATGCTATAATTTAAAATGAAGATCTGGTCTCCGTGAATCTCTTTGGAGAAGATCAGGAGTCTCATTGATTATATGCACAGGATATTAAAGACAGAAGACATTTACATTGTGCTAACAGTGACATCTAATGTTACATCAGAAAACTACAGATCTGGGGAGAATCTCTGTCAGCCGAAGCAGCAGACAGCGGAAAATAATACAGTCCACGTCTATGGAAGAAATCCAAAGAGGTGTAATAAGAAGCCTCCATGCTCCAGTGTAAAATCTGTAATAATGTCACACCTACACGTGACAATCGCCCTGAATTTTTTGGGGATTTTTCTTAAACAGTTCTGGTTAATTTGTGATTTCCCGAACTGAAAAAGAGTTGGGGTTTACACAAAACCTACCCACAAATGAATATTTTCATGTATATTTGGGTAGTCGTGGGTTGGTCCAGGGGGAAAAACATAAGAATCTCTAAATTGCCAACAGCAATGTTGGTAACCTACCAAATTTATACTATATGTAAAATAGTTTTTGGTGCACATAGCGACCAATTAAAGTTCTACTTTCATATTACCAGAGCAGCCATTCAAACATCAGCTTTCATTTCACTACAGCAGACATGTCACTCGAAGCATGGATCACCAAGCTACGACTTGTCTACTGTGGACACATCATACGAAGAGAGCAATCACTTGAGAAGGACATCATGGCCAGAAGAATAAAAGGAACAAGACAAAGACCAGTAACCCAATGGCTTAATACTAACAATATAATGGCATATAAGATCATGGTGGACCTATCTAGACTTGCTCAAGATCAATCTTCATACAGATCATTTATCTATCAAGTCAATATGGCTCGAGATCATGCCAAAGGCCGTTACAAAAACATAGGTACATACAGTTGTGCTCAAAAGTTTACATACCCAGGCAGAATTTTTGCTTTCTTGGCCTTTTTTCAGAGAATATGAATATTAACACCGAAACTTTTTATCCATTCATGGTTAGTGTTTGGGTGAAGCCATTTATTGTCAAACTACTGTTTTTTCTCTTTTTAAATCATAATGACAACCAAAAACATCCAAATGACCCTGATAAAAAGTTCACATACCCTGGTGATTTTGGCTTGACAACATGCACAGAAGTTGACTACAAATGGGTTTGAATGGCTACTAAGGCTAAGTTCACACGTTGCGGAATTGCCTCTCTGCCGCGAGAAATACGCATTTTTATTGTTATGTGTATTCCCGACAGAAACTAGCGTTTTGCAAGCGTAATTAGCTTGCAGAATGCTAGCGTTTTCCAAGCGATCTGTAGCATCACTTGGAAACTGATTCACAGGTTGGTCGCACGAGTCAAACATAGTGTTTGACACGTGTGACCAACTTTTTACTATTGATGCCGCATCAATAGTAAAAAGATCTAATGTAAAATATTATAAATAATAATAAATCGTGCTATTCTCACCTTCCCGCGGCCCCGCAGCCTTCCCGCCTCTCAGCGACGCTCCCGGCCAATCCGTTCCCAAGGATGCATTGCGACAATGACCCCGATGACGTAGCATCACGCGAGACCGCTACATCATCTGGAGTGATTCTCGCAATGCATTACTGGGAACGGGATTGGCCGGGAGCGTCGCTGAGAGGCGGGAATGCTGCGGGGGCCGCCGGAAGGTGAGAATACCACGATTTATTATTTTAATAATTGTTTTACCAGGGATATGGCACCCAAGGCCTGGAGGAGAGTCTCCTCTCCTCCAGACTCTGGGTACCATCCGCACATGAACCGCTTACATTGCGCATGGTGGGCATAGCCACATGCGGAAAGTAAGCGGTTCAATGCATTCCTATGGCGGCGGAATCGCCGCGATTACGCGAAATTAATGAACATGTTTGCGGAAAAAAACGCTGCTGTGCACAAAAAATGCGGAATCCATTTTAAATGAAAGGATGCTTAATGCTTGCGTTTATTAAACGTTTTGCCGCGGGAAAAAACGCAAAAAAAAAAAAGGGGAAAATTCTACGTGGCACTTAGCCTTAAGGGGAACTCCTCACTTGTGACCTGTAAAAATGGCAGGAAATTTGTTTGGGATAAAGAAAAACCAAAATATAACATCGGCCCCAAATTTTTGGGCTCTCTGAAAACTAGCGGTGTGCTGTTTTAAGACAATAGGAGGACTGAAGAAAAATGGTCTGCATGGTCGAGTCGCCAGAAGGAAAGCCATTACTGCACAAATGCCACAAAGTATCACGCCTACAATATGCAAAACAGCAAAGAGATGAACCCTACAAACTTCTGGAAAAAAGGTTAATTTGGAGTGATGAGACCAAAATTGAACTTTTTTGCCCAAGCCATAAACGTTCCATTGGAGAGAGGTCAAAAAGGCCTATGATGAAAGGAACACCATTCCACTGTAAAGCACGGAGGTGGATCGCTGATGTTTTGGGAATGTGTGAGCTACAAAGGCGCAGGAAACTTGGTCAAAGTTAAAGGAAAGATGAATGCAGCATGTTATCAGCAATACTGAAGGCAAATTTGCAATCAACAGCCCGGAAGCTGCGCATGGGACATACTTTGGATATTCCAACATAATAATAATAATCTTTATTTATTTTTAGCGCCATCTATTCCCAGCGCTTTACAGTTTAACAGTTTCAAACACAAGTCATAAGTAACAACGTTAACAATACAATAATTAAAGCAAAATAAGACGACCCTGCTCATGAGAGCTTACAATCTACAAAAGGTGGGGGGGATAAAAGTACAGGGGTGTATATACAATGGTGCATTTTCAATGATGGTCCCCATCTTGAGGGAGTGAG